>CM062390.1:10093641-10693641 GCA_031304145.1 Cardiospermum halicacabum | reverse complement strand
TCAGAAATTCCAACTACCATTACTCAATTGCCTATTTTGAAGATCTTTTCACTTGAAACGACAAAATTCCTAACATTTTGATATCCACACCTCTACAACTAAATTTCTCTTCCTAGTTCAATAAGAGTGATTCAAATTACACCCACAAGCACCATTTATGTAAATCACTCAACGAAACCTACTAATGAATTCCATAAACCATTTTGTTTCTATTCACTACTCTTCTCTTCATTTTACAACCAAAATGGACAATATACAGTCAGATCTCAGACCTCTATGACAATAAGCCTCTCTATGACAATATAGAGTCACCCATGAACATACATAATTTTCATGAAAACAGCCTATAAATTATTAGACAGAAAGATTTAACTGTACAAACAAAACAACTTTTGACTAACATAGGATAGCTGAAGAAAATAGAAAATATTATTTCATGATATGTGATACGTGCACATTTTCATCATCATCAGAAGATAGAAGAAGCAGAAGAGACAAGAAAATCTGAAAGAAAATTGTTCTTTTAAAGGGGAAATAGAAAGTCATTAACCATACAATAGAAAAAGCAAAAGCTTCTGGCCTCTCCTAAACATAAACAGCTCTCCACAAGGAAACATTTTTTTTGTACAGTCACGTTATAATATAAACTAACTCAGCATTTAATCATTTATACACCCTTAAAAACCTGTATAGTCATATTTTATCTTCTCTGCAGGGGCATCAGGTGTACTCAACAACTGAACCTCAGCTTGCTCGACGCTATGTATAAACCGATAAACTACACAATGTACACTTTTCAAGTACAACCAACAACTTTTTATTTCCGTTCCGACTCATTGTCCCTCTTCAAAAAGAGAGTGGAGTCATTGCTCTAAATAAGAGAAGAAAGAAAGAGGAAGAGAGGAAGCTCACACTAGCCTCATGTTAGCTGTACAGACAACTTTCTTTCCTATGGCCTTCTCTATGCTGCTGGGTTTGGAGACTGAGCCGCGATTCTCCTTTCTGCAAAACAAAGACCTTGTTAAAGAATCTATCCGCTAATGGAAGAAACAAATGAGATTATCACAATAGATCTACAAACAACAGCTGCAATGCATATAAGTTTCAGTCACCTATCTGAGTTGTTAGGGTTCTAGAAGTTACTGTTTCACCTATTGGTATACAAATAAAAATAAATAAGAGGTTTAAAGAAAAGGGTTCTTACCCCCAGCAGCGACAAGTTTCTCTACACGGGCAACAATGTGCTTTCCGTAAGTGTACTTCTTTAATGCATTCAGATGAACTTTAATACGTGAAAGGATCAGTTCACGTTGCTGGTCATCACAAGTCTCCAAAACTTTTTGTACAACGTAATTTGCAAATTGATCTTTCATCATTGCCTGTAAATTAAAGAACAGCGACAAAATAGAGTGAATGATGAATCATAACAAACAATACCATGTTAGAAAAAAGTTTTGCAGCATAAGTAGTCAATAGTGTTCCCATAAATAAAAATGTAATTCTTATTCCAATGATTCTGTAAATCCTCCAATAAAAGTTTATAAGTGAATATCGTGATTTGTTCATCTTAATAGTGAGGACAAGAAGTGTGCACAGTAGATCTAGGACTTTGTTTAGGACTTTGTTTAGCAGATGAGTAAACAGAAAATTTTAATGTAATGAAGAAAAAAGGCAATTTGAACAAACCTGAAGAGGCTCATTCTCATCAGTAGTGCCAAGCATCTCATTCACCAGTAACTGGCGTTCGGTAGGACCACCGAAAGTTAAACATTTCTCCACTACATTAGAAGCAAACTTCTGCTGACTCATTTGAACTATCTTCCCAGCTAATTCCTCAATGATTATAGAACGCTCATGAGGCTTCCCATGCTCCAGTACATGCTGTGAAGAAGACAAATATTATTAGTTTAAGTATTTGAGACAAGGAATACACATAATACCAGAAGAATGAACTCTCTAATCACATACGGATAACTAATGGCTTAGGGCATTCAGTGGTAGGAGAGAATTAACTCCAACATAAATGCCAGAAAGTCAAAGACTGCTGTGAAAAAAAGACACTATTGAACCGGAGAAGTTCATATTAGTAGTCATTGCTTAGCTAAGCATATGATCAGAAATAGCAGTCAACAAATTAAAATTAGAGGTTTCAGCTATGATGTTTGGATAACAAAAACCATTAACATTTTGAGAATGAAAAATTATACAAAAGGATAAAATATATCAATCCATTGTCAGCACTAGCATACCTTTGTGCATGAAATAAAATAGCGTGAAGAAAATGGACTGGCATAATAAAAGCCTTAGACAACATAAAAAACTGATAGACACGGAATGGCAGACTAAAAAATATCTAATTTTGCTAGAAAAAGCTTAGCTTAGAATAAGCTCTACTAAAAACACAATTAATAATAGATAGAAGAGCTCAATATAAAAGAACAAGAGAGCACAGTTTAACTCACAATTCTAAACACGTAACAATGAACCTATTAATGGAATAATAATAATAATAATAATAAATAATAATAATAATATTTAATTAAAACTTTAAGTCTCCCAAAAACAAATACAAACCTGAACAACGTAATTGCCATACTGATCCTGGGCTAACATGCTAACAGCTCCTAAAATTTCATCCATAACCTTACTCTGTGTTTTGGGGTCATCGCAGTGCTCTAGTATTCTCTGCAAAATCAAAATAATGGAGCTTTAGAGAATATTTAATAGCTAGCCATTTGCTTCATTAAAGGAGCTTTAGAGAATATTTAATAGCTAGCCATTTGCTTCAATAAAAAAGACAATAAAAAGAAAGAAATTCCAACCTGTATAACACGGCACCCATAAGGATGGGTGGAGAGGTTAACAACTTGGTCAAAGAATGTTGTTACGATGAATTGTATATTCTCTTCGGGAACACATTCAATACACTTCTGAATGACATGGTTACCATTCTGGTCACGCACACAGCGCATCACATGACCATCAAGTTCTTCAACCATTTTAATCTTCTGGTCCAAATCAACAACTTCTATAGCCTAAAGGAGAATAGAAATATTACTGTCAGAGCATTCAGTTGAGACGCATTCAAAATCACTCGGTGGCAATCCAATTAGAATGAGTTTATGAATAATAGTTTACACCATTAGCATACTTCATGGACATAACTGAATCATTGTTTGTGAACAAAGCGAATTACAAAGAATAGTAAGTAAATGAATTACCTTCTGGATCACCCGACAACCATACATCTGAAGGCTCAGCGTTAAAACATGACCAAATAGCTTGCTTGCCAGTTCTCTTCTTTGAGCTGGAAGGCCATGCTCAAAAAACTGTATTAAGTATACAAATTGTGTTACTTAGTATACCAAATAGAGAAGGCGCAAGATTCATCCGTCAAAATGTAAGATTACAAATACCTTTTGAATTACATAATTGCCAAATACATCAGTCATTAAAGCGAGAGCTTGGGGCATGATTTCTTGATAAACCATGTTCTTCTCTTCTGTCGATGCAGTTTCAAGTTTTTGTTGGATAAACCGGCTTCCATACTGATCCGCACTGCTCAAGATGAAAAAAGGTCACTTCAAATCTACCCCAACCAAAATGAGGACAAAAATTTTGCATATAATTTATAGGAAAATGGATGTACCTGAACTCAACAACATGCCCAGCAATTTCTGCAAGTTCAAAACACTTGGCCTTGTTGCTCTTAAACTCTTCAAGCAGAGAGGACGCAAAGCTTTCGTCCATGGCACCATCCAGATGCCAACCACCCATAACACCTCCTGCTAAATTCCTCATAGCAGAAGGATATCGCATGTTTGCCTCATGTCTGATGGGACTGCCGGGTCCAACTGGGGAATTTGGAAGTACAGGAGCCGCCAAGGGACTCCCAGGATAAGACATGCCAAGGCCAAATGTGGGACTGCCATAACCAAGATGATTAGAAGCTCCGGACTTCCCACCCATTTGTACACCGTATGGTGATTTCTGAGGGGATAGCATTGCTCCAAGATAAGCTTTCTGGAGTTCAATCAAATTCATGTACGAATTGCCCAAGAAGTTCCTATCAACAGAAGGATCATTAAGAGCTGCCAGCTGTGCTGCATATTCAGACGTCCTTAAGTACTGAAGATACATTGGATCAACGAAAGGGGTCTGGAGAGCACCTCCTCCCAGTTGATTCCCCATTCTATTGAGGTTATGAGATTCAGAAGCAGCTTTTAGATTTTGCCCAGAGGCCAATCCTCCGCCAAGCATTCTTGAGTCCATTCCAGGGACTCCAGTTGCTGATGCCGCAGCAAAGTTATCATACAATGGCGACACATTGCTAGTGCCAAGTTGGTTAGCCATCAACGAGGCCACAGATGGATTCAAGGAGTAACCTCCAAGACCATAGTTCGACATATTGTCTATGTGCTGATACTGTACTCCCAACCCGCCTCCGCCATTAAGAGTTGATGTAGGTGATCCTTTCATGTAAGAATTATTAGAAGACACAGCAGCTTTTTGTAACTCAATTTGCCTATCAGTTAGGAGGGATGAATTGTTCAGATCTTGCCCAGCTCCATTGCTCTTCGCCAAATCAGAGTAAGACATTTTGGGCGATTGATGGGCTTGAGGTAATTCTGACTTCTTCAGGTGCTTTTGCTGCTTGATTTGATTCTGACTTCCCTGCATACCAAAAAAATAGTTCTGATGTTTCTCAGCATCCTGCTCATTTTTCTGCAACAACTGGTTTTCATCATCCATCAAACCATTTGATAGGTTCATGCCAGATAAGGCAGCTGCAAGATCTGCAGACTCATTCATACCAGATGAGACACCGGAAAAGGAGTTCGCACTAGTCATGCTTCTCTTTTCGGAGGCAACAACTCTTCCTCCCCCTATAGGAGTGGGGCAAGGACTAGGAGCTCTGGCAACAAGCTGAGGATCTGGAGTTGTACTTCTGGACAAAGAGGCCCCAAGAGCAGCAGCATAGGAGTATGAAGAAGGTGGGCCAATAGTATGGACAGCAGATGAGCTTTGACCATTGGAACCAGACCGCATACCATCAGTAGATTTCAGTTCACGTCTCAAATTAGCCAGTTCAGCTTCAGCAGAACCAATAGTATCAAGACTATCATCAAAGGCGTTACGACTGGCTGGGCGAGAAGGAATCCCCGGTACAGGGCATGATCTCCCCATATCATCCTGAATAGGCATAACAGAAGGTTGTCAGAAAATTATAGACAATTTAAGTAAAAGCCACAACATAAATCAAATCCCCAACCAAAAATAGTAACTGCAGCTTAGAATTTATCACAGTTGGACAAAATTCCATTACAATAGATTTTGAAGAATGAAAAACCTATATAATGCAAGATGGAACCACTTTACAAGTGTCCAATATCGCAAATGACCGTTTCCCATTTCGTATTAAAGTAAACAAATGTATTTCATTGAACTGAATACACATCCACTGCTAGAACCAAATATAACTGTAAAACTCTTAAGGACACGTCAAAAGCTACTATCAGCACCGTAACAGATATATCACTAAAAAGCTGCACAACATCAAATGTGTCAAATCAAACACAATTCAAACGGAAGCAGTAAATGACACATATCGTAAAATTATAGAAAAAACAGTTATAAAGCAGATAACTAAACAAAACAAATGCAGCTCATGCAAATTTTCGAACCTGAGAGAACTGTTATTGAAGTAAATCACCTGAAAGATTTCTGCAAGGCTCTTCTGTTTGCTTCCAAGGCCTATGCCAGACAAACCAATAAGTCCATCCCCACCCCAGTCAGCTGAGCCATGGACTTTCTCCTGTTCCACCTCACTATCTTGTTTCCTTGAATCAAACCCAGGTGGCATCGAAAACAAAGACCTATTACCACCACCATTATCAGTCCCTCTACCAACTTTTCTCCTATCTCCCACCCCACCCAACACTGAACTCTCTCCTCTCAATCTCTGAGCAAACCTCCAATCCTCTTTTGACAAAAGAGGAGGAGGAAGCCTAGGGTTCAGATTCACGTTAGAGTAATAGTACGAAAGATAAGCCGGATCAGACCTAAGCTCCTCCTCGGACATAAAACCATTATTACCACCAACTTTAGCCCTAGACAGCTCTGCAAAAGACAAGTTATTAGTATTACCCCCAAAACCTCCTCCTCCACCACCACCGCCACCACCACCAAACAATCCACCAACAGCACTCAACGAGCCCTCCACAGTAGGAGGAGCTGAACCACTCCTATACAAGTTAAGCTCCCTCTCACGATCATCAGCGTCTTGCCTACTACGTTGTTGCTCACGTAGCAACATCCCTATCTCCTTCTCCAAATCATCCCCAAATGACCCCTCGTTATTACCTAACATCGGTCTCCTTCCCAACTCAGATAACATTTCTCTAAAAACCCTAATTGACCATCCAACCTCTACCCAGATGCAAAACACAACCACTAAACCCTAAACCACACTAAAAATCCCAACTTCCAAACCTAAACCCATATTTACAACCCCTAAAATCCAAACCCTAAACCTAAAAAGATCAACTATAACAAAACTTATCAACAATCACCTCCAAACTCACATAAATAACACCACCCAAAATGATCAAACCTACAAAAACCAATAGAAACACTTCACAAACATCACAAAATCCAAAATTTCACACACACAACAAAGCAAACAAAGCTAGACAAAGAAGAGGAGAGAGATAGATCAATCCGGCGGCGATTGGTTCTTACAAGAACCCTTGTTAGGGTTTTGTTCCAATTCCAAGGAGATTAAATACAGTGTCAATAAAAATTTTAACTTTTTTAATTTTTTTTAATTCTTTGTCCTAAATATTAGGGTTAATTGACCAAAACATAACCGACTGATGTTAAAAACATGATTAATTACTTCGTAATTCAATTTAATCAAAATTAAATAAAAAAGATTAAAACTTTGAGATTTTAATGGATTGATTTCCTCGTGTTTCAAAAGAAGAATCTGTGAGTGACACGTAGACACTTTAGATTCGCTGCTTTTAAAGACACAGTTGTTCTACAAGTACATGTATTACACAACTCAACTAAACTAAACTACTTTTGTTTTGTGTTTTCTTAATTTTGGTGTTACATTTCTAGAATTCCATTTTATTTTACATATTTACACATCTATTTATATCAAAATAAAACATTTAAAGTAAAACTCAATATCAACTTTTAAGTGGGTTGATTTTTATTTTTATTTTTATTTTTTTTGATTGAGTCAAATGTTAAAAGTGATGTATTTGGATTTATTGATATATTTCTTGAATTGGGTAAATTGCAAAGAAGACTCCATTATTAGCAAGTTAGGTGATTGTAGTCTTTGGAGAAGTGAAATTTGCATTGTTGTTGACTATTATTTTGTGATGTTGATTGTTAGGAAGTCATTGGTTTATGTAGTAATGTTAGGTTTTGAGAAATATGACCATGTGTTGATATTTATTGTGAATAATTAAAAAAACTAAGTAAAAAGATTCTATTGAGTTAGTCAAATATTTGATTTTGAAGCTATTGAATTGTTGAGGTAATAAGAATTATACGCTTGCATGTTTACATTTCTATTTAATAACTTGCTATTAGATTTTAAAAATATTTACATTTCAATTAAATTAATAATTGATCTAAAATTATTTTAAAAGATAAAATTGCTTACCATTTTTGTATTGTAGTATTTATATTATAATTACTCGAATTATGCTCAGTCATGTAGACATATAAAATCAGATACCGGTTAGTTGTATTTAAATATGTATTTTTTTAATTTTAATTTTAAATATTTTATATATTTTTATTAATTTTCTTACGGTAATACTTTAATGTTTAGTATAACATTTATTTTCTATAAAAATAATCATTTTTTATAAAAATATTTTACAAATTTTTTTTTTTTAGAATTATCAACAACGTGAAATTTTACTATAATGGCTAATAAGTTATACTATAGTTAATAAATGGTTAAATGGATATTATTATGGAGATTTTATTATTTTAATATAATATAACTGAAAATTATTGTATTAATGAAATGTGAATACAATTGAAATTTTAATTTTAATGTATATAATTTAATAGTAATTGTAAATTTTTGTATTAATATGATACAATTAAAAATTAAATTTTTATCATATGAGAATAATTTAAGAGTGATGGCAATTGATATCTTCATCAAATAATTTCATGCATCAAGTATCTAAATATTAATTGCATGGCCTTGAAATGTCAAACAAATAAATAGGCTGTTGAATAATTAACCAAACATCTTATAAATGCAAATTTATTTGGAGAGATACCCATGTCTTCTTATTTATTACTATATGACTCAACTTCTCATAAGTACTGCTAATAAATCTAAAGAAAATACATTGAATTTAAAAACTAATAATCATGTAGAATACATACAAATACTATCAAACATGGAAATGATTTAAAAAATATAAAATGGTCATAGTTGTTATAAGAAAGATCAGCATGAATAAGAAAACATGGTGGTTTTGCAATCATTTAGTGTATATGGATAAGCACTTGTTCATATTTTATTGAAAAGAAATCAAATACATATCTATTCACATTATGGTGATGTAGCAATTTGTGAAAGTGATTTGCATTTTATATAATAAGGTATAAAAGTCATTTAAACAAGTTTATAAATTGATTAAAGTGGATAATGTATATGCTAATACATGTTGTATTATCTATAAATCTTTTGCTTTTCGTCACCTCATTCTCAACTTTTGCAATAATCGAATGTGGTGGTTTGAGCTAGCTAGATTTTTAATTAAATTTTATACAAGTGATTTGATCATTTAGATGTTTGGGGTTTAAAAATAATAATAATAATAAAATTAATGTTTTAATTAATAATTTTGAAATAATTATTAGCGCTTTTTTTTAAAAAATTTTTTTAACAAATATTATATTATATCTTTTAATAAATTAACGAATGCATTATTATGTATACTTTTAATTAAATTTTTTTAAAAAATATTTAATAAATAAGTACCATATAAAATATAAATTATAAAAAAATACTACATTACCTTTTTATTTTATTTTATACATAATAATTACTTTTAACATCTCATTATTTTTATCAAATACTCGTTTCAACTTAATAATTAACAACTTATCTTAAATATTTATATCTCAAAAATTCATACATTTAATATTAATAAAAATAAATTAAATGAAAAATAGTGATTTATTGTACTTTTATAAATAACAAGTATTTATAAAAATAATAAATATAAATAATTCCTAGGTGTTCTTTCAAAAAAAATATATATTTATAATTTACTTTTAATCAAAATAATAATATAAATATTCTTATTTATGCAATCATTATGGTCGAATAGTCACTATAATATTCGATATGCACTAATTTTACTATATCTAAAATAGAGTGCAATTCATTAAATTTTCTATATTTTTATTTATACTAATGTGAATATTTATTTTGTTTTAATACTAATTTTTATTTAAACGTTGAAATTCATTTATATGAGTTTTGATGTTCACATTGTGATATGTACAATTCCACAAGGAAAACGGTTTCAACGTCATAAAATATTTATGATGGTCAACAAAAGTGGATTTTTAGTAGAGCTGTAAAATTGGATTTAGGTCAGTGGGCCAACCCGTTTAACCCGTGAATAAAAGGATTAGGGCTATTATCTTTTAATCCGTTTAAAATACGGACTTTTTAGGCCGGTCCGTTTAACCTGCGGGTTAAAAGGGTTTATACGGATTAGCCCGCGAGTCAACCCATTTAATAATTAATATAATTTATTTTTTTATTTTAATTAGATGATAAGTATGAATGTCAATATATCGGCTCATTTCAATATTGAAAATAGAAAAATTGATGCATACAATTATTGAAATGAATGTAAAAACTAAAATGTTGTAATTATGAATGAACATACAGGGTAATAAATTATATTATAAACTGTCATAATATATACGGATTGGCCCGGCCCGTTTAAGTCCGTAAATGTTGGGTTAGGGTTGGAAAAATTCCAATCCTTTTAAATCTCTAACTATATTGGTTTGAGCCGTTTAAGCCCGACCCGTTTAAATCCGTACGGGCTGACCCGTTTAACCCATTTTACAGCTGTAATTTTTAATTTTAGACAGTAGAATGTGAACGAGAAGAGAGGGTCCACTTACATGATTACAATGTCAAGTCCAATCAACATGTTCAAACCAAAAATTAGGCCTAATGTGTGTATATATATATATATATATATATATATATATATATATATATATATATATATATAAACTAGAGAGGATAAATAAGACAATGGAGTTTTGGAAAAGTGAAAAAGACTAAAATGGAAGCATGCATGTAATTTGAAGACAAACTTTTGGAGCGTGAACAAATTAACATACAATCAATTGAATGCTCTTTTGGTTTATTTGATCACTTTCAGACAATCGCGAGTGCCCATCTATTTATATCCTTCTTTATTTTTTATTTTATTATTATTATTATTATTATTTTTAAATGTATAAATTTGGTTTATAATTTAAATAATGTTCCAAATGTTCCGCTAAGAATAGATGCTAAGGTTTATAAATGTGTGACATATGTTAGAATACCAAATCAACTTCATTTTCTAATTAATTTACTTTGTGCACATATGTCTAACTCTGATTTGGCTGAAATATCTACGTGATTGACTTATAATATAATCTCTATAATTATATTACCCATTTTGACTTATACAAATCATAATTAGATTAGATAGATACATACACTCTCATATCATATATCTATATCCTCTCTTATTCCAACTCATCAATTCATTTCAATGTCCGCAATTTGCAAATCCAAGCAAACTCAATACCACTTTTCCAATCTTTGAATTGACCAAATACAAATAATTTATTTATTTACTAATAAATCTCAATCAATGAATTCTATATAATCTATTTGGTATAAAATCCCCCACAAAATAAAATTATTACTACAAATCTACAAAATATATTTCCTTTTTACAATCAATATTAAAAAGAATATATTTATTTTAAAATTGTAATTGTTTGTACGAATTTTTTATTTTATTTAATCTGTTTTTTTTTTCAATTTTTTAAATAATATTTTTAGATAACATCTAAATTAGAATTGAAAATGAAAATCCATTATATATATATATTTTTAAAATGATATTTTTTTAAAATAATTAAAATTATGAAAAAATATTTTTATTTTTTAAAAAAAAAATGAAAACAAATCAAATGAACTTTAATTTTGTTGTGTTTTATAACTCTAACCTTTCTATGAATAATGACTCGAATATGAAATATTTGGATTATTAATCAATTTAAGATTTACATAAAATTGGAATTAAATATATATTTTTTATTAATTTAGTAAATTATCAATTAAATACAGCTAATTATATAATTACCATTTTAAGATATTAATTAATTAATTAATTTTAAGTTTCTATAGTTGTAGTATGTTGAAAAGTGGGTCCCAACACACGCAAAGACACCAAGACAACTTGCCTCGTTAAGCATCTTCGTGTCTAGTCCAGGTGTCACAATCGGCGCGTATACGAAATTACAATTCTACCCACAGTCTTTTGGTCAACAACAATGAACCATTCAATCTGTCTCCGCGGCCAAGTATAGTTTCAATATTTTCCCTCCAATAACATCACGACACGTCACCACATTTAACAACTCTTTTTCCATCTATACCCCTGGCATTTTATAAAAACCCTCCACTTCACAATTCTTCCCAAAAGCACATTTTCTCTCTCTCAAAACTCTCTATCGATTGAAATTCAAATCGACGACGACAGATGTCATCATCTCCACCGTCGACGACTACCACGACGTCGTATTGGTGTTACCGATGTGTGAGAATAACCCAGTCGTCTACACGCTTCACGTGTGCTCACTGCGGCGGCGGATTCGTCGAGGAAATGGAAGCCCAAGCCGTCGAATCCTCCGCCGCCGTGGACGATAGCTTCAGTCATCAATTCTCCTCTCCCGATTCCGCCACAGCCTCACCCGCCGCCGCCGCTATGTTCGTGATCGATAACGACAGCAGTCGCCGGTCGTCTCCGTTCTCACGGCGGAGGACAAGACGGAGATCGAGAGAAGACCAGTCTCACTCGCCGTCGTTTAATCCGGTCATCGTCTTACGCGGACGCAACGAAGACGACAGCGTTGACGGAGACAACACCAATAACAACAGCATATACGAGCTGTATTACGATGACGGATCCGGGTCGGGTTTACGACCCATACCCGAAACAATATTGGAATTTCTAATGGGTTCGGGTTTCCACATGTTGTTAAGACAACTATCACAAATCGATTTAACAATACTAAACCGACCCGAAAACCCACCCGCATCGAAAGCAGCGATAGAATCCATGCCGGTTATTGAAATCTCCGAAACTCACACTTCAGCCGAAGATCACTGCGCCGTGTGTAAAGAGGAGTTCGAGATCGGAACCACGGCGAGAGAGCTTCCGTGTAAACACATATACCACCAAGACTGTATCATTCCATGGTTGACTTCACGAAACTCCTGCCCCGTCTGCCGTCAAGAGCTGCCGGCGGAGGAAATGAGAAACACGGCGGAGACATCGACGGGGATGTCGATTTGGAGACTGCCTGGCGGCGGATTTGCCGTCGGGAGGTATAATGGACGGAGGTCGTTGGAGAACAGAGGGTTGTCGGTTGTGTTTACGGAAATGGATGGGAGTGAAATTAGGGATCCGCCGCGGAGATTTTCGTGGATGGGGCGGACGTGGGTTAGACACGGCGGAGGAGACGGCGGTGGTGGAGGGTTTAGGAGGGTTTTTCGTGGGTTGGGATCGATTTTTAGGAGATTTAGGGGTAGTGATAATGGAGCTACGGTTGTTGATTAAGAAAATTAAAATCAGAAATTATTGTTATTATTAATTTTAATGTGAATTATGTGAAGTAAAAAGAATACATTTAAGATTTTTTTTTTTGGTTATATTTTGAAAATTAGTTCTATCTGTCATTCATTAGTGTATGTAATCATCTTTGTTTAGTGATTATAGGCATGTTAAGTTTCTTGGAATTGTAGGATGATTTGTTAGTGTTTACATTGATTAATGTTTTTGAATTTTATATTGGCACATAGTTAATTTTACATTGATTTGTTAGGGTTCAAAAAAGGTAGGCAAATTCTAACAACTAGTGAGGTCGACATCCTATATTGAAGTATGGTTTTGTCAAAACAACCAAATACAACAACCTCTAGTGCGACCCCAAATTCAAAGCCTCAAAATCCCAACATCATCATAATATTGAAACCTGGCAGAAATCCCACCACCAAACGCACACACGTCCACTACTTTTGTCTTTTGCACCGACCAACACTCGTTTTCCGCAATCTGTTTTAAACAAAATCATGTCTTAATGCACTTTGTTTGTTCTTAATGCTTTGTCATTACAATAATTGGTTATTGGAGCTCTGGTCGCTACTTATGTTTGGATTATCTAGAGGCTTTAGTTTTGTTGTTGGGAGTGTTAATATTCGCTGACTCAGATTCATGCATTGGTAATAATGTAAGTAGTTATTGTTATAGTTCGGTGTATTTGTGTGAGAGATCCGAGGCACAAGGGTTTGTTTGGAGGGAATTGTATCCATGGTTTTCTATTATACAGGAATTATTGTGATTTTTTTCCCATAATTATTCAAAATAATTTATATAGTATTAGGAAATTGCGAACAAACTGTAAATATCTTTTCACAACTAATTTAGAAAATTGTCCATTTTAATGGATTATATTCTAAATTTATTTGAAATAAAATAAATTTTAGTTATATTTTTAAATTAAAATTTCAATTTCATAAAATGAATTTAACTCAAAATAATCGGCCAATTAAATCAATTTCATGAATTTAAAAATTTAATTGATATTTTAAATTAACTATTTTTATTAATAAATTAATTTCCATATTATAAACTATAATTTGAAGATACTAAATTGAGCATTTATAAAATTTGAAAGTTGATTTAAAAATATAAATAAATTTTTTCAAATATTTATATTCACATTATAAAAAAAATTATTTAAAAGATAAGAATATGCTTGAATATTTAGGTTCAGGCAGGATAACGATGCACCAGGATTCGGTCAATTCCGTTCCAACTCCATCCATAACCGTCACAGCAACCAAACCCCTGCTGACGTATGATTCTCCACACGCGTCTGCCAGCTCAGTGACACTCGTGGCTTCATTTCCATTCAAAACAAACTCCACGTGGCACTCTCTAGATTCATCTTCTCATCATCTACCCAAAATAGAAAAATATCAATATCACCAATTCCTCTCTTCTTATCAGATCCAGCTCTTCTGATCTCTCACTCTCACTCTCTCCATCAAAATCTCCTTCACACACCTCGTAAGTCACTCTCAGTCCACTCTCTACTACCCGAGAAAATCTATTTTACATTTTCATGAATTTCGAAGCATTTACTTTAAATTTCATCAATCGTTTATACAATTAGAGCTTTGATCTTGAATGCATTGCAATTACGCGTAACTTACTCATGTTCAAATTGTCTAGTTTAGATTTTGTGGATCGCGTGTGTATGTTGAATGCGTGGATTTGTTTATACATATGTACATACCGTATCTTGTGAATCGCGTGTTTTTGTTTAGGGATTTTTATATATACCATTTGTGAGTTTGTTTATTGATGTGTGGAGAGGAATTGGAGGAGGTTTTATATTAGGTCGGTTGTTTTTTATAGACTTTTGTATGTAGTCAATTAGCTGGTTCTGTGTACCTAATGGTCTTATGGTGTTATTTTATAAGGGCAGACTTTAGCTTGGTGTATTGATTTGATTTGAGGGATGGGAATGGAACTTGATTTGATTTGATTTTGTTTTTATTGTTATTTGTTTGGTTGAAGTTTGATTGGTCAAATTAGCTGACTAGTTGTGATTTGAATTTTGTTTAAGTAGCTGGTTATTTGGTTTTATTTATTTTTTCATGTTATATGTGTGGATGGTTTTTCTTGGAAGTTTTTTCTTGGTCTGGTGTTGGAGAAATGTGCAAGTTAAAGGTTATCATGTGGAATTCTGAATTATTTATTGAGGGTTGGTAATGTACATGTGATGGAAGTTTGTTTTAGTTTATTGTTTTTTTTAGGTGCTGTATGCATGCATGTTTAAATGTTGGAAAGAAGAATGTATTTATTTTCCGTTTCTTTCTTCTCTCAAAAGATAAGAGAGTGGTGTTTTATTTATTTTTTATGTCTTCCTGATTGAGGCATGTTGGGATTTTCTGTAATGTTCCAATGCTTCAAACATGAAAATGGGATTAATGGGATGCAGGAGAGCTTTTCCTAACTATGTGCAACTGAATTTCAGCTTGCTTTTTTAATGACTAAAGTGCTGTTTGGGTGCATTTAATTTGTGATTAGTGATGCAGAATCACTCATTTTTATAATCATTATATCTTTTGAATCATGGTATTATATAATGATACTGAAGTTTGCAGTTACTTCATATTTTGCTTCTACAGTTTATTTGTCTTGCGCTCTATGATGATAACATAGATTTAATTAAATGTTTGAAATCTCCAAGTTCCGTTTGTCTTACTGCCTTTTGGAATTTTGCAGAATTTTTTCTGCAGGCAGTTGAATGACTTGATATCTGCCTTGCTGCCTGCTATCTAATATTAGCTCAAGAAAAGTTTTTCAATTGTTTTCCAGTATGAGTTTCGCTTTTAGAGGGACAAGAGGAAACGGTGAAAGCGGGTTACCTGGAATTATTTCTGAACGACCTGCCTTGGTATGATCATGTATTCTTTTTTACTTTCTATCCATTAGGTTGTAGCTGTTTCTGATTATACTGTTAGTTTTAGATTCTAGATTCTGTTGTTTAATTTACTATTATGTTAATTTTTGTTACTTTTATGAATCAGCGAATTCATGCCACTCGACCTGTTAATATAAATTCATTGGTTTTTCTTGTTACAGGTAATGTTTAATGTTTTTTTATGTTTCCTTTATGCTACCACAATGTCTTTTAATCTTTACTTCCTATGTTCACTAAGCAGTGCTTCTTCTGTTCATGATTTTAAACTCTCACCAAATGTCCCCAATGATTCTGGTATGAACCTAAACCTCTAGTTCTACTTCTTGATATACCAATACATGAACATTAAGGAAGTAATACATCTATGTATGAATGCAGCTCTGGCTAGTAGTGGGTGTCTTTTTGTTGGCCACTAGCCTGCGGATGTATGCAACTTGTCAACAACTGCAAGCTCGGGCTAGAGTTCATGCTGCTGCTGCTAGTGGCTTTCTTGGTCATACTGAGTTTCGACTACACATGCCACCATCAATTGCTTTTGCAACTGGAGGACGGTTACAAGGATTAAGACTTCAGCTTGAACTTCTTGATCGAGAATTTGATGAGTTAGGTATGGTTTTTCCTTAGGTATCTTTATTTGGAATATGTTGGTCATGCTGCTATATGAACTATTCTTCGAAGTGATCATAAATTAAATAATATTCTTATGCCGGACTCTGCTCAACATTGGCATTCAGATGAGTTTAGATCTTGCAGATGTCCAGAGTGAGTAAGATTGTAGGTCTTTCAAAAATATTTTATCTTGTGATTCTTGCTTTTTTTATGTGCTCTGCAGATTATGAGACATTGAGAGCACTGGACTCTAATAATTCTTCCAGTAATCCTTCAATGAGTGATGATGAGATAAATGCCTTACCTTTGCACCAATATAAGGCTCCTGGCTTGAAGAGGTAAGCTTGTGGGAGGTACTTATTATATTATTTGATAGCCATATTTTTTCAATCAATTGATGGCAGCAGGTTGAATGGATAGGCAATTGATTCATAAATCAGACTTATTCTCCAGTTGCTGATTAGTCCTCAGTTTGAAGACAAATCCCATCCTCCTACTTGACCCTGAGCTCAATATGCCAGAAGTTGGTTGAAAAAGTTTGACACCTAGACTCTAATTGGTAATCCAAAATTGGGAATATGAGATGCTAGTGTGGATCTGTAAGGTCCTTAAGCTCTCCACTCTTGCGAGCTAGCTTCGAGATGGAACCTAGCACAATCTGAATAGTAACTTAGGGATTGTTTTACAGTCAAATTTGTTGGTTGATGGTGGTTTGAATAGAAATTGACTACAAAAGGGATTAGGTTATAGAATCGTGTGGCTGTATTGTAGATGTCATATTAATGAGTCACATCTAAGGTGGGGAATTGGATGAATGCTGACAAAGTAGATTTATCATGGTATTTTGATTGAAATCGAGCTGAGTTAAGACTTTTGAATTTGATGCTTTTAACTGCGGAAAATAAGCACTATATTAGGATATAAGAATATTGCCTATCTTTTTCATACATGTATATTATATCTGTAACCTCCTCCTCCTTAAACAACTTATTACCTACTGCGTCACATTTCCCAGTTAACATATTATAAATTATCATTAGTTCCAGCTGTCTGTTCTCATTAAATATGTTATATGCTCTGGCTACTGACATTAATATATTACATTAATTTGAACCTGCAGCAGTGCTGGCTCGTCTCTACAACCTTCATCTTCGGCCCTGGATGAGGTACAAATGTTACTCTATTTCTCATAACAAAATTAGTTAGATAATCTATTTTTATTGCAAAAGTAGCTAGACAATCATAGTTTCATCAAGTGCAACTTGATATTATTCCATCTTCAAGGTTTATTATTAGAGATTGAGGCTGTAATGGGACCTCTCAACTTTGCTCATTAATTCTGATACAAAGCAAATTTTCAGGTGTTTTTTTTTTCAACATTTTCTTTATGGTACAAAAAGACATGATAAGGTGGTCAAATTTTACTGTTTTAAGGTTTTAGCTCAATTTGTCAATTTATTTTATTTTTTGTGAAGCAAATCAAGATAACTCCACTATCAACTTGGACTAGCCTTGACAATATAGTCTTTGTCAATGGCTGTTAATATTCACATTTTTCCCCCACAGTCAAAGCAAGACTCCTTAAAGGTAGATGCTAGCGATAAGGCGTCAGAAGATGAGTTAACATGCACTATTTGCTTGGAGCAAGTAAACCATGGGGAGCTTGTTCGTAGTTTGCCATGTTTGCATCAGGTAACCTAGCTCTGTATTTGTTCATGTTCATAACATTTCTTTGTATTGATTACTGTTGTTTTGGTATATGTTTCATTGCCTGGTCATCTTTGCAGTTCCATGCCAATTGCATCGATCCATGGCTAAGACAACAAGGCACATGTCCTATGTGTAAATTCAGGATGGGTTCAACGTGGCAAGAGAGTCGGGACAGTGAATCTGATGAACCAGACATGGTTTAATAATGATTGATGATTTACCTAGTAAATGCATAGGCTTGTATGTCCAACTGTGTATATATATATACTACATACATATCTTCTTAGACTAAAACTTCATATAATTGTCCTGGCTTGGTTACATGACATAACCAATTTTGTATTTCTATTCTCCTTATGCGCGGTCTTGTATCTAAGACCAAAATATCAGCAATAGCTTATCCATTTGTCTATAGAAATGTAGATATGTATCTTGCTTTTGATGTCTACTTATTCTAGGTCCGGAGAGTTAATTATTTTATTTTGATCTTTTAAATATTTTTCTCTTCTATTTAATGGAGTAGTGTGTGTTCACAGATGACATGATATGACATGATCTTGGATATTATCAACAAGCTGTGAGCTAGGTGAGCTGTTTCCTTCAAATCTAATTGAATAATTCCATTTTCTTATTTAAATAACTTTATTTATTTGTTCCATTTTAACTGTAATTGTCGATAGATCTCGTCATTCCCATCATCATCATCATGTCTTGCATCATATTATTGTTTTATTAATATCATTTATGTGTTATGAGATAATTGGAAGAATTAGCTGGATCAATCATCTTATATGTTATATGATTGTTGTTATGAAATTATTGCATTAAATGGTACTTCTATAATTACCGTTTGTATGATTTTTTTTCCTATCTGATATCTTTAGGAATCCTAAAGACTTCAGGATCATGATCTTCATCATGATGCTTTGATATGTGGTTGAGGTTTGTCTTGGTTTTTAATTAATTATTCTCGCTTTTCAAATTAGTACATGGAAAAAAAACCTCTATTGTCAAACTAATTCTATATTTGGCTGCGTTGTACAATCTCATCAACACAGGAAGTGAAAACTGACTGTGTAGTACAACATATGAAAGTCAAAACTGTACTACATTAGAGAGACAAATTTAAACATTTTTATTTAATACTGATCTTAAACGCTAATAATCTCATTGCAGGCTTGTAAGTTGTAAAAGACAACTTCATCACAACCGTTATTCATGGCAGGTTTTATTCATCGTCCCTTCAAAGCTCTAAACTTAACCAGTACCCTTTTCATATCCTTCTTCTTCCTGCAAGTCTACCAGATCAATGGCCATGGTGGCAGCGACCACGCAGAGAACAGTGGTGGCGAAAATGACCATGCAGACTTGCATCAACACGGATTGATCTTGGTGAAGGTATGGTGTCTGATCATCATGCTGGTGACCACTTTCGCTGGCGGCGTATCGCCCTACTTTTTCAGATGGAATGAGACTTTCCTATTGTTGGGTACTCAATTTGCTGGTGGCGTTTTCTTAGGGACTGCTATGATGCATTTCTTGAGTGATGCAAACGAAACATTTGGTGATTTAACAACCAAGTCATACCCTTTCGCATTCATGTTAGCTTCAGCTGGTTATCTGCTGACTATGCTTGGAGATTGTGTTATTGGTTTTGTTACAAAGGGCAGCGAAGGACAAGTTAGAGTCGATGTGGAAGAAGCTGGAAGAAGCAGTATAGATGGTAATAAAACAATTCCCATGAACGTCGACCCAGTTTTCTTGAAGACAACCTCTCTTGGCGACACAATTCTTCTCATTCTCGCCCTTTGTTTCCATTCCATCTTCGAAGGCATCGCAGTTGGTGTCTCAGGTATGTCAACCTTGCTCTACAAGTAACCAACATAGTTAATCAGAACTAACACTTCCTGTTTTTCTATAGATACAAAGGCTGATGCATGGAGAAACCTATGGACGATTTCATTACACAAAATCTTCGCAGCCATTGCGATGGGAATAGCCCTTCTGAGGATGATACCAAAGAGACCATTTTTACTAACGGTTGGATATTCATTTGCATTTGCTATATCAAGCCCTATCGGAGTTGGAATTGGAATAGCCATTGACGCCACGACCCAGGGACGGGTTGCAGATTGGATCTATGCGATTTCGATGGGAATAGCCTGTGGTGTTTTCATTTTTGTTGCTATCAATCATCTTATGGCCAAAGGGTATAGGCCTGAATTTGAATGTTACTTTGACACCCCATTCTTCAGGTTTCTTGCTGTGCTTGTTGGGGTTGGTGTCATTGCTGTTGTTATGATATGGGATTGATATAAGTTTTTACTTTGAAATATGAGATTGGTCGACTTTTCATTACTATCACCATCCTAAATTTTTCTAATTGGAAAATATTATCCAAAATTTGTTAAGCTTCAAACTCAATTAGACCGTTGGTCAAGCAATTAATTGTTCACATAAAAATGAGTTCAAAACTTGCGTTGCCAACTGAACAATGATCATAACAAAAAGGAAGTTTTCGGAAATTTTAGGCTGCATGACTATAGCATTCTAGTAACATTTTCAAATAATATTTTTAAGGGCTATTTTAAAATATCCAAATATATTTATATTAAATATTAATAAATATAAATATAATAATTACATTTTTTTTTCAATTAATAATTTTATATTTAATTTTTATTTTGGGTCGATAAAATAAAATAATATAAAAAAATAATAATAAAATAATTGAAAAAAATAGGTGTTTGGTAATAACATTTTAAATTAACGTTTAGCGGTTGATATAACAGTCTAGCGAATACTATTCAAATTAATAAACCCTAATCACTATTATAAAACTATTAAAATACAAATTAAATAATTAAATCAATTTTTATTATTATAAAATTATTAAAATACAAATTAAATAAATAATTAGATTATTTTTTTTTTAATAATTTTATATTTAATCACTATCAGCTATTCCACGTGGTGTTAAAATCTAACTATAACTATTCAAACCGGTTGAAGAACCCATTTCTATTCCAATGAGTTCGTTGACTAAACATTGCCAAACGGATAATACTCCAAATTAAAGGGACTTGCTGAAACTTTTCATTTTACACCACACAGACAGCACGTGATCGACTCTACCTGTTTAGGGTTTTAGTTCCATTGCTCGAATTTGAAATTCATCTCTACTAGCTAGTAATGGCGGCATCAATGGCGCAACCAGCTCCGTCACTAAAACGGCGGGATCCACCGGCGTCTAATCGAGAAGGTGACCAGCTTACTCTGACTCCTTTAGGAGCCGGCAATGAAGTGGGCCGCTCTTGCGTCTACATGTCCTACAAAGGAAAGATTGTCATGGTAATACATGTGTTTCGATTCGAATGCATTCGTTGATTTGGTCTCTGTTATTGTATGTTGAGTGATATTTGATGTTTTGACAGTTCGATTGTGGAATTCATCCTGCGTATTCGGGAATGTCTGCATTGCCTTACTTTGATGAGATTGATCCTTCTTTGATCGATGTGCTCCTCATCACTCAGTACGTTTCTCTTTTTACTTTTAGTTTAATGGGTTTTATATGTTGGAATTGAAATCGGAATCGTGAGATGAAAGCCTTGGTTTGAAGTGATTGAAGCTAGTTATCTTAATTCTTAGGAGTTTAGTTAGGATTTTTTTTTTTCGTTTGATCTATTTCAACAGAGGCTTTGAAATTTCTAATTTGAAGATTACATGGGTTGCTGTTATGCTGAATAATTGTCTTTTTTCCCCCCTTGATTCGGTGGAAATGAATGTTGAACTTAGTTTTGATGCTTTCCGCTTGCAGCTTTCATTTGGACCATGCGGCATCGCTACCTTATTTTCTTGAAAAGGTTGGTTCATGCTAAGTCTATTCATTTGGCATCTTGTTTTGTATTTATTTTCAAGTTGTACTAATATGTTAGAGTTTTGTGTAGACAACGTTCAAGGGCCGAGTTTTTATGACTCATGCTACGAAAGCTATATACAAGTTGCTTTTGACGGATTATGTCAAAGTGAGCAAGGTTTCGGTTGAAGATATGTTGTTTGATGAACAAGACATCAATCGCTCCATGGATAAAATTGAGGTTTGAATTCATCTGTGTTTTATTGACTGGTTTTTGATTGTATTTAAATGTATGATGATTTCACAGTGGTCACTTTTTCTTTTTGATTGGGATGCCTCTAGATGTATTCAATTCATTGTTGATGAAAAGAAGGTATTAAGATTGATCTCTTGGGTTATGCTATGAAGGTTTAAAAAATATGGAAGGGACAGTTGAAAAGTTATATTCTTACATTTGGTGATGTAGTGAAATTGTTTCAGTAATTGCAATCATTGCATACTGTTCTTTTGCATTTCAAATGTATGACTATTGCTATATCCTGACGTGGAAACCTTTGATTTTTTTATTTCTATAACAGCATGCTTACAAAAATATCAAGTGTTCTAGAAATCTAAGATTATGATTTAGTTTCTATTTAATCTCATTTCATAAGAAATCTTACCATGTCAAATGAGTGTTGCATGTTTACTTGATGAAGGTTACATTGACCTATCTAATTATTTAAGTTTCTAGTTACTGAAAAACTAATTTCCTTGATATAGGTTCTTGATTTCCATCAAACAGTGGAAGTTAATGGCATTAAATTTTGGTGCTACACTGCTGGTCATGTCCTTGGTGCTGCAATGTTTATGGTTGACATTGCCGGTGTCCGAGTTCTCTATACAGGAGATTATTCTCGTGATGAAGATAGGCATCTCCGAGCTGCTGAGCTCCCACAATTCTCCCCCGACATATGTATCATTGAATCCACTTACGGTGTACAACTCCATCAACCGCGGCATATTCGTGAGAAGCGATTCACCGATGTTATTCATTCAACTATCTCTCAAGGTGGTCGTGTTCTGATTCCAGCATTTGCTCTTGGTCGTGCTCAAGAGCTTCTCTTGATCCTCGATGAGTATTGGGCTAACCATCCCGAGCTTCACAACATTCCAATTTATTATGCTTCACCACTTGCCAAAAAGTGCATGGCAGTTTACCAGACCTACATTCTTTCTATGAACGAAAGGATTCGCAACCAGTTTGCAAACTCAAATCCCTTCAAATTCAAACATATTTCACCCTTGAATAGCATTGAGGACTTCAGTGATGTAGGCCCGTCAGTAGTGATGGCTAGTCCTGGTGGACTTCAAAGTGGCTTGTCAAGACAGTTATTTGACATTTGGTGTTCTGATAAGAAAAATTCATGTGTTCTCCCGGGTTATGTCGTTGAAGGAACTTTGGCAAAAACCATAATCAGTGAACCAAAAGAAGTCACCCTTATGAATGGTCTGACTGCGCCTCTCAACATGCAGGTGCATTACATATCCTTCTCTGCTCATGCAGACTATGCTCAGACAAGCACCTTTTTGAAAGAGCTTATGCCTCCAAACATAATTCTAGTTCATGGAGAATCTCACGAAATGGGGAGGCTCAAAACAAAGCTCATGACAGAGTTAGCTGACTGCAACACCAAAATCATCACTCCAAAGAACTGTCAGTCTGTTGAAATGTACTTTAATTCCGAGAAAATGGCAAAAACCATTGGTAGGCTGGCTGAAAAGACGCCAGAAGTTGGAGAGACAGTCAGTGGTATACTTGTAAAGAAAGGATTTACTTACCAAATAATGGCTCCTGATGATCTTCACATCTTCTCTCAGCTGTCAACTGCAAATATTACCCAGAGGATAACCATCCCTTACACTGGTGCCTTTGGTGTGATAAGGTACCGACTTGAGCAGATATATGAGAGTGTAGAGTTGTCAACCGATGAGGAATCTGGGGTTCCTACTCTACGAGTGCATGATCGCGTTACTCTGAAGCAGGACTCAGAGAAGCATATCTCAATGCATTGGGCTTCAGATCCTATAAGTGATATGGTTTCAGATTCTATTGTGGCATTGATTTTGAACATCAACAGGGAGATGCCTAAGGTTATTGAGGAATCAGAGAACATCAAATCCGAGGAAGAAGTTGGAAAAAAAGCTGAAAAGGTTGTCCATGCATTGCTTGTTTCACTCTTTGGTGATGTAAAATTAGGTGAGAATGGAAAGTTGGTGATACAAGTAGATGGAAATGTGGCGCATCTTGATAAACAGAGTGGAGATGTTGAGAGTGAAAATGAGGGCCTTAAAGAAAGAGTGAGAACTGCATACAGGCGAATCCAAAGTGCTGTAAAGCCAATACCGCTCCAAGCTTAATTATTTATAATATATGTTTTCATGATTCATTTTCATGTATCCCTTCCGACAAGCTTTCGGATTTTGGGGAATCATCAATGGGTTTGGCTAAAAGAGTTAGCATGCAAAGGTATGTAGAATTTACTGAACAAGCTCCTATTTTGTATAGTGTAGCTCTGAGTTAGATCAGCAATATAAGTACTTTTCCCTAATGTCATCTTTTGTAACTTTATTTGCTAATTAATTATTCCTTCAAAGTTTATTTCATTATGTCAAAGTCTATCTCTTTGCTTCCTGGTGTGATGTGTTGGGTCATGATGCAATTCTTTACCAGGCAGTTGATGTATAGCCATGTCACAGCTAGGAATTGAATCGGCCACACGACGTGACCATAGGATTATGCCTAAAATATCTAATATCATTTAGTTTCCCATAGCCAATTGTCATAGGACTCCCGAATAAAGTTGAGTACTCACTAATGATTGAAAGAGTTGTCAAGAAGTTATCCCTCAAGCACCGAGTAACTATAGATAGAATATATAGACTATTCTTGGTACTTGGTAGGGCAGATTTGGAATCAAATTTAGTTTTGTATTTAAGAAACATTAGAGAAATTTTGTATTGTACAAGGATAGTAGCAATTGTACCTTACAAACATAAACTTTCATAAATACACAGTAAGTTAATTACCTCTCATGGACCCATGTGATCTCAGCTTCTTCTCATGGCCTATCATAGACTGGTTCATAATTAATTTTTATTTTTTAATTACACTTTCAGTAGCGTTAATTAGGATTATCCAATGGAACAACCTTATCAGATACTTGATATTGATTTCTCAATCAGTCAAACTATCAATGTTGCATTATGTTGCTTTTAAGGGAGGTGAATCAAGAGCCATTTGTCTTACTAGGGTTTTTGTATACTAATGATTAGTTTTGTTGGGTAAGAGATAGCTGCCATCACCAACCAGAGCATGACCCAGCTTGAAAATGATATACCCCATGAAGTTTTAATTGGCTTTAAAGGGACTGATAATTGATTTTTCATTGGTCCAATGTGGGTGATTAGATGTTGATTTATTTTTAACACTTTCGATTTCCATTTTTCGGTTCTCCTCTACTTTACCAATTGAAGAAGGTTAAAAACAATAATTAACACAAAATGGACTCTAGGAAATAGTTTAGCTGTATGAGTTCATCTTTCCATTTGTACTTACAATATCATAAGTTGGATTCTCAAATTAGGTTGATGATTCAGGTACTTCAGTGTCCGTTTGACCCTTAGCACATCTTAGTTCGCAAATTAGTATGATAACCACCCAAATTTACTTACTGTTTACAGACATGCATGATAATTTAGTGCATGCATCATCAATCTAGAATAGGAGAGTTTCCATGATCTTTTGTTTTGTATTTCCATTGTCACAGGCTTGTGTCCCAAATTAGGTTGCTTCCTGATTACAGACATACATGAGAACCATACAAATATACTTGCTTCCTGATTACAGACATACATGATACATGTAGTACAAACAAGCTGATTAGTTCTGTTAAAAATTATAGATCACCTTTGATGACACTCAACAGAGATTAGAATATGATTCAAGAGTAGGTAATGACTTAGAACATAAATCTAACATAAAAAGACATAAATACTGTCTCTCTACTTTATTTCTATATATAAATCTATACAACACTTCACTCTTATGTCGTGCAACATAGCACAGATTTTCATTGGAACACATAAACCATGAGTGGTGCTTCAAAAATGAACATACCACCGACAATTCTCGTTCCTCTTCTCTTGGCTCTTGTCTGTTTTTCTGTCTCTCCAGGTGCTACTGCTGCAGCTGAGGCGAAACGTACAGGCATTACTAGACACTACACATTCCATGTACGTTTCAAATCCTTCTAAAATAAACAAACATTCTAATCCTTCTATTTCTTAAACAGACATCTTAATTTTAGTATCTTAACTGTGAACCGATCTGTGTAAACTGTCACCGTAGATAAAACTGAAAAATATCACCAGTTTATACCGCACAAAGAGCATTGTCACAGTCAACGGAAAATTTCCAGGCCCTCGCATTGTTACTAGAGAAGGCGATCGTCTCATTGTTAAAGTCATCAATCATGTTCGTAACAACATTAGCATTCACTGGTATGCATGTTACTGTTTATTTACTTTTAACTTCGAACGTATATCAATAGTACCATCTATCCAAGTAGATAGTGAATCTACAGAGAATTTAAAAATATATACGGAATGCAGGCATGGAGTTAGGCAGCTTCGAAGCGGATGGGCAGATGGACCGTCATATATAACACAATGTCCTATCCAAACTGGGCAGAGTTATGTCTACAACTTCACCATTGTAGGACAAAGAGGGACTCTTTTCTGGCATGCACATTTCTCATGGATGAGAGCTACTGTCTATGGACCTCTTATCATCCTCCCAACTCGCAACTCCTCTTACCCTTTTCCTAAACCCTACAAGGAACACACCATCATGTTCGGTATGTTCACAGATTTTACTATATTACCATTGAGGGTAACATTATATAAACCAGTACAGGTGTATGATATATGGATATCATGTACAGGTGAATGGTTCAATGGCGATCCAGAAGCCATAATAAACCAGTCTCTCCAAACCGGTGCAGGTCCAAACGTATCAGAAGCCTACACATTCAATGGTCTACCAGGCCTATTATACAATTGCTCGTCAAAAGGTTAGTTTTGCTTATCAAACCCTCTCATCTAACTCCAAATTTGATTCTAACAATCCACACATTTTCGCAACAATGCAGACACATATAAGCTCAAAGTCAGGCCAGGAAAGACCTATCTACTCCGTCTAATCAACTCTGCACTCAATGACGATCTCTTCTTCACCATCGCAAACCACACCTTCACAATCGTTGAAGCTGATGCTAGCTACATCAAGCCTTTCGAAACCCAAACACTACTTCTAACACCTGGCCAAACCACCAATATCCTCCTAAAAACCAAAACCAACCCCCCACATACAAAATTCTTAATGTTAGCCAGACCTTACTTCACCGGTATGGGCACAATCGATAACACAACAGTAGCCGGGATACTAGAATATGAACACACCAACAGTCCCAACAATGCCACACTACTTAAACCCTCTCTACCAGCCATCAACGACACCAATTTCGTCGCGAATTTCTCAAGCAAGTTCCGCAGCTTGGCGAATTCGAAATTTCCTATCAATGTACCTCAAACAGTGGACAAATCCTTCCTCTTCACAGTTGGTTTAGGTGCCAATCCCTGCCCCAAAAACCAAACATGTCAAGGACCCAACGGCACCAAATTCGCAGCCTCTATGAACAATGTTTCATTCGCATTGCCTTCTGTCGCATTGCTTCAAAGCTATTTTTCCGGAAAATCAAATGGTGTTTACAGTACAGATTTTCCCAATTTTCCGATCCATCCGTTCAACTACACCGGAACTCCTCCCAACAATACGTTTGTGATAAACAATGTTACCAAAACAGTAGTCTTGCCGTTTAACACAAGTGTTGAAGTTGTGTTACAAGGGACTAGTATTTTAGGTGCAGAGAGCCATCCATTGCATCTTCATGGGTACAATTTCTATGTTGTTGGTCAGGGTTTTGGTAACTTTGATCCTGATAAGGATCCTTTGAAGTACAATCTTATCGATCCGGTCGAAAGAAACACGGTTGGTGTTCCAACCGCCGGCTGGGTTGCTATTCGCTTTCGAGCTGACAATCCAGGTAAATATGCCATGCATTATCTACATATTTGGTATTGATTTTCATTATCGAATTCAAAATCGTATTGATAATAAGTTATACCATACAATTGACACAGGTGTGTGGCTTATGCATTGTCATTTTGACGTCCATCTAAGCTGGGGTCTACGGATGGCTTGGATCGTCCGAGACGGCAAACTACCAAATCAGAAGCTGCCTCCTCCACCGTCCGATCTGCCCAAATGTTGATTCAAATATGTTTTTGTATGAATAATGCGGATTTTAAGATTTCTCTATGAGCATTTCATTGTAATAAAAACATTTCTGTTCAATTTTTATTTTATGAATCGTAATTTAAATAAGTGCAGAGGGTGTTTTAGGTAAACCAGGCTATAATTAGCAAAAAAAAATGTTCGAATTGGGTTAGTTTTAAACATACAGGCCAAATTTGCAAAATTGTAAAATATAGAACTTAATTTCGCTAGACACAGGTAGATAGAAGATTGGAGAAGAATCAATGGAAACAATATCAATATCTGGTCTCAGTATGAGAACTATCCACTCCATTAACGGTCTTAAACCACTCCAATTTCGCGCCTCTTCTTCTCTTCACGCTCGCTCTCCATTTCGATTCACGAAGCTTCGTTTTCGCTCCACTTCTTGCTCCTCTTTCGCCGACGACACTACTATCAGTAAGTTCAAATTCGAGTGTTTAGGTTTTAGTATTAGTGCTCATGTAATTTCATTTTTCTCTAGATTCAACGACGACAGAGGTTGCTGTGAAAGGTTTATCTCTCGAAGTTAAGGCAAGAGATTGATATAGATTGATAGTTTGTATTGATTCATTGTTTCATATATTTTGGAGTTGAATTTGTTTGTTTTTGTGTTCAGAAGAAAGCGTCTGATTTGATTTCAGTTTTGAGAGGGACTTCTATTTTTCTAGTAGGTAATGAAGCGTATATTTAGTGTTAATTAAGTGTGTATATTGAGTTTTGATAATTGTGCTTATATATTTATATGTATGTATATATTTTGGTAATAGGGATGGATAATTCTGTTAAAACTAGCTTAGGGAAGCTTCTGGCGGATGCGTTACGGTATTATTACTTTGATAGGTATTGATGATTTGTTTAATCTTTTGCTGAATGTAGTTTGTCAGTGAGGAGATTGTGGAGTTTTTGTTGTGATTTTTGATTGATTTTGTTGTGATTAGTGATAATTTAGTATTGGAAGCTGCTGGTGGTGAAGACGCTGTTAAAGCGATGAAAGAGAGCGATGAGAAGGGCTATAGGGAGGCTGAGGTGAGTTTGGTACAGGATTTTGGTGTTTGGTTGCTTTTTGAAGTTGGTGTTTTAGCTCTGGTGGTGGGTTGTTATACTCAGTTTGGCATGTTGTTGTTGTTGTAGACTGAAGTATTGAAGCAATTATCATCCATGGGTCGGCTAGTTGTATGCGCTGGAAATGGTGCAGTTCAGAGTTCGACAAATCTGTATGACATTGATTGCTGCTCTGAGTTTTGCTGTAAACATTCTCTGTAACTTGATTAGTGTTCTGTCTTTTTTCTAACATTCTTTTAATCACATTAAGGGCACTCTTGAGACATGGAATATCGATATGGATTGATGTACCTTTGGATATGATTACAAGGGGGTTGGTTGAGGACCGAAGCGAGCTTCCTACATCAGAGGTATTGCGTTCGGAATCTTATACATATATCAAGTCTAGCTCTCTTGAATTGTATTAAGTGGGACCAATGAATGTCTCTATCTGCTGTTGCTGCAGCTATCTGCTCTATATGATGGATTTGCTACTGCTGATGCAACTATTTCACTTCAAAGTATATCTCTCTGTCTTGTAATTTGTAATCTAACAGAGTTTTATTGTCAATTCTAAAAGCTTATTTTCTTACAGAGGTAGCTTCTCAACTGGGTTATGATGACTTAGAAGCTGTGACGACAGAAGACATGGCTCTGGAGGTGATCTTGTGCTTGAAAACATAGGCCTTTTATCGTCATTTTAATGTGATTTGATTATTAATTTCTATCGCTTGCAGGTTTTGACGGAGTTAGATAGACTTACAAGAGTAAAAAAGTTGATGGAAGAAGCTGCCAGACCATTTTAGCTCATAAGAAGTGAACTTTGATGATCCTCCTTTGTAACGACATTCATGTTACTGTATAACCTGGTTTTGTAAAAAATTGAACACGTGTGAAGTTTTTTTCAATATATAATCTTAATTGAGTTGATTCCGGTGTCATTTAGACCAAATTCTATGTTATACTTCCACTGCTTTTTTTATTCACTGTTTGCCCACTATTCGAGACCTAATTTTTATTCACTGAGATCTAATTTTAACGATAAATATTTTTAATTATATACAACTAAAAATTATAAAAATATTATATTTAAAAAGTAGACATTAAGACGAATAAAATAAGATTTCACTTGAATATATTTTTTTTTATACGTAAATAATAATATAAAATATAAAAAATAAAATTGATGAATGAATAGAATATACTATGAATGAATAGAAGGATATATATAACGATTGGATTAAATATTAATCACAGTGCCCGAAGGGACTAGCTTAATAGTAGGGGAAAAAAAACTGATATATTAGCATTAAATAATTTCCATAAGCAATAGGGTGTATTTAGATTCCAAAAGGGGTTGATATAACAATTAAAAAACCAAAAACGGGCCAGGCCCAATAACAAAGCCCAGTGTTCATGGAGTAATAGGGTTTATGATAGAGAGTGTCAGCACCATATAAAATCCAGTTTGCGCTACTAACATTTAGGGTTTCTTCTTCTTCTTCTCTGGTACGTCGTCTCTCTTTCTCTGGCAGCCTCTCATTTCTTTCACTTACTTCCGCTCTGTGATTTCTCGAATCTCTAATCTAATTTTCCATTCGATGGAACTTCGAATTTTAGATATAGAGTTTTTGTTTTCATGTGATTTTACCTAATTGTTGTTTTCATTGTGATTTATTTTTGCAGGTGAAACTAATCGAGTGGTTTATCTCTAGTCTCAACCATGAGGTATGCTAGATAGTCTCATTTTCCGTTTTGTCGCTTTTGAATCTGTATAAAGTTCAGTCTTCAATATCTGAACCTAGTTTCCATGTCATTGACTTGATTGCTGTTTTGAAGTTTGAATATAGGAAATCTGTAGATTAGTTATTATTGTTGAAGACTGTAGTGTTGCTTGTGTTGTTTTTTCATATATTGATGCTTTGTTTTGATTGTTGTATGTATATATATATACACACACATATATATTTACTTTACTAGTTCGTAGTGCTGACGGTAGTGGTTGTTTCTGCGTGGAGAACTGGTGTGTTGTAGATTTTATTGGTTTGTGATTTGAACTTTGGAGATTATGTTATGATGATGAGGTTGAAGTGGTTCATGGTGCTGTTATTCTGTGTCTTATGGATGGATTTCGTGTGTAATGTTGCAGTAAGCTTCAGAGTGATGCCCTCAGAGAAGCTATCTCTACCATCATGCAATATTCGAAAGAAACTAAGAAGAGAAACTTCACTGAGACCATTGAGCTCCAGATTGGTTTGAAGAACTACGATCCACAAAAGGATAAGCGTTTCAGTGGATCTGTGAAGCTGCCTCACATCCCTCGTCCCAAGATGAAGGTTTGCATGCTTGGAGATGCCCAGCATGTTGAAGAGGTATTTTCATTGTAGAAGAATTTAGGGTCACTGTTTTCTATATTCGTTTCACATGTGAGATTGATGTAAAATTTGAATTCGAACTTGCAGGCCGAGAAAATTGGATTGGACTATATGGATGTTGAAGCTTTGAAAAAGCTTAACAAAAACAAGAAGTTGGTAAAGAAGCTTGCCAAGAAGTATCATGCCTTTTTGGCATCAGAATCTGTCATCAAGCAGATCCCTCGTCTCCTCGGTCCTGGTCTTAACAAGGCAGGCAAGTATCTTATTTTGTTCTACATTCTCATAATTGGTCAACTTTGGTCTTTCCTTTTCTATATCTTTCACGTCAATGCCACTGTTGCAAAGTTTTGAATTTGGAATTTAGATCAAGCATGAAAATGATAATTGAATTGGTTCCTAGTACTTAAGTACGCTACTATTTTGCGTGCATTCATGTTGGACAAGATCAATCAATTTTAGTCAGAATGCTAGTGTTTTTGTTTCCTGTTAGTATTTCACTGCAGGGGTTTAAGAATTTCTTTTACTTGAATTAGCTTCATATTAAGCTGCTTTATTCTAAATCATTAAATTTCAGGCAAGTTCCCAACCCTTGTGACCCACCAAGAGTCATTGGAGTCTAAAGTCAATGAGATCAAGGCTACAGTGAAATTCCAGTTGAAGAAGGTGCTCTGTATGGGCGTAGCTGTCGGCAACTTGGCCATGGAGGAGAAGCAAGTCTTCCAGAACGTCCAAATGAGCGTCAACTTCCTTGTCTCATTGCTGAAGAAGAATTGGCAAAACGTAAGTTCCTTGTAATACATTATCGTAACAGTAAGGTTTGATAATCAGAATATAATCTGATTAGTGTGTTTGGATTTTATCAACAGGTGAGGTGCCTTTACTTGAAGAGTACCATGGGTCCATCGAACCGTGTGTTCTGAGGAATTTTGTCTAGGAGAAACCAGATCGTCAGCTTTTACTACTACATATCTCCTTGAATGTTTATTTTTCCAGTGTTAGACTTGAGAATGAGTAGTCTTCGTCTTACAATAGTAGACTTCAGTTTTTTGTTGGATATTGAATTGAATCTGTTATTTATCATCTTTTTTTTAAACACAAAATCTATTGCTTTTGGCGGCGTATTGGATGGACCCTTCCGTTCTTTGCTTATGGTATGTGAATTTCATCTCTGTTTTGAACACACTTAATACCTGGTATTGTTTGAACACACGCCTAAATAGCTTTCAACGAAACCCCATTTTTTTTTTTTGAAATACATCAGTATCTAGCAAAATACACAGAAAACAGTATAAAAATTGACACCAAAACAAAATCTAAATTTTTGAAGTCCCCCAATGGATGACCATTCAAAATTGTATAAACATGCAACCAAAAAATAAGCCCATTGGAGGACTAACATCATTATCATAACCAGCTAAGGGCCCAACCCTATAAACACATGTAACTGATAGGATCCAACGGGCCTTGTTTGTGTGCATTTACCTGTTAGCTAGAGGCCCAATCCACAACGTTTAGATTCATTTTGTGTCCGTGTAAACAAACGATGTGTAGTTTCTCAATAAACCAGTGTTAGATATGTTCTTCAACAACTTATGTTATTTTTTCCTATAAAATGTAAAGAGTTGGAAGTAGTCAGTGAACATCCTGTAGCAGCAAACAAGTGAAAGAAAGTGTAGATAAATTCTCCAATAAAATATGATCTGAATGAACACACACGTCGGATTTGGATTGGAGCATATTTTTCTAATTTAATCGATTTTGAACTGGTATGGCTGGACTTACAATAACATAATAGTTTCTTTCTTTAATTTTAGATATTTAGAACATCATGCTGTTGACTTAAATATATGATTGGTAGGAAGGTTTACAAGTGTTTTCAAGTCTTCATTCTCATAATTCGGGTTATAAACTGATTACACACCTCTTAACACTGATTATGAGTAATGTTAAAGCCGATTGAATCTCATTTCTATCAGATACAAGGCTGTGTTGCCTATCAAAAATCTTAAGCTGCTGAGAGAGAAAATTGTTAGGGATGCCAATGGTGACTCCAAGTGAAACCAATTATTTGAAATTTTAAACAATTAATTGAAATTTTAAACTGATTAAATATAAGGTCGGAGTAAAATTTATAAGCTTTTTAATGTCTCCTTCATCAATAGTTAGATCGCAATTCAATATATATATATATATATATAAAGAATGTTGTTTAGATAGAAAGTTATTGGATGTCAGATGTAAAGAATAGACTAATTTTATAGTTAAAGCGAAAAGTTATTTGACTTGAAATCTCACACGACTAGAGATTCAAATACTCAAATATTAAACAAACTTTATAATATTTCATATATCTCAAAATTTTGAACATAATTTTTCTAGTTCCTAAAACTTATATAGTTAATCATAAGCAATCTTAAGACGAATGAGTTTTTAAAAAGTTTTTATATGAGAATATTAACAACTCAAGTTTAGAAATCAACCAACTTAACATTATTACTTACGTCTATAGCTTTTTGATATCAAAATCATAAAACTTTAATGTTAAGCATGTCTATGGGTGGTTTTTTAGAAAGGAAAAAAAAAAAATCTGAAACCTAGACAACTGGGAAGAGAATATACTGAAAAATTCTCTTGATAATTTTTAGAGTTAATGGTAAGTTTTGAGAACACAGGCTGAAAATGCCTTTACAAAAAATGTTTATTATACGAAGAATCAATGCAATCTGCGGCTATAGACCTTAAATGTAAACAAATGAGTATGGAAAATGGCTTCAGATATAAAGTTCTGTATAAAGTTCTGAAAAGGTCGACCACACTGACAACGTTAGCTTTTGAAAATAGGTGATTGTAATTTGTAATGCTTAATTACTTATATCTATAAAATATTTTTTAAGACCCTGAGACCATCATTAGCGTATCGTATGTATTTAGTGGATCATAGATCATAGAAAAATGAGACTTTATTTGTCTTTTCACAATTGAAGGAGAGTATTTAAAAAATTATCTCTGAGACTCATTTTTAAAATGAATCATAGACTAAAATGCATTATACATTAACTAAAAGGTGACTAGCTCGATGCATTTCATTATTTATTTTTGAAAAAGTAGGGGTTTTAAATTGAAATATAAAATTTTACTTTTTGTACCGTGAGTCATTATACTGATGTGACTATATTGAGTCCACATAAAAGAAAAGAGAATTTTCATTATATTTTTCTTTTATAGTTGATCTTCAATGATTAAATCAATAAAACATGAAATTAATGATGTTGATGTTATAATTAATCTAATGGCTCTATACTAATTTATTAGGAATAATGAAGACAATATAATAGTAGTGAGAATTGAAACAATAGCAAAGTAATGAAACGAAATATAACAATTTTATTGTGCATTTTTCAATGGCATAATCCGCATAGATAGCAACTGAACAATAGAGTAATATAATAATTACAAGTCATTTAGACAAACACTCTCCCTTTAAAAAATATACTATCATGTGTACTATCTTATCTTTGGAAATGTATGGACATGAATGGTTAAAATTTCACTACATAACTTAAAGTGTTAGTGATACAATGTATATGTTTGGGGCTGTTTTTAATTATAAAATAATCACTAATGAGGCGATGAAATTCCAAATATGTCCATCCTTCTTTTTAAATTTACATATAAAACAATAATGTATGAAGGTAAGTTTAGGATAGAAAAGGAGTATGTTTGACATTTCACCACCCAATAAGTAAACAATTTTCTTCTCCAAATATATACCATATTTTCTTCTCCAAGCCATCGAAAAACCATAATTGCAGGACAGATTTCGAACAAGTGAACAAAATAATTGAATCGTAAAGAGAAACACCTAATAAAAAAATTTTAATGAATGACCCGTATTAATTAGGATTGAGTCCCAATTATACGATCTCCACCTAAAAAAATATCTAATAAAAATCTAAAAAGAATATTTAGTTTAATTAATAATAAATCTTAATTATACTATCTTAATTATCTCATTTTTAATTAAAAAATACCAACTAATTATAATTAAAATATTCAAATCCTATTGATCATAAAACAACTTATCCAACCCACTTTCCCACTCATATCTGCACACATACAATCCACCATCTAAAACCACTAATTGATTTCAAAACCTCCTTCAGAACTGAAGCAGATGTTATGTTAGTATCAATGTCTGTCTGTGACATTGATTGCATGTTCAACAAATGTCTTCAACTTTCTTTCTGCAAAACTCAAAAGCTGACTCCAGATAGATACTTAAAAACTTTTCATATATGTTGCGATTTTCAATACAAATTTTCATTTTTCACATGACTGATTTTCGATGCTTACCGATATGTTTCAGTCACAGTCACTGTCACACACTACAATAACATTCTATTGGTCATTTTTATTTCTATTTTTTTTAAATAAAAATAATAATGTCTCTGATTTTATTTATAATTGTTACTAGTTTCGAGACCACCTGACCAGATTCCTTCACTTATGACTAACACACAGTCTTTGAGTTTTTCTACTTGTTTTTATTGTATCAGTTTCACTGTTCCATCATTTACTGCTTTCACATTTATTTAATTCTCTTTTTTTTAATTATTATTTTTATTTATAAGATTATTGCAACAATTTGTTTGTTTTTAAGAAGTACAATAAAAAATAATAGAAATTTAATAATAATATACGTGTAATAAAATAATAATATCCATAATTAGTCAAAAATAGTAATATATTTTTTTATGCCACTTAATATTTATTTTAAATTTAAAAATTAATTATTGATAAAGTTACTTCTTTTAAAATGGTAAAATAATTAGTAATTTAAATACAATTTTCTTTATATATAAAAAATTAATTTTAGTGAAAATTTCTTAATTTCAAAAAAAAAATAAACACAAATTTTAAAATTGACGAAATTTGAAGTGATATCAATTTAGTTTTCAATTTTTTAAAAATAAATAAATACTTTACTATATTACCAACTTTCTGCTATTCTAATCTCAAGCAACTAAAATTTAAACAATTAAAACACTTCTTTTTTTCCTTAAAAAGTTGGAAGACAAAAATTAAGATAATATGTTCACAAAATCTAACTTGCCTTTTCCCTTTTCGGCTAATTATCTGGTCCAACATTTTTATTTATTTATTTATTTATTTTAAGCACATGTTATGCTATTCATAAAAATCCAGTTATTATTTTTTATATTTATTTATTTTTCAAAATGAGAGTTGACCAAAAACATAAAAAGACTCTCATGAGTAGTCTCAATCTCTATCTCATCAAGTGGCCATTAATTTCTTCTTCGTCTTCAACATCACAAAAAGTGTTCTTCATTTTCAATTTTTATATGAATTATTTTATATTTGTTTATTTATTCTCCTTTAAATTTTGATAAATTAATTTTTTAATTATTGAAAATAATTAATCATAACTATAATAATTTATAAATTTATTTTTAAAGAAAATTTGTCAAATCATTTATATTTTATTATTATTAAGTACTGAATATTTATATAAAAAAATTAAATACAAAAACCGGGAAGTGAAAAACAGAATGTATAAAGAGGGCAATAAATGGAGACAATAAATGAAAAGCAAATAATAAATTGAAGATCAAAAACTAAAAGAATTAAATGAAATTTCAGCTGTCATGAACATAAATATTTAATGATCTGAACTTGAACCATTTATGGCTATTTACACAGGTTTCAATTCCTTTTATTTTATACTTGGAATCACAATTTTTTACTTTTTATTTTTATTTCATTTAAAAAAATTATTTAATGTCAAATCTTGTCAGCTTTTAGAATTATTGATCAAGAACACAAGTGAGAAATGGGCTCAATTTATCTCCATAGATAAAATAAATAAATAAAACTCACAAATCAATAATTTCCTTTTTATTTTAATTTTTCACTGACAAAATCATGCATTTAGTTGTGTAGACAGATCTCTCATGTCTACCTAGATCCTAGTTTTTAAATTTAAATCGGATAAATTATATATATATATATTTCAATATTCTATTTTAATTTCCAAAAAATATATTTATTTATAATTTATTACTAGAATTACATTTTCTATTAGGGTTTTGGAAATTAAATGAATAGTTAGTTGGTTTAATTTCCTTTTTTATAAATTGTTATGGTAAATATTTACTCTATTTCATTAGGTTTTTATATTTTTATTTTTTACATAATAAATAATTATTTTTTAATTTATTATCACAACAAATTTATATAATATTTTACTATTTTTTCGATTTTTTTCAATTTGAACCAAGTTTGAATAGTTTATTAACTCGACTTTTATTAGTATATATATATATTTTTATATATCAATTGCTATTAACGGTTTTTAGAGTTTCAATTCATATCGGACAATGAATAGTCGATTCGTTTAAATTTTATTGTATTTCAATAAGTTTTTACGATTTTCAAAATATTTCAATACAGGTCTGACAGAAATCGGACCACTTCAAATTAAAACGACCATTCAATTTAATAAATATATATGTATTATTTACCATATGGAACTGGAAAAAATCGGACCACTTTCAAAATTGATCATTCAATTTTTAAAAAATAAATAAATTATATCATTTAACATAGACTATTTCCATTTCTAGTGAGAGAATCAATATTTTTCAAATAATACTAATTATTAAAAAAATTATAAATTAAAATGGGGGTGTTTATTTATTTAATTATTTAAAAGGAATTAAAAATAGGTTAATGAGATAAAAAGTTGATATTTGCATTTCCAATGCAGATCCAATCACTAATAATAATGTGTAATTATTTATTTATGATAATTAACCATTAAAAATAATTAAAAAAAAAAAATGAAATCAGCAGCAGCACTACCATCATCATCATCATAACTCATAGATAGATCTGATCAAATGAAAAACCATATACACATCATTAAACACTACAGAGCAGCACTTCATTCAAAAACAGAGCAAAATTCTAGTTTAATTACATTTCAAAACCCAATAAAAAGGTGAAAAGCCCTCATCTTTGGCACCGGAGGAAGAAGACGAGAGGAGGGTAGAGGAGAGTCGATTCGATTGAGTGGAGGAGATGGAGATTGAGGCTGTCGAAGATCTAGGGTTCACTTGCTCTGTTTTTTCAGGGGTCGCCGTGTTTGTGCCAGCAGACGAGCATTGCGACGCAGCGTCTCATGATGTAGAATCTGGCCTTCTGCTCCTTGGCTAGGCTGCTGCATTTGCGAGAAATGGAGGTGGAATTGGAGGAGGAGGAGGAGGATTGTTTTTGGGAGAAGCTTCTGGGGAGAGAGGAGGCTTTGGTGGAGGAGGATTTTTGGAGGAGAGGGGATTTGGTGGAGAAGCTTCTGGTGAATGATGATTTGGAGGAGGAGGAGTCTTTTAGGGGTTTTGTTGTTGGTTTCCATTTTTCATCCATGGAGGAGGAGGAGATGAGTTGAAGAAGTGGTGGTGGTGATAATGGTTGCTGTTCAAGTGTTAGAGAGAGTGTGTGAAGAAGTGGGGCTTTGATGTTGTTGTTGGTGGTGTGGTCTTTATATATATATATATATGTAAAATAATAAAATATTATATATTTTTGTAGTTACTTTTACTTTTTTAACTTCATGGGAGAAGAAATAAGTTAGAAATCAATTACCTTATTTGGTATGAATGGTTTATAAATAAATTTTTATATATATTTTTTCAATTTAGAGTTTTTTTTTTTTAATGTTTGATTAGAAATTTAAAATTGTTTATCAGTACAAATAGTTGAAGTGATATTTTTATAAAAAAATTATATTTATTTATTTTTATTTGAAATAAAAAAAATATTCCAAAAAAATTAAATGTTTGTTTGGGTAAACTAACTTTCGACTTTTAACTTCCGAAAATCATTTTAGATGGTGTTTGCCTATTCCGCATATGTTTTTCTCAACAACTTTTCTAAATGAAGTCAAAAATATTAGTTTTCTAAAACTAGTTTATACTTTTTAATTTTTCACAATCAAAATTTAAAAATAAAAGTAATTTCAAATAAACCCTAGTTATTTAAAAAACTGTATTTTATTTAAAAATGCTTCCACAATTATTTTTTTACTGTTATTAAATATTTTAATTAAAATTAATTTTAAACGTGGAAGAAGATAAACAAAAATAATTTTAGAAAGTTGATATATTATATTTCCTTCAAATTTTAGTTGGGAGTAAAAATTATACAAAAACCTTCCAAAATAACTTTTAAAAACTAAAAATAAAATTCCTAAAATCAATTTATTCATACATGATCAACCACCATCAAGAAAATCTTCAAAAGTGGATAAAAAAATTAATAAAATGAATAATCATGTTCCTATTAACCAAATATCATAAAATTTTGATATCTAATAATCTTATAAATTCTAATTCAAATCCAACTAGAATAATATCCTATTTCATACCAACAAAACCCTAAATTCATCCACTCATCACAAAAGAAAAGAAATGTGGTTTCATTTTCAAATTCAACTTTTCATTAAAGAGGCAAATCAAGTAGGCAAAGTGTAAACATGTGATAGTATCAATTGGAGATTTTTGCATGTAATTCAATTGGTTGAAATTTTTCATCCTCATCCACAAAAATTCAAAATACATTTATAAAAATAGGAACAGTTATTATTATTAATTTATGAGAGAATAAGAGTGTGGTCACTACACATCTTATAAAATAAAAGAGCCCATGTTTTGTTATTGTTATTTTACACTATCACTATCAACAATTTACTTTGAAAAATTATTGATTATTTGTTGTTTTTATTAATTATTATGATGTGATTTGATATGATTTTGAAATTAGGATTTTTATCTATTTGTGTGTATGTATATATAATTTGAGAGAACTATTTACATGCATGTTTTGGTCAAAGCCAATCATTTGGTGTAGTCTAATGTAATCAAGTGTGATGTTTAATATATGATTGTGTCATGCTATTTGGTTGATAAATATTATCTTAATGTTATCTAAAAAGAAATTTTTATCACAATGTTCTTGATTTAACAATGATGAAATATACATTTAAAGTGAAAATGATCACTCCTTTTAATAATTCAAAAGATAGAATATTACTCTAATTTTCCAACTATCTAATCTTCCTTTTTTATCATCTAAAATGATTGTGAAAATCTCACACCACCAAAAAGTCCCCATTATCTTTGACTTTGAATATAATGATTTAATCCATAATTATTAGCTTTCAATTTTCAAACATTGTTTTTATCATTGTCTAATCTTTTTAATCATTATTCATTTTATTTTAATTTATTTTCACTCATTCAAAATCCACTTTAGAGTACATTTCTCTTTCTTTTCTTTGTCCTTGGATTCTTTTCTATTGTTTGGTTAATTTAATTTAATAATTATATACACATTAATTTAGTTAGTGAATGTTTAGATATATTAACCATGTTGGAATATTCAATTAATTAGTCAAAATTTGGTCAAATGAGTTGATTAATTGTGTCATGTTATGCTTGTTTGTTAAGGTTTTGGACAAAAACCCAGTTGTTCAATTTACGAGATTCTTTTTGTTGATTTTTGATATTTTAATAATTAATTTTAATATTTTTGCCATTTTGTATTTTATAGTTATGAATACAATGCATTCCCTCTTCAAATTAATTCAGAATGTAGATTTATATTGAATATGAATATTAATAAAATGTATTCATTCAATTTATTTTACTGACTCAATTTAATTCAAAATTATTAAATTTTTGTTAAATAATTATATTTATTTATTTATTTGTACTAAATACGAAAGTGTAAATATATCTACAATGTGAACAAAACTAAATAAAAATTCTGAAGAAATAAATGATAAAGCAGTTGACTGGTCAAAATTCATACAAAATCCAAACCAGTTTGATACATTCATACATCATCATATATAGACTTGATAGTTACAAGTCAATAAAACATTAAAGAAAATGGTCAAATATTGTAATACAAATTTCCAAATGCATGTGAAGTTGATTTCATATCTGTATTTTTGTGTGTGTTTCAAAGCTATGTGGCACATGATCATTTTTAAATCATAAGAATATTTGATTTTATTAGAAAATATTCTAGTATTTACATGTGCTTATAGAGACATATAAAACCTTGACAGACTATAGAGAAAATTTGAAAATAATAAAATTAATTAGTGATAATTAAATTGGAATGGAGAAAAGCATAGATTTGATTGGTCAAAATGGAGTCACATGGTGTGTTGAAGTTGAATTTTTATTGTGTTTGAGGATTTTGGGTATTGTAAATGAGAAATTGAAAATAAAAAATGGTGAGAATAAGAGGAAATGGTAGACCCACATGCATACATGTGATCTGCACAACCATGGTCAGTGAAGCTGCCCTCATTTTATTATAACATGGACATGGACCCCCTCTTATTGTACTACACTCAATTTATATATATATATATATATATATATATATATATATATGTAACTTTTCCATAAAAATTGCCCATTATAATTTTACGTATATTTTCCATTTTCAATTGGATTTAATTTGTGTTATATTTATAAAATATTGGATTAATGAAATGATTTTTATTGAAAATGTATTTATATATATATATATACTCACTATTAAAAACAGTTAATAATGGTAAACAAGCTTTTATTTATTTGAATAAAAGTATAATAATCTCAAAACCTTTTAATCTTTGATTAATTTTTTTAAATTTAAATTTCCAATAATATAATGTTTCAATTTAGTCTTTCATCCATCTAATATCGGATCAATGTGATATTTTCATTTATATGGTAAATAATAAGGTAAGATTATTATATATAATTGACTTTAAATTATATTAAATAATTGAGAAGTAAATTGAAATTTTATCGGGTTGGAAAAATTAATAAAATTTAAGGGTTTCATGAATGATTACCATGAAATACATGTTGTTTTGTAATGGGAAACTATATAGTTAAAACCCTAGAAGAAAACTAGTGAAATAGAACCATGATTGAGTCAAAATCTTTTTAAAAATTTGAAAAGTGTATTATTATTAACATCAAATGTGGGAACATCAATTAATAAAGAAAATGTTTTCATATGACAAAACAATAGGGTACAAATACAATATAACATAAATAAATTGATTAAATAGGGTTGTAGTAAGATGATGAATGTCCCCAAGACATGAATACATGAAATTGGGCTCCACTAGTTGGGGGTTGGTTTTTTGATTTAGGTCCACTATGTTCTCACACAAGTGGACTAGTGGTTTCTAACTCAACTAGTATCTTAAACTTGTGTTTCTTCTATTTGGGTTTCATTCTTGCATGTGAAATGAATGGCTGTGGGTGAATTTATATATATATATATATATATGTATGAATTAGGTTAGGTTAATGTTGGAGGGTGTTTATGGTATTTGATTTTTGACATAGAAGGATTATCTGAGTTTGTTTCTACCTGGATCAAATTTCATTTTGGAAGAGTTTTTAGAAAGTTAGAAGCAATTCTACTAATTATTTAAATATTATTTAAAATAACTTTCAGAAATAAAAGATTAAAGGTCAGGCGTATCCATTTTCAATAAATTAATATTTATATTTTTATTTAGAAAATTTTCTGAAAAATAATAAACGGTTTTACTTTTAACTTTCAGAAATATTGTTGGTATTTAATATTTGAAATCTAAGATTTATTTAGAATTGTTTGTGCTTTCAGCTTACGACCGTATGGGAAGGGAAAAGATTTCTTTAAAAAAAAATTAATATTTCTGACCGTATACATGAGGTTGTCCAAACCCAGAAATTCAAATCGAGCTAATCTCGGTTCGGTCCACTGAAATTAACCGTGTTGATTTTTGAATTTTTTTATATAATTACTTTTAAATGAATTGATAAAAAAACTTGAAATCCAAACTCCACCTGACCTGACCTGATCTTCACCTGTACACTGAAGTTTTATATTTGGGGCTCAATTTTGTGACTGCCATTTACAATAATTTTCAAAAATTAAAAATTAAAAGTCAATCTATTCATTTTATATATTTTATGATTTGGTAAGATTTTAGAAGATAAGAGAACCCTAAACATGTCCATTAAAGCAAATGTGAAACAACATAAAACACTTAGACAACATAGACATACAAAAACACAAAAGAACCTCAAATGTATCTAAAAAACATATGAAAGGTACAAAGAGATGTGAAAGTGAAAAAAGGCAAGAGAATTGATAGTTGATGCCATTCACATCAATCATTTACTACAATCTAGTATAGATATAGAAATAGGTACACATTGTTTTTCTGTCAAACCTAGGTTGTAGTAAATTTGATTTGAGTTCTAAAGTCTATATCTATCTATACATATAGGTATTGCAGTGCTATGAATGAAGGGTAGAGTTGTAATTTCACATAAAGTGTATCAGATTGAACTAGATATGGAAGAGATTCAGTTCAGTTCAGTTCTGGTTTAACTGGTTAGATATGTTTTGTTGGTGTTGTTGATGTCTTGTAACATCAAACATGATTGTTTTTTATGGGATGATTATTGTTTTCAATGGTTTTGCTACAAAATGAGTAAAAGAATAGTATTAATTTTCTATTGTTTAGGAAGAAAATACTGAATATAATTACATTAGGGGTTAATTTTAAAAAAATTATAAAGATTTGGGTATTATTATTTGTATTATAATAATTTTTAAAAAAAATCTATTTTTAACAAAAATGTGAAATAATGTCTCATCCATTTTTTAAATTTTGGTTGAGTTGGAAAGATAATTTAAAATTCAGATTAAAATTAAAATGAAGGCAATAATTTATATTCATAGATCATTATTAGACTTATAAAGTTCATTCAAAATTACCATATTTAAATAAAGAAACGGATAATTTTTTAAGGAAATAATATAATAAAATTGATAATATTATAAAATTTCAGAATTTTTTATAATTAATGTTTAAATTAATTATATTATTACTTTTTTCTATTCAAAATTTATTATTATTTTGTTTAAAATAAATTAGTAGATAAAAATTAAAAAATCAATGATAAATAATAAAATTTTATTTTTGAAAAATGAATATAGAAATGATGCAATATCACAATAATGATGAGTAATATTTAGTGGATCTAAATGTAAAATACATAAATCTATTAAAATTTATAAAGCAGTCTATTAATCATAAACTTTTGATAGATGTTGGTGTTTCAACTTCACCAAACTCAAAATCCATCCAAAAAATAAATAAAAATTCCAATTTCAAAGCTGATACACACCTTACTAATTCTCTCATGAACAAGTCTTTGCAATCTTTGTTGGTGGCTTCTTCCTTCATATATCTATATGAAACCATGTATGAGCAGATGCAGCATCATCAAGATTCCCAATAGAGAAGAACCAGACTGTGTCTGAAAAATTGTGAATCTTGATGTTGCTGCATCAGCTTATACTGGTTGAGTTTTTGGTGCTCATGCAACTGCTCACATCTCTCTCTATATATATATACACAAACACAGTCCCAGCTCTACTGTTTTAAACCCTAATTTTATTTATATATAAAGAAAAGAAGTCAGTCAAAATATAATAAAACAAAACCCACTTCATTGAATCATTATCTGCCTTGTATATGTACATATGCCCCACTCTTTTGTTGATTAGTTTCAAAATAAAATTTTAATTTTTATTTAAGATTAGTCCAATAATACATTTTGGAAAATAAAATGATTTATCCATTTGAAAACCCTATATAAATGAAAGTGTAGGGATTGTGATGTAATAAGGAAAAAAGCCCTAAAACAAGGAATTTTCATGTGGATTGTGTAAGTAGTGATGACCCCAGACATGTCAAAAGCCTGTTTTCTTTTCAAGATTCTTCATTTGCTTTTCTATCAACTTCTCCACCTTATATTTCCTTGTATTGGATTGGACCCTATTTATGTTAAATAATTCACTTCGTTTTCAAACAATTACTAGGGGTGGACAACTACATATTCGGTTCGATTTCGAGTGAATCCGAACACGAACATGTAAATTGGGTGTTCGGTTTCAGGTGTTTTCGAACATCCAAATATTCTATGGCGAACCGAACCAAACCGAATATTCTCAGACATGTTCGGTTCGGTTCGGTTTTGAGTGTTCAAATTTTGTTAACTTTTTTTTACTATTTATAAAAATACATAGTCATTAAAATGTATTTTAATGAAATTGATTCAAATATAGAACAAATATTAGTATTTAAAAAAAAAAAAACAAATCAAAATCAAATCAAATATGTAGATTTTTTTGTGTTTGAACTTTTAAATAATAGTAAAATATATAAAATCTTTTAAAAATATGTTCAGGTGTCTGGTTCGGTTTTTTGACCCCAAAACCGAACCGAACACCCTACCTCAGGTGTTCGGTTCTATAGAGAAACATGATAGAAACCGAACCAAACATGTTCGGTTCGAATTGGATCGATTCGATTTAGGTATTTGCATGTTTTTTTCCCACCCCTAACAATTACTATCCATTTCAATATACACAATTTAGCTTTATTTTATAAATAAAAATAAATAAATACTATATAAATTTTGTCGTGATCTTAGCATCATCATTAGATATTGTGATTATGTATATGAATTGTTTAACCATTCTTGATTCTCTATTATGGCATTAATGATTAAAGATATTAGTCCAGGTGTAGGGTTATTCGTTGCTCTTTTTTTTTTAAAATAATTAAAAAAGGATAATTTTCATATTTAATTATTCTAATATTTTAAATAAATTTTATTTGTTAACTTAGAAATTTTTTAAATTTCATTTTATGAAATAAATTTTTGTAACATTTTTATCCCATCACCGATCAATAATATTCATTATGGATGATTGGTAAAAATTCTTTTTATTATAAAATTAAAATTTTATTTTGATATTTGTTATGACAATCAAAACATATATAAATGAGAGTGACAATTTTGAAAGCTCAGTCTTCACCGGTTTAAGCAGAGATGCACAAATATGAAATTTGTTTGCATCATAAGATGTAGTAAACTTATAAATTTAAAATAATAATAATAATAATTAAAGAGAGGATATTATTACATTTGTTAGGATGATCTTGAATTACACGGATTTCCTTTTAGGAAAGTTTTCCTATTTGGAGTTTGAATCTATTTCCTAATGGTTTGATTCTTTATTTTGGAAAGATTTGGTTTTTCTAATTTGGTTGATAGTATTCCTTAGTTGGAAATGAAACAAATTAGGAAAGTATATTTGATGATCACTAGAAAATAGAGTTGTCTCATGAAGAAGAAAGTATCCCGTCCCTTTGGGGTGGTGATCATCGTATTGGAATCTCATCCATTTGGGGTGGTGATCATTGGATTGGGGTCATGCCTGCCGAGTGGGGTAATGATCATTGAATTGGGGTCATGCCTGCCGAGTAGGGTAATGATCATTGGATTAGGGTTGTCTCGCCATTAAGGAGATTTTGATTTGGAATTGTCTCGCCGTGGTGAAGTTGTTCGCCTAAAAGAGATTCTGGTTAAGAAATAAAGTAATTTTGTGTGGAGAGGGTATTGTCTGAATGACTTGTAATCCTTATTTTTCATAGTAAAGTTATATTTCCATGAATTAGACAATTTTCCGAACCACGTTAAATATTGTATTTGTGTTTGAGCTGGTTATTTTGAAAAATTCCTAACAACGTTATTTAATCGTGAAGTGTTTCCGAGGATCTTTGACGATTCTTCCACGTTCTATATAAATTATTCTATAATTTTATTGTCATTTAAAAAAAATAAAAAATAAAAAATTGTTAGAGGTTAAGTGTCTAAAAGTGAGTAGATGAAAAAGGAATAAAATTATCCAAAGTTTGGTTAAAAGAACCGAAGGCGATGTTTACCAATATCGATTTGGCACTACACATAGATAACAATTGATTAATTAAATAAATTAAGATTAATATTAAGAGGGTTCTTTAAACAGTTAAACTAATGATTAGTGATCAACCGAATTTTGAAATTTGGCAGTATCACAACGTGTAAAGTAAAAGAGTCGATGCAGAAAGTGATCACACATCTTTGCTTTAACTTTAATCACCTTAATTAATTAATTAATTAATTAATATCGAATCAGTTTGGTGTTAATGGCGTAATGCCAGGGTCTTAAACATTGATTAATTTATGGATTTTGTTATGATGGTTTTGATTTTGAAGTAGTAGTAGTACTATGAGAATTTAATTGACTTAATTATTAATGATAGTGGTGGTGGTGGTTTACGTGGATTGTGTTAAAGTCGAAGAATTTGGTAAATCATGACAAGTTTTCAACAAAGGTCCTATAATTAGATTAATTTATTTTTTGCTTTGGACCCATCTTAAGTATATATATAGATCCATTAATATTGGCCCAATATATATACCAGATATTGATGTCGATATGTGTATTGTGTTATGTATATAACTTTCGATTTTGAAAAGATTCACAAAGGAAACCATATTCACTAAACCATATGAACATTCCAAAACTAAAGGCAAACCCATATACACATAACATAACACGAGCCAAAAAGAAACAACATTAGCTAGTCAATCATATCATATGTAACATTTTGTATTAAAAAACACTTCAATCTCCGGCGTCCGAAAATACCCATTCTTCGGCGGTGTCGACTCCGTCGCCTTCCTCTTCTTCCTCGGCGGCGGCGGACACTCCCTCGGCACCGCCGGTAACCTCCACTCCCCACCTCTCGGCGTCGAACACCCTTCTACCTCTTCCATGTTCAAAACAACTACACAACACAAGAGAAGACACAAGTACTTGCGTTCACTACACTTTTGTCGGAACAGCATCGTGTTATTTATATAGAGAGTGACGGAACTGCGTGGCGAGTTTCTAGTGGTTGTGGTTTTGCCAGCTAAGCAGAGATGGAGCCACGTGGTGTGATTCGGTTGAGAGGGGGTGTACGTGGATGGACACGCGTTCATTTGTAGGTTTGGGTGTTGGAATCGAAGAATTGGAATTGAATTGGGCTTCAAATGGGCCATACAACTGCATTTTTTCATAGCCCACTGACTTGTAATGGCCCAAAATTCAACTCCATAATCTATCCATCATGTGTAGTGGTTTGGCTATTAGGTGGAATTTTATTATTATATCAATCCATTTAATTTATTTAACTAAATTTAAAAAATTTTATACATTGTATTTCTGGTCCTACATTTGAATATCAAATAAAGATTTCGCAAAAAATATAGTTGATAATAAATTAGTTAAATTAAAAATAAATGTCAATATAATTATAATTATAAAAAATCCGCCTAGCTCGTTCATTACATACGTATGGAGTTTTGTCTGATTTAGTTTGTTATGAGTTGAATAGAAAATAATTTATATAATTATGATTATTAAAAAAATATTTAAATTATTTTTAAATAACCAGGTGAAGAGTTTAGTCGGAGAGAATCAATCGACACTAATTATGTACTGACACAAAAATATTCTTCTTCTATAACTTTGTTAGACATTATTGATCTCGAATTAATTTGGTATGATAAGTACAGAACCCCATTAAGATTCTAATACAGGTGTTGAAACAAGATCAAGACACACAATAATTGGAATGAATTCAGGCTAAGTTAGGATTTCAAAATTAATTTTATAAATTATAATGGTTAGTCTTTTGTATGCAATCAATCAAATGAATATGTTCTTACCATTTTAAGTTTGTGATAGAAGAGCCTGACATTACCATATTTGATAATGTTTGGTCATAGATTCTAGAACCTAAATCATTAACCTATGGTTTTGGTAATTAAAATAATATTGCGAAGAACATTAGGTGAGATGCTAGATTGATCTTGTCACTATTTTTATATATATAAATCTGGATTTCATATTCTACCAATCTTCATTTCTAGCTTTGGGAATGTAAGTAGTTGGCAAGTAAAAAACATTGCTATGATAGGATTTTTCTAATGCGGTATGGAAAATCAACACATATATATTATTAGTACACTTTAAATCATATAATTACTTATATTTATTTCTCATTTATTATTATTTTTTTAAAAATTATAATTTTAAGTGTCTATTCCTTTTTAAATATATTTTTTATTTAAACTATATTTTAAAAATAAAAAGTTCTATCAATTTTATTTAAATATCTAAATAAAACATATCTTAAAACACTCAATTATTTCTATATATTGTTTTAAAATTTGAAATTAAAAATCTAAATAAAACTATATTTAATATTTCACTTTTTTTTTTTATCAATAGCAGTAATATTTTTACTTTCATAAATAATTCTAAATTTAGAATATAAAATCTACAAATATATAAATCTCTTTAAAAATATTATTCTCAATATCATATTTATCATAATAATATTATTATTATTTTTTCCAAAAATAGTAACATTGGACTGAAATTTAAATCCATTATCAAAGTAGAAGATAGTTGAATTGAAATCTAAGGAATAGATGGTGACTTTAAGATCACTTTGAAGTCTAGAAATATTATCGACTTAAATCATGTATTGTCTATGTCTAGATGGACACGTGTCCTTTGACCAACTGTACGAAATCTTTATTTTCTCCTCAAAAGGAACCGCCCAACAAGATCTCTCCACGTAACGATTGACTTTCATCATATCGGGCGGCGATCTATATACCTAATCAATGTGGACGAATCACAACCGTCCGCGTGTCCATACATGAAATCTGAAGTGTGTTGTCGTGCGGGAGTTTTCTTACGGCGCCCCACGTAATAATTTTGCCCATGTTAGTGTAGCCATTAACATTTCCGTCCTATTAATTATAGTGGATACTAAAATGAAAATTTATACAACGTGAGTATTTGATACTTACATTGAATTTATAATTGTTATATTTTATTTTAATTTATAAATTTTTAGAAAAATAATAAAATATTTAGTCTTTTTTAAAAAAAAAATTTATAAAATGGGTAATTTTTTTAAAAAAAAAATGGTAAAATTTAATCTAGTTTTGACAAGCAATATATAAACTATCAATTGATCCAATACATCTCATTTCAACTTTGATATTTCTACTACAAGATAATGAGTCACCAACATAACAACATCTGTAAAGATCTTACACACTTTCCATTACTTTGACTTATCACTAAACCATTCACCAAGACAACAAATCCCAACAAGTCTCTTTAATGTTCTCAATCTAGATAGCAAATTAGAAGATGAAGTGTTACACAACAGCATAAGCTAGATGACATCTTATGTTCTCAATCCCAACAAGTCTCTGTTGGTTTTCTCATCTGGGTATGTTCTCACGTGTTGAGAATTCACTTCGGTTCATCTAGTAGATGTCAACAACTTCCGGTCCGGTGAGCTGAACCGAAGTGAATTCTCTTCCATCAATCAATGACTGCATCCAATTTCTTCACCAACTATAATGACATGTCGCAACCCATGTGGTTTCGTTCCACAATTTTGACCACGTGCTCTACACGTGTCCGCCTCTCTTTCTCACCGGTTTTAAATGTCTCGTATTTCTAATGCTACACGTGGCACCATTTTCCATAAAATCAAATGATGATGATGAAGAAAGGGTAATGTATGATTGACGGTGATGATTAGGTTTCGGAGGTGTCACGGTGGGGTGCCACACGCCGGATTGGAAAGAAAAACATGGTTCTGTTGTGTCAGTTTTTGTTGGGTTGGTTTTCGGTTTCACGGTAGTACAGTAGCAGGTACACGTCTTCTATAATTATGACACGTGTGTTTTTACACAGTTTTCATTGTAGACGGTACAAAATGTTATTTTATAGTATTTGATATTTTCTAGGAGTCGGTTTGGGCCGTAAATGGGCTGGGCTTTATTAGGCTTACTATTACAAGTTAATTTAAATTTTAATATTATTTTATTAATAAATCTTAGTGTAAAAATAGTATGTAGAAAGATTGAAAAAAATGCCATTAATATTTAATTAATTTTATATTATGTGAATTTAAAGCATATATATATAATAACAAAGAAAAAAAAACTGTAAAAATTCAATCTCAACTGAATTTGGTAGTATATGAATATAATAATATTATAAAATATTAAAAGTTAATTATAATAATTATTTATTATTTTATTATAGTTAAAACCATAGTATCCAACTCAGACCATAGTAAGAAAACGAGATAATCATGAAAATCAAAAAACTCAAAAGTGGGACAGCAAAGTGTTTTCGAAATCAAAATGACGTCTGTCTCTAACTCCCAACCCAACACCTACACACACATAAAACTCAAACAACACAACACATGAAAAGACCACTCTCTATATAAACACACACCTCTCATTACAACACAACACAACACAAATCTCTCTCTCTCTTTCATCAACCACCATGTTCTTCTTCTTCATCATCACAATCCTCATCACAATCCTCTCCTTCCTCATCTTCAACCAAACCAAACATGACAAAACCACCAAAAGCCTCCCACTTCCACCTGGCTCAATGGGCTGGCCTTACATAGGCGAAACTCTCAAGCTCTACACAGAGAATCCCAACACCTTCTTCTCCAACAGACAACACAAGTAACTACTTCAACTAGTGAAAAGACTTCAATCCGGATTTTGTCAATTTTGACTGTGTTGTTGGGTTATTGCAGGTACGGAGATGTGTTCAAGACACACATACTAGGTTGTCCGTGTGTGATGATTTCGAGCCCTGAAGGTGCTAAAACGGTGTTGGTGAGTCAAGCTAGTCTTTTCAAACCGACTTATCCGGTTAGTAAAGAGAAGATTATTGGTCCGGAAGCTATTTTTTTTCATCAAGGAGCTTATCATGCCAGGCTTAAGAAACTTGTTCAAGCTTCTTTTTTGCCTTCTGCTATCAGAAACTCTGTTTCTCATATTGAGCTTATTGTCCTCAAGTTTCTTCCTTCCTGGATTTCTCAATCTTCCATCAATACTTTGCAAGAAATGAAGAAGGTACCTCCATTTTTTATTTTTTAATTTATTTTGTATTTTTTAGTTATTATTATTTAATCACAATCAATCATGTTTTTTTAATTGTTTGTTTTTATATAATTTGTTTGGGTTTTTTTTTCCATTTCTAATATATATTTTAATATTTTAAATTAATTATTATTGCATTAAATAGGTTATGAAACCGTGAGATTGTTTTTGATTTTTACTTTTAACTGTTAGAATTTTTTTATATTTTTTATTTAAAAAGTTGGTCAAATTTTGGTAATTTTTAATAAAAATAATTAAATAAAATCTGTCATTATTAAAAAGTTAATATTTTTAATTTTTTAAATTTAACACTGATAACTATTTTGAACAGCCTTCATATTAATTTGAATTAATTATGTGAAATTTTGACAGTATGCATTTGAGGTAGCAATGGCATCAGTATTTGGAACACAACAATATTTTGAAATGGAGGAAATAAAAAAGCTATATCACCTATTAGAAAAAGGGTACAATTCCATGCCATTAGATCTACCAGGGACACCATTTCACAAATCAATGAAGGTAATTGAAATATTTATATATGCATATAAATAAAATCTCTTGAAATCTCAATCAATGTAATGACAGGCAAGGAAGGAGCTTAATGAGAAGCTGAGAAGGTTGATAAAGAGAAGCAGAGAAAGTGAGAAAAAAGCTGGAGGATTATTAGGGGTATTACTGGGAAATGATGATGATGATAAATTAAGTGATTCACAGATAGCTGATAATATAATTGGTGTGATTTTTGCTGCTCATGACACAACTGCTAGTGTTTTGACTTGGGTTCTTAAGTACTTGCATGACCATGGAGATTTACTTGATGCTGTCACTGTACTCTTCTCTTCTTTTCTTTTCATTTTATAAATTTATTTATTTAATTTTTTCTCATTAATTTTTATATATTTTTTTAGAGAGAACAAGAGGAAATTAGAAGCAAAATCATTGAAGAAAATAGGAGTCTCAGGTGGGATGATACTAAGCACATGCCATTGACTACAAGGGTATATAAATTTATTATATTTTTATTTTTTTAAAATTTTTTTATCCATTGACTTTATTTGGAATAAATGTATTGAGATTAGAATAATGATTTTGAGTGAGCAATAATTTTTATTTTTTTAACTTATTTTTTTAACTATGATCAGGTGATTCAAGAAACTTTAAGAACAGCTAGCATTCTCTCATTCACATTTAGAGAAGCTGTCCAAGATGTTGAATTTGAAGGCTTCTTAATCCCTAAGGGATGGAAAGTTCTTCCTCTCTTTCGAAGTATTCATCACTCTGCAGATTTTTTCCCTCAGCCTGATAAATTCGATCCATCTAGATTCGAGGTATTTCATATCTAAATTTATGTTTCATATAAATTTGATAGAAAATATTAGCAATTTTTTAATTTTAAAATTTTCTATTTAATAGACGGTAAAGTGAGATGCTTTGTATAATAATTAAAAAATAGGGGATGAAATGGGAATTTTCCTTGATACATGAACATGAGAATATATTTATGTTGATATGTATAACACAAAGTACCATTTGTACAGAGACTAAATTGAAACCTAGACTTGGTCAAGAAGAAGTGTAGTGTAGTCTATCTAGTTTGGGATGAGATATAAGGTTATGAATGGTTAGTGTCCTTTATGTCATCATCAGTTGGGTTTATAGGAATCTTCAATATTGAAAAAGAGTACATATTTTGCTGATGAAAAATCTTTCAAGTATCAGAACATGTGACCTGCTTTTGTAACCTTGTGTACAGTAGTTTCAGTACTCTAGTCAGTTAACCATTATTAGATTATTTATTGAGTTTTTGAAATAATAATGATATGGTGTGCAGGTACCACCAAGACCTAACACATATTTGCCATTTGGCAATGGAATACATTCTTGTCCTGGAAGTGATCTTGCAAAGCTTGAAATGCATATTCTTCTTCACCACCTCACCACCACTTATAGGTACATTGTTTAATATAAATTAATCACTGATGAATTATATTTTAATTTTAATAGTGTGATAATTTGTGATATTAGTATTATTATTATTACTACAATCAGTTGAAATTATATGTTTTTAAAAATTAAATGTTGAATTATCTCGTTCAAATAAATATAGCAAAAGTCTAGTTATTTTATATTTTAAAATTTTAAGTTAGTTGTGAAATATAAAATTTATAAATATATATAAAATTTAAAATATAATAATATAACTAATTATAAAAAAAGTAATAGTGTATGGGTCTGAAAATTATTTTTAATAATTCTTACAAATATTAATTTAAACATTAAATATTATCATATAATATCCAATATTTTTTTAAAAATAATTTAAAATTTGAACATTAATTAAGTAATTTAATTTGGATATCAAATAATAATAATAATTATTATAAACAAAACATTAACAATAGAATAAAAAAAAAATATTTGAGATTAAATTTTTGAAAAAAAAAATTTAATTGAGAACTTTCTTTTAAAAAAAATTGATACTTTTAACTTTTAAAAAAATCAAAATATTTTCAATAATTATTCAAGTACTATTCAAATATATTTTTTAAAATAATAAAAAAAAATTTATAAGAAAAAACCACAAGTTAAATTTGTAAATTACAAATTAAAATAAAAACACCACAACAATATGAAAAATGAATTTAATATGTTTGGATTCATGTAATCATTGTATAAGACATTGAAATTAGAAAATCCAAATATAGAGTAGTGTATGTGGATGGATCATATAAAAAATGTATATAGAGTGGTCCAATTTTATGTTCCATAGCCTGAGGAAGTGGTCCTTAATCTTCTATGTGGGTCCACTCAATCTACACGTTTATTTCTAATTAATTCTGAATCATTAACCTTAAAAAACAAATTTTCTTTTAAATTACTTTACTTTATCTTCAGATAATTATTTATTTAAAAGCTATTTTGTTTCTTCATGGGGTAACCTATACACGTGGCTTGCATGCATGGGTTTCCACAGGCAAAACGTATGTAATTTAATATACATATATACTTAAATTTCATTTTAATCCTTTAAAAGTTTTGAAATTACAAATTTGTGAGTACTTTTGCTCTTTGCTCATTGAAGTCACAATCTATTTCAAGTGTTACTAGTTCAAAATCGTGCCTGAAACATGACCAGACACACAAACTAAAGCCACCTTTGTCCCACTCTACACACACATCAGAACATATCTATGTCCCTGCCATATCCATCAATTCAAACTAATTTTAGCCAAAAATAAATAAAATATAAAATTTTAAAAAATCCAATCTTCTCATTCTCCTTCCTCGTATGTCTAATCTTCAATCAATTCACTCAATTGGGTATTCATGAAATGACAATTTGATGTTAATATTCTCCACAATCACCAGCAACACGACGCCGTTCGCCAGTTGGTTTGTAATCTCTCTAATTAAGACATTGAAACTGTCCTGTTCGTAGATACTTACAAAAAATCTTCTCTTTAACTCTCATTTTGGTCCACATTGTTTCCTTAATGTTGATCTTACATTGTTCGTGGATTCGAATTTGATTGGTTTGATTGTGATGATCAGGTGGCAAGTTATTGGTGATGATCAAGATGGTATTCAATATGGTCCTTTCCCAGTTCCTAAACAAGGATTGCCAATCAAAGTATACCCCAGAACCCAAAAACAGTTTGTTTAAATTTATTATTATTTTTTTCTGATGTGATGATCAGATAAATCTCTGAATTTGGCTAACATTTGTCAGTTCAACCTTCATCTATACGAATTTAACCATTTTCATGCTGTCACATGGATGAAAATACCAAATTGACTCGATATGAATTATTGAAGTTGAAAAATTGTATAGTTAGAGGGTCAGATTGAAAATGTTAGCTAAAGTTAGGGATTTTTTGATGATTATGTTTCTTTTTTTTTTCTTTGGTTTTTTATAAGTGTAGTTCAAATTGTAAGTAAAGGAACAGCAGTTGTAGAGTGTTCTTCTGCTAATGTGAAATGAAATGAATTGAAGGATCAAATGTGTGTGGTTTTGAAATGTGGATTGACTTTTGAAGGAGTAGCTGTCAAATTGTAGAGATTTTTATGTCAGAGGGTAGTGTTGGGTGTGGTTTCAGTTTTTATGGTCTTTAAATGATGTTTTTGGCATATCGAGGTTTTTTTTATTTCTGGTTCTCAATGTCTATCACATGAAGTTACTGCAACTGAGTTGTGCTTATTAAACCTCCACGTGAGGCTCTTGTTCTGCACATCTTCTGCAGCCGACGTGGTTCATTCAAAACGGTCTTATCCTTTCACACAAACCCATGACTCTGTAATAACTACGAATCTGTAACCTGTAGAATGGAAGAAGACTGTTCAATTATACCAAAGGGTGTTGTTGAACACGGTCCAATACTCCCTTATCAAGAAGTTGTTAGGTCTCATTTGGCATAAGGGTCTATTTGGGATAAGTTAGTAATTCTGATACAAGAAGAGAAGCAAAAACACTTCGATAAAAGTACCACTTTACTGAAAGTACTTTCTCAACTTATAAGTACTTCTGGATTCTTAACCACTAAGAAGTGTTTTTAATCCCGAAAGCTGTAAAAATGCTAATATAAACCATACTAAACAGACTCGGAGATTTGCATCCATGAGCTTTTTCAACAAGTGTATATGTTCAATAGGCAACTATGAAGATGACATGTATTTCACATCAGAAGATTGATTTTATGCATTTTTAGCAAGAATCACACATTTCAATTCTTGATTGTCATATCAGAAGTAAGACAGTCCAAGCAAGGAAGCTAATTCCAGTCTGTATGTGAATATCCAACAGTGATTGTTATTCTGATGTGAACCTATCATAGATATGCATGCACACACACACAACATAGTAATGAAATTGGTCCCTATTAGTTCTACTTCAACCTGCAACATCAATACCTAACAGTTGATGATGGTGAAGATTATAAGACAGTATCTTAGCTAACACTTCATAGTCTAACATGCATTACAGGTCCAAATGAGTTTCAATAGTCAATATCAGATGGATAAGGATAGTTGGGAAGAATCAAAGTGAAGTAGTTGAGAAACCAAAAACTAAAGTCTCTTATCCAACAACATAAAGCAATCATAGAGACTACTATAAACCAAGTCAGCTTGTATGTGGGTAGATGAGTTCAATTCAATGAGCAATTTAAGAGAAGATCAGCAATATCTTTTATAGTATGGGACACATGCAAAAATAAGTGAGTATGTCTGTATGAACATATCCAAAATTCGTCACCAAACTTATTAAGTAGCTAACAGACTCACTTTACAAGCCAAGAGAAATCCATTTGCATAAGCTAAAAGTAGTTGATGCCAGTTGGTGTACACAATTCTGCAATATGTAGTAGCTATGGTTATGCCAGCCTGTACTTTCATGTACAATCACTAAAATGGCATGAAAAACAAGAAATGCAAGAACAATAACTCATATATTTACGTGTGCTAGCTTGGTAGAAGTAAGAGCCAAAGAAGGACCAGTAACTATTGTCTCTAAGTGCTGAAAAGGAGAAACACATGAAAGACATTAAGAAAAAGTCATTTGGCTCCACTGCTCTGAGAAGAAAGAACTCCTGATAACAAGAATCTCTAATTTGCCTATGGTTTTGAATCAATGTAAGGTACAAAACAAGGATAAGCTGGTATATATCACATCTAGATGAGTTGGCTACCATGTGGATCTTAGGTGGCTTCCACATTCTCCAGGTCATTTCTCTTTCGAAAACGTGCAGTCCCACACAGTGTCAGGCTGCAGAACTTGATCACTCAGTGGAAGGTGGAGTTGCCATTCAATAATGTATAGAGCTGAAAAAGGAAGATTTGTTCATGCTCTCCTATTCTATGACTGAGGTGGACACTGAGTGATTACACATCACTGTGATGGCAACAGCCTGTGCTGGGTGTCTGGTGTAACATAAAAAGGTTATGGGGGTACCAATATTTGGCAGAGAGATGTGTTAATGTTGTCTGTTAATTTAAAATTGAAATGAAGAGACTTGAGAAAAAAAAAGAAAACAAAAAGCACTGGATAAGAGTTCTGCAGCAGAGAAGCTTCAGGTTTACAGATAATAGAACCAAAATCCTGACAAGTCTAGGTTGTGTACTTTTGTTGAAGATATAGAAGAAAATGTGAAGGGAAAGCAAAAAAGAGTAGTACATGCTATCAGCTTCACTAATTACCAGGGATCAACAGGCTGTTTTATAGTTTCAATACACTCAAACAAGAATAAATAAAGTTATCTTCACAAATGAGTAATTATATGCAAGAAGAAATCAAAACTAGAAATTTCCTATAAGCAAGAGATTGCACAAATAAAAATTCAAATGACATAATAAAAGTTATAGTTTGCATCAGGATCCAGCTTTGGTTAGTTGATGATAGTTAAGAAGTACCCAAAGAACTTGAAAACTCATTAGATTGCAAACAATCAAAGAGATTCATTAATCCAAACTTATATAGTGATGCTCAAGTAATAACATTCCCAGAATTCGCTGTCATCAAAATGACAAATTATTGCAATGGGCTTACCAACTAAGGCTGGTCAAGACAGCTGCTAATAAAACAGCTTTGGAACAAGAGAATTTAATAGAACTAAGTTGAACGAGTAATTTGGAAAATAAATATAATTAAACAGCATAGTATTTTAGGATGTTATGGGGTGTGTAGAATTTGGATATCGAACTGGTTATGGTAACCTAACCCTGGAGAGGTGGCTAGGAGACTTAAACCCCTTGGCCAAATACCATATAATCACTACTTCTATCATTAATATACTACTCTTTGAATCCATTACAGACACGTTTTAAAATCAGAATAACTTCTTTATCAATTTTCCACTATTAACTTACAAATTAGAATCACTAACAATGCAATGCACTTGAGTTGATCCACAGCATATATTGGGGGTCCTATATGACGAATTCACCAAAAGTCAATAATCTTAGTCAAGGGCAAACATAACATCATACAATGTAAAACCTTTTGTAACTTGAAGGTTCTGAGTTTTATAGTTTTAAATTTCTGACTTTCACCAAAACGCTAAAATCACAAAGTCTAATCAACAACATACTCATCACTCATCACTCGATGCTTCAACTGCCTTTCTACATGTTTAAGAGAACTCTTCTTTTATCTTCCTCTTGTGTGTCTCAAAATGTTGCTGAAGAACTAGGGAGTGAGCAGGAGCATGGGCCAAAGGAAAAACCCAGGAGCAAGGACCAGCTAGCAGCTCTAAAGGCTCAATAGGTTGACATCAGCCACAAATTCTAGTGGAAAATCCTAATGGCAGTGCAAAATCAGTTGCCAATTTGGATTACAACAGCTTGTAGATTGCAGGAAATAACTGCATTTGGAGCCGAAATTATTTATAGTTGATCAGGAACAATAATACACCAAATGCAATAAATGTCCAGAATTCGTTGAGAGGCTACAGGAGATGTGTGTGTTACAGAATGGATGTAAGTTGATAGGCCACAGGAGATGTGTGTGTTATAGAATGGAGGTAAATTGGCTAACTAGTTACTACTCGCAATCTATGTATCAAACAACAGCAAGGACAATAACAACTTGGGTGCAGTTGAACCACTCACCACTGTACACGTAATCAAAGTAGTCTAACTAGGTAATCTCAACTCAATAGGTTTAATTCTCACCGATTCCTCAAAAGCATTTGGTGAAAGCATTTCATTTATAAACTCACAGCTCACTTGATGAAAGCATTTCAACTCAAAAATCATTTGACAAGCAATGCTGCTGCTCTACATGTCGTCAGTAATAGTACTGGATAACAATCTTAAAGTCCAGTCACATAAAAGAATGCAGCAGGAGACTAAAAAATATCCTTTGAAATTTCTAATCATTCAAGTAATTCAAGATGGCACTTTTAGTTCACAGAAATTAAAGGATGCAATACTCTTCGTAACATATATACCTAGGTTCTCTGCTCAAGAAAAGAACATGATGATGAATGTTCAGATTTAATTTGATGCCTATTATATGGCAAGCCAACAAACCTCATCAGCTTCTCAATATTCTATTTTCATTGAAATACATAATTCTAGACCTAGATACCAAAATCAAGATAGCCATCATCAATGGCATTCAAGAATCTCAAAACACCACATAATTCAGATTGATACTCCACCCTACACCTTCAAGACTCAAGCAAACAACAGTGTCACGATATTATATTAACTAACAAGTACAATAAAAAATTAACAAAAGAACAAACGATATTAGTAAAAGAAAGTATAATCATATCATCTGAACATTTACTTCTCAAGTCTTAAAATCTAAACATTAAATCCAACAAAATTCATTACACTGCATTCATGCTTAACAAATGCATACCTGTGAGTTCCTAGTAAACAAAAGGAATGAATTTGTGCTTAACTTTAGTTGCATACTCCTCGTACATTTCTCCAAAGTTCTCCACCATCAGAGCCTCCTCTAGTTTTGCCTTCTGGTCATAATACAACAAACAAACCGCCACCACAAAAAGCGAGCTCAAAGGTGCCCGGAGTGCAACACAATAAGTCACAAACAGAAGCATCGTGGAAGCATATATTGGATGCCTCACCCATCTATAGGGCCCAAACTGCACAACAGCTGTTGGCACCACAACCTTCTCCGAATATTTAGCAAGATACAGTGTTGAATTGTATTGCATCAACAATGACACCAATATTAGAATCCAAATCCCAACATTGCTCCACCCACCAGGTATTCTATGCAATTCTGGCCCTTCAAATGCAGCAAGCCAATGACCAACCATAACCCCAATAGAAAACAAAGCCTGCTGCCACTTTGGGGTACTTATATCCCACTTGGGATCATGCTCACGAATGCTATAATCACCATATAACCGCTTTCTTACACTAACATTGAAGAAAAAAAAGTAATGGTACACGAAGAACAACACAAAAGGCCAGCCTTCAAGGTAACCATTGAAATGCGCAGGTGGCACCAATGTTAACCAAGTAAACACTGAACTAACTATACTAAGTTGCTCAAATACACTAGCTTCACCTTGTAAATGCTTCCGGAAACAATACAATCCATAAACCGCTAGACCTACAGCAACAAACCAAGGCCAAAACAACCAGGTCCAGCTAAAATACATCCAGAAAAATGGGTTCAACACCCACTTTAAACTCCATTTTGTTGCAGCAATTGCAACGGATAACACAGCAAACCACTTGATGACATTAAAGGGAGTCAATTTAAAAAGGGCAGTTTTGAGAGATTCGATGTTGAGATTTTTCAAGGGTTTTAGCAATCTATCCTGAGAGGAATCAGGACTGGTGGCGTCAGAATATGAACAATTGACAGACAATAACAAATGGGGTCTCGCTCTTTTCTGATAAAAATTCGAACTTGATGGAGTTCTAATGGTGGGTTTGAGAGTTGGACGATGGTTCAGTAACTGTTTGTTGAAATGCCTGAGAGAGAACTTTCGCTGACAGTTTGTGACAGCGAAACCAAAAGGTGCTGTTCTCGAGTGGAGAAGCACAGAAGTGGTGGCTTCCATGTTCAAGCTAGAGGCTTTCAACAGCTGAACATTGGGAAGTCCAACATCATCGGAGCAAAACCAGATTAGAGATAGCTGAACTCTGCTGAGTCAGACAAGACTCGATGAACTCCTTTGTTTTGTTTTTCGTTGTTGAACTTCTTGTTTGCAGTTGAAACCGTATCCAATTCGAAGCAAATCGTTTAGTTTGAATATGGGCCTAACAATTTGGGTTTGGATTACTGGGCCTGGACCATTTTGGTATATACTTGTTCTTGGTGATCCATTTCCAAGCAAATAGTTTAGTTTCAAACACATGGATTAATGGACCTGGCCCATTTGATGTATACTCTAACACTGATTGGGCTTGCCCATTCTCAAATTAACGACTGAAATAGTAGTTTAAATAATAGTATAATGGTTGGAAGATATAGTAATTTCAAACAATTATTTAACTGTAGAACCGTGGTTTAAATAGTTCTTAAATGTCAATTTTTTATTTAATATATATTTATTAATGTTACTTTTATACCAAATAGTAATTTAAACTACATTTCAAGAAAAAAAAATACTTGAAAATAATATTTTATATATTTTTAATAAAATATTATTGGAACTGAAACATTAATTAATATAATTAATGGATATAATAATCACTGAAACTCTTAAATTTAATTAATATTTTTAATTTATCCTTTTAATTATGGTAAGTTCCAATTTAACAATCAACTAATCAATATCGAATTAAATTTAACTATTTTTACATACCGATAATGTGTAGACAGATGGTTTTAGAATCAAACGTAAAGGGTTAAATTCAAATATGGTATTATTGGAGAGTTGAATCGAAAATATTAGGGAGTTTAAGGGGTAATGCCTAATTATTGAAGCCAACCCAGTTCTAGCAAACTAGTTTAAAAACCATAATCTGAAATTAAAAACCAATTAAAGAAAAAGCCTAAATCAACATCAAAATATCCATCCTCCAAACAGCACCTAAACAAGATAAAAATACAAACAATAAAACACAAATACAGTACATAAATTATCTACAATTTCATTTGGTTCACTTCTCTTGTTCGTTAAAGTTATGATTTTTTCCAAGCTCAGTCGTAACATTACGCGATCTTCGCATACCAAAGTAAGCCACTTTCCATTTCCTGTTTTTCTGGGTTTTTCTCGTTCAATTTTCCTAACACTGGGTTTTGGTTGGTAGAGTTTGTTATACGGTGGAGCGAGATCGACAGTAGTTGGGCACGGAGGAGTGGGGTTTCCACGTGTTGGGGAGGGAATTGGTGGAAGATTAGGTTTTTTCAGAGGCTATTTAGCTACTATAGCTGCTCATAATCGGAGTGATTTGTATTTATCAGATTTGAGCCGTTATGTTCTTGCAAACCCTAGACTTCGACGGCTTTTCTGCAGCGAACCTAACAAGGATAAGAAGAGTAAGTTTATATTTGAACAAGTGGTTGGCTTTTTGTTTACATTTGGATGTTAAATATTGGAGCTTTTTGTTTTGTTTTGGTCTCTAGGGTTGAGCATTGAGTTGTGATAGTGTACTTCGAAAAAGTGTGTTAGAATTTTGAGAGTGGAGTGTTTAAGGTTTAGTGTTTTGGGGAGATAGATGTTTAATGCGTGACATTTGTTTTTGTTTTCAGAGTATGAGAATTTCTATCCAAAGGGAAAGAAGGAAATTCCAAAAGAGGATGAGAAGAAGTCTGAATCCGAAGGTTGTTATTACACACTTTTAACTTTTTGTTTCGTTGTTAGTTTCATTGTTGAAGTTGAAATAATTAGTTTTAGAGGATATTGATAACGGATTGGTTTCTCATATATTGTTGGTCAGTATCCTTGTTGAGATCATGACTTGTATATGTCGTTCCTTCTTAATGTATATCAATCCCAGTAGCTGTGGAGATATTTTGGCAGTCTTGATGGTTAGGTGGAGCTTTATCTATTTTAAATTCCTTGTGATTGTAAAGTACTCATAGTAATTTTAGGATTTTAGGAAGAAGAGGAGTCAGTAACCTCTCGGTCTTCACTATTTTCTGTTGACATTGTGCAAGCTGTCCTTTCTCACATGTTATGTTTAGGGTTTTTTTTTTTTTTTTTTTTTTTTTTTTTTCATATATATGCTTTTTGTATATGCTGCATATACCTCTTTCTAAAGCCTACTTTCCTGGTTGTTGCTGATCTCAGAAGAATCAAAGAAAGATGATAATGAGAGTTCTCAGTATGCTTTCAAGATTATGTGTGAATTATTTCCTTTATTTGGGCTTGCAGCAATCGCTATGACATTTCTTGACGCGCCAGTACAGAAACAGGTAAGCAGTTCTAGATAGGCTTAGTTTATTTCTTGATTTTCTGTTTAGTTCCATTTAAATTAGAAGGTTGGCATCCTTTATATTTGTTGACATGTTTATTAACTTTGAAATTTGAAAGTTGAATGATAGTCTTGATTTTGGTTTGTTTTTATTTAGTATGGCGATATTTCGATTCTATCCATTGAAACGTTTTTCTGTAGGTTGTTCAACATTGTATTTTAGCAAACACTGGATTCGGGTATTGCACAGTATAGAAGGATAGGGATTATTCAAAGAGAGAGTAAGCATTTTTACTTGCTAGTAACTGAGTCTCATGCTAGGTTTAGTTAGGCACTTGTATGAGATGAAGATATTTAATTGTAGGATGAACGTTTAAGATTGGTTGGCTTGCTTTGTTATTTGTAATCCTTTTACTTGTAGTTGGCTCGTGTTCCGTGTAGTAGAAAATTTTTATGAGAATGTTCAATCAAGTTCCGAGTTTGAAGATGAAATCTTGAGCTTGGTCGGCTTATGTTATGATCCAAGTGCAAGGTATGGGACTTGGAATCCCACGTCGACTAAATAGAAGGTTGGTGTGGGCTTTATAAGAACTTTAGACTCTCCCTCCTCACAAGTTGGCTTTTGAGGGGTGGTTCTCCTGAGGTTCTTATCATCTGGTATCAGAGTCGAACCCTTGCGCCTCCATATGCGGGCATGGAAAGGGCGGCCTAGGAAGGTTGTGACCGGTCAAAGGGGCCAAGCGGAGCTGCCTAGAGCGGAGCTGCCGTTGACATGAAAAAGGTTACCTAGGAGGGTTGCGACCGGCCAAAGGTGCCAAGTGAGCTGCCAGAGTGAAAGTCGTCGTGGACGTCGGCTGTAAAGGGCAGGGTATTGTTATGATCCAAGTGCAAGGTACGGGACTTGTGATCCCACATCGACTAAATAGAAGGTTGGTGTGGGCTTTATAAGGACTTTGGGCTCTCCCCCCTCACAAGCTGGCTTTTAGGGTGGTTCTCCTGAGGTTCTTATTAGCTTACTTCGCTATTCAATTAACTTTAATCCAGATTGGGGGTATTCTCAATTGTGGGACATCATATTGTCTGTAGTAGAAGTATATGTTATTGTTCTCAAGTTAAATTCATTGTGGTGAAAGCTCTTTTTTCTTAGGCTTTTGAACTTTTGTATCTCATCATCTTTATAAATTCGTTGGTTCTTCCATTTTATTATTTCCCTAACTAATGAGTGTCACTTTGATGAACTTTTTCTTAATGTTTCCCGTGCTCAGTGCTCACTTTATTTCCAATGATAACTTAATAAATGTTGTGCTGCCCGCTCTTTGTTCTGTATTTGTGATTATGTAAAATGATGATTTTTTTTTTTGGTTTTTCCTTACTGGTTTTCTCACAGATTAGCTTCCAAGAATTCAAGAACAAATTTCTGGAACCAGGTTTGGTGGACCACATAGTCGTGGCTAATAAGTCAGTTGCCAAAGTGTATTTAAAGGAATCCCCAAAGACTCGAGGTTATGGTGGGTTTGGTGGCCCGCCTCAATACTACTTCAATATTGGAAGTTTGGAGTTTTTTGAGGAGAAACTGGAGGATGCCCAAGAAGCATTAGGAATAGACCCTCATAATTATGTTCCTGTGACTTATGAATCTGAAGATGATGGGTACCAAGAATTTGTGAAGCTTGTACCTTCACTATTGCTTCTTGGGTTTATACTGTACTCGTCACGGAAAATGCATGGTATTGGTGGCGGTGGTGGAAGGCTCGGAGCTGGTGGGATATTTAGCTTTGGAAAAGCTCATGTTACAAAAATGGACAAAAATTCCAAGAATAAGGTTATCTCGTTGCCAGCATTAATAGAATTTATTATTTTATTTTCTCTGTAATTAAGTTTCTTGTGAGAGCTACCTCATTCCTAGAAATATAAACAATAATCGCGTTCGCTCTTGTATTAACTGTGAACCAGTGCTAACAGGTTTTTTTCAAAGACGTTGCTGGCTGTGATGAGGCAAAGCATGAAATCATGGAGTTTGTGCACTTTCTCAAGAACCCGAAAAAGTATGAGGAACTAGGTGCAAAAATTCCCAGAGGAGCTCTCTTGGTAGGTCCTCCTGGTACAGGAAAAACCCTTCTGGCAAAAGCAACTGCAGGAGAGTCTGGTGTGCCATTTCTATCCATGTGTGGTTCAGATTTTATTGAGATGTTTGTTGGTGTTGGACCAGCTAGGGTGCGGAGCTTGTTCCTTGAAGCAAGGGAGTGTGCTCCAAGTATTATCTTTATTGATGAGATTGATGCTATTGGTCGAGCAAGAGGCCGTGGAGGTTTCGGTGGCAATGATGAGCGTGAAAGTACCCTTAACCAGTTGCTTGTGGAAATGGATGGCTTTGGAACCACTTCTGGAGTTGTTGTGCTTGCTGGAACTAATAGGCCTGATATTCTGGACAAAGCTCTACTCAGGCCTGGCCGATTTGATCGCCAAATTAGCATCGATAAACCAGACATTGAAGGCCGTGAGCAGATATTTCAAATTTATTTAAAGAAGATCAAGCTTGAGCATGAACCATCATATTATTCTCAGAGGCTTGCTGCACTCACTCCTGGTTTTGCCGGAGCTGACATTGCTAATGTCTGTAATGAAGCCGCTTTGATTGCTGCACGGGGTGACTGCTTAAAAGTCAACATGGATCATTTTGAGTCAGCTATTGATAGAGTCATCGGTGGTCTGGAGAAGAAGAACAAGGTAATCTTTTGAGCCGTGGTGCTTTTTAAACTTTTCTTACACCGACACTGAAAAAAAAAGCTCTCACAACAACAGGTAATAAGCAAGCTGGAAAGACGAACTGTTGCATACCATGAATCAGGTCATGCAGTTGCTGGTTGGTTCTTGGAACATGCCTATCCCTTGCTTAAAGTAACCATCGTCCCTCGTGGTACAGCAGCACTTGGATTTGCACAATATGTTCCTAATGAAAACCTTCTTCTGACAAAGGAACAGCTTTTTGATATGACTTGCATGACCCTTGGCGGCCGAGCAGCTGAGCAGGTATACATACATACATCTGTGTTTTAGTTCACTAACAAAATGGACAAGTCCAATGTCTCTCGGCTTATAAATTCATCTTATCCACTCAGGTTCTGATAGGGAAAATCTCAACCGGAGCTCAAAACGATTTAGAGAAGGTTACAAAGATGACATACGACCAAGTCGCAGTATATGGTTTCAGCGGCAAGGTTGGTCTCCTCTCATTCCCACAAAGAGACAGCCAATTCGAGACGTCAAAGCCTTACAGCAGCAAGACAGGAGCAATCATAGACAGCGAAGTACGTGAATGGGTGACAAAGGCCTACGATCACACAATCAAGCTTATAGAAGAACACAAAGACCAAGTCGCAGAGGTGGCTGAGCTACTACTCGAAAAGGAAGTTCTACACCAAGACGATTTAGTAAAAGTTTTGGGTGAAAGGCCCTTCAAAAAACTCGAAACCACGAACTACGACAGATTCAGGGATGGTTTCCAAGACGGAGAGAAGAATTCTAAGGCTCCTGAGGGCCAAACAACGACAGAGGAAGATGGAGCTTCGCCTCTTGAGCCTCAGGTTGCTCCCATATAAACTTCCTGGTACTACTCACTATGTTCATATACCTTAACTGAATCGGTTTTTTCTTTTTAGAAATTTACTCAGATGGTTGATAACACTGTAGAATTGTTGATCAAAGCTGTACAATTTTTTTGACCAATAAAATTATTTAGTCGCTGCTGTTGCTCCAAGCATTGCCTTTTTGACTTAGATTTCCATTGAAGTGTGTCTTGGTCAAGTCGTGTATACAGACTTCTCTTCTCTACTATGCCTTTTGCATTTATGATACATTTGTTTTTTCTTGGGTAGGTTTGTGATTGTTTATGTTTCTGACTTCTGGCTTAAGCAGAACAAAGGTTTTAGTATAAAAGTCGGGCTGATAAGTCTCCAAACTTGATTATATTTTTCATGTCGGTTAATTAAACTTTTGCGTTGCTGCTGCCGAAGTTCTGATTAAATCTTTCACCATTAGCAAAATATTTGGCTTTTGAAAACTGTTTTTGATGTTTTAGATGATGTTTGAATAACTAGTAAAAGTGCCTCTGATTTCCCAGAAAGCTTTTTCGAATAAAGTAAAATATATTTTAATTTCATGAAAATGGTTTCTACTTCTTTTTTTTACCGTCAAAATAGAAGTAATTTTGGAGATGGTACCGTATATGATATTGCAGAGCTCGGACATGACGAGTGTGAACAATGTTTGTGGTGATGCAAAAGTGAAAGTCATTAGTTACGTATTAGTTAAGATGTAAACACATGTTATTTTTTTCTATGGAGAGAACTAAACAAGTAAAAAATTAAAGTGAACACACGTAATAGAAAAAGTCAGGAATCAATAACAAAAGTGTCTCACACGTCTGACACATTTCTTTGAATTCATTACCTTCTTTAATCAACAAATTTAATCAAGTCAAACACGTGCTTTTGTTTTCTAATCAACTTAATTCACATTCTAATATCATAATCTTAATTCACAAGATATCAAATGCATTATTTACAGGTTATGAACACATCTACTAAAAACAATCAGAGTTCTGGATTTGTTTTAGATATTATTTAAAGAGATATTAAGTGTTTATATTATCCAAAAAGATTTGGAGAATCGATTCTTTACTCGATAAAATAATTGTTATTTGATTAAATTTGATTAACAGTGAAGTCAAAAATATGAGGCCTATGATTTCATTTTCCAATAATAATTATGGCACCGGTCCTCAACAAACCTGACAAAAACTTTATATTATAAAAAAATAATAATAATAAATAAAAATCAGAACATCAACTTCTGGTCACTTTCCATCCACATAATTTCCTCTATAAATACTCACAAATCACCACCTTCTTCTTCACATCCATTTTTCATATAATCTTAACTTGTTAATTTTTATATCTTAAGTCATTTTTTGTCAGATTTTCATTAATGGCATATGAAAATCAGTTCCAGGAAGCTAAAGACACCATGTATGAGTGTCTTCTGTTTGGTAAGAAATTTACAAAGATCTTAATCAGATGAGTTTAACAGAAGTGAAACATTGGATATGTTTTGATTGATTGTGTCTTTTTCTCAGATGTTGATGATACTCTTTATTCACTGAGTTCTGGTTTGTCAAGCCAGTGTACTAAGAACATATTAGGTACTAATATTTTCATAACTTTGTTTGTTGATTATGTTTGATTTGTTATTGTTTTTTATTTTGTGTTTGATTTGTTTTGTGTAGACTACATGGTTGAGAAGCTTGGAATTGAAGAAAGTAAAGTGAGTGAATTGAACAAGGTTCTGTATAGAAGCTATGGTACATCTATGGCTGGTCTTAAGGCTATTGGTTATGAGTTTAATGATGATGATTATCACAGGTAAATAACATTTAAAATCACTTTTGATGATCAATTTTACATGAATAAAGAAAATGGTATGTGTATATATATGTGTTAAAGGTTTTGATATGTGTTGTTTTGATTTGCAGTTATGTTCATGGAAGATTGCCTTATGAGAATCTGAAACCTGATCCTGTTCTCAGGAATCTGTTGTTGAGCTTACCGATTCGTAAAGTTGTAAGTTTTTGATTCTGATTGATTTTTTGGGATTAGAAGCTGTTTTGTTGTGATTATTGATTGATTGGAGTTTATTATACGGAACAGATTTTCTCAAATGCTGATAAGGCTCATGTGAATAAAGTCCTTAACAAGCTTGGATTAGAGGGTTGTTTCGAAACTATCATTAACTTTGAGTCACTAAATCCTGAAAACACCAGCAGTGTATTGTGTAAAAGATCAGCAACTGAACTTCTTGATGCTGATTCATTACTTCCCAAGACTCCAGTTCTATGTAAACCCTTTGATTCCGCCTTCGAAAAGGCCTTTGAATTAGCCAACATAAATCCTCATAAAACAGTAAGAAAACTCTACCCTTTACACTTCTCTATCTGAAAATGTGTTTTCATTGACTAAATGTTCATGAATTTGGTGAATTCTCAGCTATTTTTTGACGACAGTGTTCGCAATATTCAGTCCGGGAAGAAAGTAGGCCTGCACACTGTGTTGGTAAGAATCAGATTATCAAAACTGTGTATTGTATTGTATTTAATTGGATGTTCTTGTCAAGTTAGCTCATATGATGTTTGTAACAGGTGGGAAGTTCTCATAGAACAAATGGAGCCGATTACGCTTTAGAGAGCATTCACAACATCAGAGAAGCATTGCCAGAGCTTTGGTCTGCTGCTAAAAGATCTAAAAGTATTAAGTACCCAGAAAAAGTTGCTATTGAGACTTCAGTGAGAGCTTAATTTAGGCCTATAATCTACACAGCTTTGTACTGATGTTAGATTCACATATGAAAATGAAATAAATGTAATCTACACAGCTTTGTACTGATGTGAGAAATATGTACTTTGCATCAGTACGTTTCATGGCTTCAGATTTTACTTTTGATGGTTACATTATATAATATATCAAATGATTGTAGTGACATACAAATAAAATGAGGCCACTACCAGGTATGGACTTATTTTGTTTGATTGATATGTCTATTAAAAGACAGAATCTGAAGCTGGAGTCAACATGGGTTGTCTCTTGGAAATTATTGCAGAAACCTGTATCTATTCAATGGCTCAAAAAAAATTCACTTGTACCAACTAAAATCTTGAATCAAACAGGATGTTCATTAAGTAGCACACGCATTGCATAAGATAAATGATGTTCGATAAGTACTACATGCTTAAATGGATGAAAACAAAGTTTGATAAGATAAATCGACATCACAAGAAAAACGATAAACTAGATAAGAACTCTCAAACTGTAACAGCTTGAAATTAGGATCATCACTTTGGTCCATCAACACTTCTGTACCTGGTGATCTCAACCCCCAAGTAGTCAAGAGGACCATCCACTGCCACATGAGGCTTTCCAACCGCAACCCTTACAGCTGATATCCGAGGATAAGTCTCTAAAGTAGCAGAAGCAATGTGTTGAGCCACTGACTCGACAAGATTGTGTGGTGGTCCTTCCACAACTTTCTTTGCAATCCTGTAAATAGAGTGGTTCACAAATCATCAAAACAGAACTCCATATCTTAGTAAACACACACCAGTATGATTTCATAATGCAATGTTTGTTTCATGATGTAGTAGATAAACATGTTTTGGTTAAAAGGTCATTTGGTTTCTCATTAAATTTGGAAATCAGAACCATACCTACACCTATACAGATGAAGATTTTAAACCTCACAAGCCAACCTTGAAAACCATTCTAAAGTAAATAGGAAGCCAAACAACCATGGTATGGTTAATCACACGATACCATCCAATGCATCAATCCAAACAAAGGGTAAATGATGAGAAAACCAAACCATAATCTAGTAAAGAACCAAAGAGGTATCTCCAATCAAATGCAAATACTAGGAAGCTCACCTGTAAATTTCAGTGTAACTAATAGAATCAGAGAGCTGATCACTTAAACCAGCAGGACGAAGATCCATCCAAGCATCTATATCTACTAAAAACTTCTGACCAAGAGACTGTTCTTCAGGCTTCACTCCATGAAAACCATGAAACTTCAACCCTTTCAGTATAAGCTTGTCTCCCTTCACCTCAGCTTCTCCCATAACTACAATGTCAAAACACAACACCATTACCAGACATTGCATGTAAACAAACATTCATATTTCCCTGCTGTTTATACACATCTATTCTACCATAATGATTAATTTTCATGCATGATTCCTGAAAATAGTTTCTAAGAGGCATTTCATCGAACAGCTAGTCTACACATCTCGTCTAACAAAAAAACACACACACACAAACAGTTAAGTTTCAAACTCTGAACCTGGAAGTGAATGACAAATCATACATGCATTCCAAAAAAGATTTGAACTTGCACTAACCTGCTGAATTTGTTTCAAGTTTTGGCAATGAATATCAATAGAGAAAAAACTATGAACTGGGTTTTACCTGTTTTCAAAGAAGTTGATGTTGCTCACGAGACTGATTTCAGACAAGACTCACAAGACTGATTTCAGACAAGACCAAATGAGAGAAGATGTAATAATATCTCACGAACCCACCACAGTGAATAAAGTGACTCGAGTTTTTGTACATATATGCAGATACTAGTTTAGTTACTATTGTCTTGTGTGTAAAGTGTCTTTGTCTTCTGTACAATACAATTTTACCTTGGTACCACAACACCTTACATGTGAAAGGTTTCACCTTTTCATATATCACACCAATGACGGAGAGCTGGCATTGCTCGGAAACGGTAGAATTTCGCAGATAGGCAAATAGCTAATTAATCAAAAAGTAACCATGGTCGATAATTAAGTAATAATCGTATTTTTAAATTAATAATATTATTAATTAATTTAATGGATAAATAATTTCGAAAATTCGAAATTATTCATTAATTCGATATATGTCGATTGATTATTGAGATATTTATTTGATTGGTTTGGTCGGTCAAGATTTATCCAATTTTATTTAAAATTTTATAATTTTTTATTTTGTTAATCGTAATTAATATTAATTATTTTTATCAGTTTAAATGGTTTAAATATCCATTTAGATTAAATAATATTTAATAGTCGGGACAAAAGTTAAATTGATATTTTTTATAATATTTAAAAATAAATAATATTAAAAGTAATTTTTTCAAAATTATTATTCTTATTGTTATTTTAAAATTATATAAAAAATATATAAAAATATTTTTTATATGTATATATAATTAAATATAAATAATAATTAATTTAAATATAAAATTATTTAATAAATTTAAATAAAAAGTAAAAAAAAAATTTATATATTTTTATTAATTTAATATTATAATATTATCTCCCCGTATCGAAATATTAGGATAGGTTACCAATCGATTTATACTAAAAAAAAATATGGTATGGAGACGTGAAAAATAGCCTAAAGCCATCAATATAATAACAAATCATAGACAGCTTATTTGGGTCAAAATTGTAGAAGGAAAATGAGAACTGATATTAGAGAAATCTAATAGGCCGGTGGTGGTTACCTGACTTTGAAAAAATTGACTTTGAATTGAAAATCTGAACCAACCAATAACCAACCTTATGTGACATTAATGGTCAAGAGAAAGGACACTTGTAACGACATCAACACCAACACGTGGCACAAAAAGTCCACAGATTTTGTCATGAGGGACAACACCTGATTTTAAGGTAACTTCCTCTTGAGCCTTTGCAATAAAGAGGACATCAATGTCATTCTGTCAATTCAATTTTCTAATTTCACACTTCTAGAACCGGAACTCTTTAAAAAAGACCACATCTTTTGGAACCCTTTTGTTTTCTTCAATATCAAATCATTGTATCTTTTGAGTTTCTGGACATTGTTGCGGTTTTCTGGATCTGGGTCTGTTAGGTGATATTCTGTTTGAATGTAATGCTTTCATCAAAATCGTGTCTTTAATCTTATAGTGGTTTGTTCATATTTGTCACATTTGATCGAAAAATGTCATCTTGTTAGTGATTGATGGTTTTTGCTTTGATTTGTTTATATTGGTGATATATACACATATTGATCTGATCTGGGTTTTTTGTTTTGGCTTTAAAGTTTGTTGCTTTATAGTGTTTATTATTATGAAGCGATAGTTTATCCTGGTTTTATTGGTTTGGTCACATATTATGTATCATTTTGTTTGCTTGGATGATGAAAATGAGATTCAAGAATAATATGATTGATTGTGTATTAAGAATCTATGACATTTATTTATGCTTCAAATCGTCCTTATGTTGTTTATTTTGATGTTCAAAGCTAGATAGATTGAAATGGCAACCAAGGATGAGAACCAAAACGAATCAAATCAGAAATACGACTGTCTCTTGTTTGGTAAGCTTTGTTTTTCTTTGAATCCTTCTGTTTACAGTTGAGCAATGGAGTTTTTGAATGTTTAAGATAATGTATTTGCTTACAGATGTGGATGATACTCTTTATCCTTTGAGTTCCGGTTTGTCTGTGGAAGTCATTAAGAACATTCAAGGTATATAAAAAATTCATTTTTATGCAATTTCATTCAAATCTTAATCTTTGTCTCTGATTTAGTTTACTCATTTTATTTTGCCTTTAGAATATATGATTCAAAAGCTTGGCATAGATGAGTCCAAAGTTCCTGAATTATGTGTTTCATTGTACAAGTACTATGGAACAACAATGGCTGGTCTTCGAGTATGATCCTACGCTTCAAAGTGTTATTTTTTAGTTTTAGTTTATGCCATATTGAGAATAAGTTTTGATCATGGTGTTTTATGGTGTTGTAGGCAATAGGGTATAATTTCGACTATGATGACTTCCACAGGTACTCATTTTCTCTGTACATAGAGACTTTTTATAAGCATCTGCAAATCTGCAGTCTTAATGTTTTTCTTGTTTTATACAGTTGTGTTCATGGAAAATTGCCTTATCATATGCTCAAACCTGATCCTGTTCTAAGAAACCTCTTAATCAGCATGCCTATCCGAAAAGTTGTATGTTATTTTCTTACCATTTTCATAGACATGAACTTGTATTGTCTTAGGTTATTAACTTGATGTTCTGTCTCCAGATTTTTACCAATGCAGATCACAACCATGCTACCAGAGTGCTTAACCGGCTTGGCTTGGAGGATATTTTCGAAAGTATAATATGCTTCGAAACGCTGAATTCTCCCAACAAAGTGAGCAACGCAGAAGAGAATACTCAAATATTTGACATTAGTGAACATTTTTCTAATCCAAATCCTGACGTTGAACTTCCGAAGACACCAATAGTCTGTAAACCATTCGGAGGAGCATTTGAAGAAGTGTTCAAGATTGCCAACATCAACCCTCAGAAAACAGTATGATCAAATCACCTTGCTTTACAGAGCTTAACTTGGATTGGTTCTATTAATGAGCATAATACGTTCTGTGATTGCAGTTCTTCTTTGATGACAGTATTCGCAACTTGCAAACTGGAAAACAGATGGGTCTGCACACTGTATCAGTAAGTTTCTGAACATAGACCATGTAGAAGTAGACAAAGTCTCATGAACTGCTTTAAGCTGCTTCTCTGATAATGTTTACAACTAAATTGTTTGGTACAGGTAGGAACTGCTATCCGATCCGAAGGCGTGGATTATGCACTAGAGAGCATCCACAATATCAAGGAAGCATTGCCAGAGATTTGGGAATGTGTTGACAAGTCTGAGTCTGAAGGTGTTAGATATTCCAGAAAAGTATCAATTGAAACATCTGTAAAAGCTTAGATATCTATCATATTTAGTCAAGACTTTGTATGTGCATCACATTCCAACTGAATGTGCTGGATATTTATATAAATAAATTTGTAATAAAATGTTAATTTGGAGATACTTTAACACAGGTGTGCAAGAAAATAACTTCTATTATCTTTGAAAAGAAAATGACTTCTATCATCTATAAAAGAATTCATATATACACAAATTTGATTAAATTATAATCTTAAACTGCTACTGGTAACAATGTGTTTGGATCCTCATGAGTGAACTAGATGTTGTTGACCAACTGGATGATGAGATTGAAGAACATGATCATCCTTGAAGTGAGTACTTTTTCCCAGTGAAAGCCTGGAACTTTGGTTTTTCCTCTTCAGTTGGTTCTTTGCCGCTGCTCTTGGAAGCAACCTGCATGAGTAGAGAAGTCAGTTGATCAATTCATGGATATGATGTTATATGTGGGGGAAAAATAGCAACTTTTGGATAGATTTACTTTTGGTGTTTCACTTGAGGAAGGCTGCTTGGAATTTGAGCCGAAGACGAGTTTTCCAGATTGCTGACGCGATGAAGTAACTACAGACTTTGAGCCATTGGTTCCATTGGCAACATTTGGTTGCAATGATTTAGGCGCTGAAGAGGAAGGTGATGCAGCCATTTCTGTTGACGGTTTGCCATCTAGGCGTCTAGCTGAGCCGGTGAATGGACTGAACTTTGGAATCTTTTCAGCTGGTTCTTCTTCTAAAACTGAAAGATTAGAATTGAGGTCTAGTTCTAATTCTTCTCTAGAAAATAAATATTTAGATTCTTTAGGTACACTAGATAAATATTTACCTTCAGGAGGCCGCTTGTTTGATCTAGAAGAAGAGGGTTTCTCTGGTTCTTTGTAATCAAGAGGAGGAGCAAAGTCAACCTCACAGTCTGTTTCAATGATACTGATAGCAGATGAAGGCTTTGTTTCGACTATGTCAATGTAATACTTCTTGTTGTTATAAGGAACCATGATAGTATCACCAGTAGTTAAGCATGAGTAGCTTCTCAATGATGTCTCTAATCTGCAAGCAAACATGAAGCGAATATGTTCAGGAAAATATAACAGCTTATTGAAAAGAAGAAACTAAGAGATTATGAGAGGTGAAACAAACATGGCTTTGGGATTGGAGATATCCAAGAAGTCTGTGGTGTGCGGCTGCAACTTCACATATGAGCCCTTGACTAAGCTAGTATTTTTCACTTTCACAATATCGCCCTCTTGAAGAAGCATGTTTTGCATCATCTGTGATACATTACACATACCATATTAGCAAAAGCTGAAAAGTTAGACCTAATGTTTCAATTATACCATCATCATGTTTTAAAACAAAATGCATACCCAATATGGCAAGAATATGAGCCCCTCGTCCGCAATAAACTCCAGTACCCCACAATGAGTGACTCGATCAGCAGAAGCATTGCTCAATTCAAATAGCATGGGGTACTCAATATGTAAAGATGCTGAACAACAAAATTAAGTATCAGGAGAACAAAATCAGTAAGTGCAGAAGCGCATCAATATAATACACAAATATAATATGCAAAATTGATTTCTCAACTCACCTAGTCGATCAAGAGCCGAGGGAGGCATAACAACTGAAAGCAAAAACAAATTTATCATCATTTGATTAAAACCTTGAAAAAATTAAAGCATTAACACTAAACAGATTGAAGCGAAACAATATGCAAGTTGTGATGAAGATAGACTTACTTTTATCACCATTTTCCATATGTGGCTGCAAGGAAATAAATAAATTAGAATCCATTCAGAATTGAACATAGATGGAGAAACAGAAAATCAATCAGAAGAATGCTATTCTAAAACAACTAGTTTACACAAAGATTTAGCAATTAACCATGAACCCAGAGATCAACAGCAGCTTGACATTGACCTCAGAATTTAATTCCAAATTTCATGAATGAGGTTTTAATAAATTGAATATCCATAATAAGTGACTGATTGAATAGAACTCTAACCTTATCAATGAAAGAGACAGGGTAGCATCGATAATGTTGTTCGAATGTTGAACTGCGCATGTTCTCGTAATAAGCCTGAAGTCACCAGGAATTGTAAGTCAATAAGAATCTACATATATAAAACTACAAAGGATTTGGTAACTAATAATGAGAATACAATACATCAGTTGGCCAATACATAACACAATCACTGATAAGCAATCATATTATCAAGATCACAATCAACTGAAACCAATCCTAAACTTCAAAATCAATATTTGACATACCATGGATTGACTGCGGACAGCAAAAAGCTCACCAACACACAAAAATCTGTACAAAATTCACGATCAAATAAACAAGTAAGCCAATCAGTTCATATGATCAAAAACAATACCAATCCAATAAGATCAACAAAAAAGAAAAAAAGAAAGAAAAAAGAAACAAACTGAATCGAAGATCCCAATTCCAATAAACGAAGTCAAAAACCCAGATTTCAGAAACTGAAAATAAAAAGCTACTAACTTTTGATCAAGTGGAGAAGAAAAACATATACCCAGATGGAAAAAATTGTGTATCAATAAAAAAAGGAGAGGGTTTTATGTTCCAATCAATATAGATAAGCAAAAAGAAAGGACCTTTAGGTTAGTGAGAGGTGAAAGTTGGCAGATTTTGAAAGGAAACTGTGTTCTTGATGTTTGGAGTGTTGAAGAGGAGAGTGATTTTACTTGTGCTGTTATGCTTTTACAAAATAGGTGTCTCTGCGTGTTTGGTTTTTCTTCTTTGAGGTTTTTATAGGTTTGATGATGGATGTGCTGTTGCCTATTCAATTTCCTCGGAGTCCAATAGTTTTGATTGAATGTCTTTGTGGGACCTTTATAAGAATGATTTTGAAGCAACCATAGCAACAGAGGAATTCCTTTTTAATTTAGGTTACTATATATAAATTAGGAAATATATATAGGGTTGTCTAAGGCCCAAATTTATTACAAAGCCCAAAAGTGTCCAAAATCAAGATCTTTTCTTCAATTAGATTTCAAACCCTTACTCCTCTTTGAAGACAGACGCCATTGGAGGAGCTTGGAGGAGGGTAGAGCAGACATTAAAGTAACCATCTTTCTCTCAAAGATTGGTGCTTTGTAGTTCAATTTAGATATAAAAATGGCAAGACGGGAGCTTTCTAGTACTTTGAAGAACTTGAAGGTAACACAAAATCTACAACTTTTGTTGATAATTAGTTGTCGTTTGACGAATCTCAGTATAGGTTTTTTATTTTTTATCGCTCTTATTATGCATCTGGGTAATTTTTTATGGTTCTATATTGATATTATTTTTTTGTTGCTTCATGTTACTTGACACTCTCAAATTTTAGCTTGTAAACTAGATAAGAGAAACCCTAGTCTCATTAGAGAAACACCTAGTATTTGATTAATATATTGTTGGTTTTGTAATGTTAATGTGGGTATAATAGTTCATGCAAAGGGCAGCTCCGAAAGTGGAAAAACCTGAGAAACAAGAAGAGGTCAAGCCTGATGGGAATTTTGTGGGCGCTGGGACGATTAAGAGGAAATGGTACATATAGATTTTATCTTCTTGTTAGCCTATCTGGTTGTTGCTTGATATTTTATTGCTAATGTCCTTTTGTGGTTGATTGTTAGCTTCTGGATGTTCCTTGTGATTTTTTTGGCTATATTACGTGCTTCGGTTTGCCTTTTGTATTATGCATCTAGTCTAGGTTTGAAGCTGTAGTAGAATGATAGAGATAGTCTAATATTAGAAAGATGAATTTGAAATCTATGGTTGAAGTATTAGATTGGGAGGATTTTTGTTCTAGATCATTTCGGAGACTTGGTAGTAGCCCTCCTCCAGTGATTAAAGCTGCTTGCTAGTTCTCTATGTGTTCTAATTTTCTCTGTGATGCAACAAATTTGGATAATGTTTATGAAAGCTGCAAGTATGATTAAATACTCAAATTTCTCTCACTTTCTGGTGTTCTTTGTTTTAAGGTCTACACATTCGTTATGTAACTAGTCTTTTACGTACATGCAGTGTGGTCATAATGGAAGGGGATCCGCAGCCAGGAGCTGTTATTGGCCGGATGTCATTTCAAAGTTTTAATCCTTCTATTGATGTGAGTTAGAGGTTGGCTCATCTTATCCTGTAACTGTTGGCTTCATCTCTTGATGAGTAAACTTCCTTCTTTTTTTTTTTGTAGAAACTACACCAAGCTAACCAACCAGAAGCACCTTCCACATGTTCAAATGATCAGACTGGGAAAAGTTCTTTGAGGTATGTGGATGAACTTTATTATTTCAAGAAGATGGTTCTTGAGTGACGCCTTATTTTAGAGTTGTTGGTAGGTTGAATATACATAGTCATGCTACACACTGGCATGATTTAGCTTTGTATTAGACACGGCATGTTTTTTCTTAGTTTCATGCTTTAGTGTTTTCGGTTCTTGGCTGAAATGGAAACTTTTAGAAGTTATGCTACACTGACTGACATATATCACATAGGACTGACACAGGAAATTCTGCCAAATCACCATGCTTATAGAACTATTCTAGTCTGTAGAATGAGACTATCTAACGAACTACAATGTTTGCTAATGCACCTGTTTTCATTGCATAGAGAAAATGGTTCTTCAGAGGAAGGAGAGTGCACAGAAGCTGACAAACAGGATTCACAGTCTAATGGAGACCATAAACGAAAACAGTCCGAGGTTGTATCCGAACCAACTTATCCGAATAAGTCGCCCAAAAACGTACAAGATGGTCAACAATCATCCTCGAGAAACCGGAAAAGTTCATCCAAACAACCAAAGAATGAAAAGCTTGACTGGAGTGTCCTTCGACCCCCAAAAGGCCCCAAGAAAAAGGGTAAGCAGAATTAGAAGATTGAATTGAAATTTCTGGTGTTTCTTGACTTGTTTTAAGCATAGTCATCATAGAATTACATACGTGTAATATTCATTTATAACCATCAGTTTCATGACCAAATTTTGGAATCTCACAATTTATGAATTTATCATTATCATTAGCAGAAAGGTTTTATACTGATCAGAATAAAATGTTTCTATTTGCACATTTTGCTTTAAATTTTGAAACCTAGTGACCAGCAAATCCATTGTAAAACTAAAAATTCTATACAAGGAACTTCCAAAAGCTAGGATCATAATGAAAAGCTTTAACTGTTGTAATGTGTATACATGTTCTATGCATACAAAGCATAAATATAAAATGCGTAGAGAAATAATAGTCAACAATTTGATATTGTCAGAGTTCACACTACTCCATATCAAAATAAGTCCTCTCTTTGATCCTATACTTGCGGCCTGATTTCTGGGTATTATTACCAATCTTCACAGCACCAGTTTCAGGCTCATCTTCCTCCATGGCACATGCCTCATCTCCTTCATCCTCTGTAATGCTAATTCGGATACCTCTTCTATGCATGTTATCATCCTGATTTTGTACTTCAGTTATGGTAGTATCACTTCCTGCCATTGCAGTATCACCTGTTTTCCTCCTAGGTACAAAAGGAACCGTTTTAGGAAGTTCAAAGGACTCATCAATCGACGGCTCATCACTATCTGACTTCTTCATCTTAATATAGTCCAAAAATGCTGCCTTGTTCTCTTTATCGCCCATATCTTCCTGATTGAAACTATACCGAGTGTACTTCCCCGGGTTCCGCATATAATCTGGGATCCCAGAAGGATAATCTACAGGAGCAGTAGATACTTCATTTGGGTCCAAAGCATCTTCCTGTTTACTTTTATCTTCAAATTCTTCATTACAATCCGGATCAAACCGGACTCGCTTCTGTGGCTTTGTTGTATCAGGTTGAGTATCTCCCCTCTTCAAAATTGGCTTTGGCTTATCAAGGGTTTGTTGTTCTTTTTCATAAACAGTTAGAGAGTCGATTTTCTTTGCAGCTTCTGCATCTTCTTTTAGTCTAAGCTTAGCAGCAATGCGATTGGCTCGCGGATCTCTTGAAACATCCTTGAAAGACTGTGGAAGCTCATCAAATGAACAGTCATCTGCAACATAATCATTCACTGATTTCATATATAAACGCTCTTCAGGATTGTCCTCCTCCTTGCCTACTGCTTGTTTATCATACTGATCTTCTTCTTCCTACACCAAAATTTTCAGATGATTAGTACCTAAACATGTAATCACTACACTCACAGAGTCTGTTTGCTACACAAATTCAAACAATGGACTATTTTCTCTGACAATGACGACTAAACTATCACAAATACAGAGAACATATCAAATACAGAACAAATAAACTAAAAATTAAACTGCATTACCTCATAATCAAGAGTACAATCGGCGCCGATATTGGACTTAATCTCGCGCTCTTCATCGTTGAATTCGTCTCCTCTTACGGCTTGGCTTGACGAGCCACGCGACTCACGTGCCTGAATACCATCCTCCTCCTCGTCCTCTTCATCATCGTCGAGGTCAAGAAGGTCATTCTCCATATCGACAAGAAATTCATCGGAAGTTTTCGCGATCGACGTAGCCGGTTCGGCCTCCTCGTCCTTGTCGCGATTTCTTTCGTTTCTCTCGACTTCAACGTCAGTGAGAGACCAGAGTGATCTTGGATCATTAGATGATGAAAGCGAGCCGAAGATTTTGTCTACTCGAACTCTGAAATCGTCTTCCATGGTCGCCGGTTCGAAATTTTCTAGGGTTTCTGACGGTGTTGATATAACTTCGCCGAATTGGGTCGAGTTTTGAGTCGGTTTGTTAAATGGGCTCATTTTCAGCCCAGTTTTGAGGCGGTTTTGGTTAACGGGCTCATTTTCGGCCCGTTATGTAGGCCCGATAAGTGAATTGATGAAGAGAAAGGGAAAATTACATTTTACTCCGAATTCTGAAAGTATTATCGTTTTTTACAATAAAAACCAAATTATTAGCCAACAACCCCTATATGAGTACATTTCTACACAATGAAGCTGACAAAACTTTCTTTTTTACATTACTAATCTTTTCTTCTCAGAAGACTTGAGAATTATAAAGCATACAAGTACAACAACACTAACATTAGCACATAACACAATTAGTATCCAACTTCATGATTCATCAACTGCTAAGACTAAACCAATTCATTGTTCCTGAACAGGTTTCCAGAAAGAGAGAGCATAGCAAGTCCTTCCTTTCCAGCCCTGCAACATCCACTGACCATCTTCATCAATGACGAAATCTGGATGATAGTTTGCATTCACCAAATTTTTCACCATTGTGTATATGTTCCTATTCAAAGGAAGTTGTTTGAACCCAATTCTCTGGTTCCTTGCATGCCATTGCTTATATGTCTCAGGCCTTTCGACCCTCTCTAGGCCCTCGCATGCTATTACATTCATGGCGTCTTTACCATATATTTCCCTCTCAAACACCATCCTTCCTTGATCTTCCTTAGGCACAGTTGCGTCCAGTAGATCAAACAGTGTAGAGAAATGGAACAATGCCTCCTTGAATCGCGGAAGGAAGAAAGGTGCATTATGAGTACCGTTCACAACTCCATGGATGAAAATGTAAGGATTTATGCTCTTGATGAGTTTTAAGACTGTGTCTCTAGGACTGCTAACTACCACTGTGTCATCAGGCAGGTGTCTCATTCGGTACATAGAGTTCACCACTGTCATTTCATCCTTATCAATCTTCAGATCCTCTAGTTTGATTGTATGCCATTTTGTAGCTATGGCATTGTACTGGAATTCCACGTGGAATCTGTCACAGTAAGCTTTTAATCGGCGTCCAGTCTCTTCAACTCTTTCTGCAGGCCTGAATCCTGCTTGGGGGAAATCAATCCCTGTGATTCGAAGCTTTGGAGGACCGCCAGGTCTCTCAGAGACACGGTGAATGAAACAAGGCCATTGGAAACCATAACCAATGCCGAAATCAATTATGTGCAGCGTCGTTGCCTTCTCTGATACTTTCAATAATGTTCTATTCGCCATTAGGAATGACATTCTATTGAAAGGACATGATGATATATACACTCTATAAGCTTGTAGAACATCAGCAGCTGATACCCATGTACTGTGATGTGTCGAAATTGGTGTTTGAGTCCCTGCAAGACGCACCTCAAGACCATAAGCAAAGTAATGTGCCAATCTTTGAGTTCCATCACCATAAGCTGAAGCATGTTGCCTTATCTGACTCAATAGATCATTTGCTGTCCTTTGATCATAGCTAGCCACAGCTTGTGCACAAACAGTTAACAGTGTCCATAGATCGACCAGTTCGCCCTTTTTACCTTTCTTCTTCCCACGTTTCGGCTTTCCATTAGATGACTTTGGTTGCCCATTCTGCTTCTCTTTTACCTCCAATTTATTCTTGATTCCATGAACTAGGCATTGTATAGCATCTTTTTTCTTGCAATTGCATAGCACAACATCATCAAACATATCAGATGGTACAGATTCAGTAACAGCTGTTGCCGAATGCTTACTAACCCTCCTGCGTTCTAGACCATCACTATCCTCAATCTGATAACTTTTTCTCCCCTTTGATCCATTCAACACATTGTAACTCCCTCCTGTTGTTGAACTATCAACAGACTGCATATTGCTCACATAACCACCATTCAAAGGAAAGTTACTAGACTCAGCTACCTGTCCAAAAGGATTTGGTGCCAAGACAGTATTTTCAGGAGAGTCAACTATACCAGAGGTCTGTATTGAGGACTCAAATTTGCCTTGACTAGTAACCCAATTCGAATCAACCAAGCTTTTAGCAGCAACAAAGCTATTACAACTACTATCTACACTACCACTGGTTGTACAACAATCATCTGTTCCATTCGAACAATTCGAAACTTGATTAACCAAAGGAGGGTATTCCTGCCCAATTGCTTCATAAAAGGGTTTCTCAGCAGCTTGTAGAGCTAAACAATCCTGCAACATACATGTCTTACCACCAAGATCCTCTTCCATAAGAATCTCACTTATGTACTTAAGAGTTGCAGTAGTTAGCCCAGTACAAACATCCGAAAAATCCCCTTCTGTGCTGGCACCAGGACTTCCACCCAATTCCTTATCTTGACTTGGATTGTTTTCAATTTCAACCAAACCAGAAGGTTCACCATGAGGAACACTATCACCACCATTCTTTGACCCTTGATTCGAATTCGAATAAACAGACCCTAAAGGTCCTAAACCATGGTCATACTGCATATGATTCATTGAACTAGAGAACTTTTCGAAAAGTGTTTCCATACACACACACACAACAATCTGGATCTATCTATCTATCTATATAAACCACCAATATATCTATCAAATTCAAAAATCAAGTGTGAGACTTTTTGCTCTAGTACTTCACTTTACCAAAACCAAAACCCAGAACCCTCAGAGAAACTGCAAAAGCAAAAACTACATAACAAAATCCAAAACAATAACTGAATCAGTACCAATCAGCCATCAAAAACAAAACTTGATAAAACATTGAAACAGTAAACAGAAAAACAACAACATGGTCAATCTCAGAAACTGCAATTAAGATTGAAAACAACACCAAAACCAATCAATAGTATCCAGAACAAAAAGATAGAAGAGTGAAGTGAGAATTTATTTATTTACCTTAAAGATAGAATAGAAGAGATGAAGAAAAATGGAAAAATGGAATAAGAAGGAGAAGAATATGCTACTTGGGGTTGTGATTTAAATAAATAAAGGGTAATAATAAGTGTTTTCTTTGTGTAGAAGTCTTGAGAGGGTTTTGAAAGAGACAAAAGAAGCCGTCATGACCACTCTATTGGTGATGGGGTCTTATTATTGGTTTCAAGTCACGGACAGACCAAGTAGGGTCTCTGCTGCTGCTGCAAACATGGTTTCCTAATTACTTTCTACTTTTAACCTCTCTGTTTAATCAGAAACATTGCCTTATTTAGATAAGAAGGGTATGTAAGTGAAGACTTCAAAGTGGTTGTGTTGTCGGGATGAAGTTAAGAAGATTGAGGAAGTGAAAATGGTTGGTTTGGTTTTTAAGCTTATCTAGATTGACTCTTGTGATGTTTGTGGTGTGGGGTTTCAACCACTATTGGGGTTTATAAGCTATCTAGGTTGATTCATGTGTGAGTGTGTAACTAATTTTAACCACCTTTGTGGATAACTGTAAATGGGACGGATATGGGCTAGAGAAGCAAGGGACAAATAACAGACCGGTCCAATCCATGAAATTTCAAAGGTCGGATCGGCCCGATTGATCCAGTCTCCGTTAACTGGGACCCAACCACACTAAATATGCTCCAGTTTTAAATTTTATAATCTCGACCACTGTATCTCATCTATAAATTAGAATTTTAATTTCATTATTAGGATATTTTATTTTATACTTCCTCCGTTTTCAAATACTTACAACATTTCATGTGGACACGCTTTTTCATGTTTAACTTTAAACGTAAATATTTTTAATAATATACAACTAAAAATTATACTAATTTCATATTTGGAAAATACACACCAAGACGAATAAAACAAGACCCCCTTTGACTATATTTTTCCTTATACATAAAGAATAACACATGAAAGAAGATTGATTAATGAATAGTATATACTATTCAAATGTGGCCACTAAATAGAAACGGATGAAGTATTTAATAAAATATTCTATAATATTTTTATTAAATTAAATATTTAAAATTATTTTATTGATGTCCATAACCATTTTCGTTCTTGATTATGAAGTTTTAATTTTTTTTTATTTTTAATTTTATTTAACATGATATTAACTGTTATTTTTAAAATTATTTCTATTTAATTTTATCAAAATATTTTGAAACATTTGAAAATTCTTTCCAGCATTATTAATATAAATTTTAGATAAAGTCAATTTAATTTATAAATATAAAATTTTACATATAACAATATAATTATTTTTTTTTAAATAAAAAAAAAAACAAGTAATACTGAACTTGAAACGAGTAGATATTTCTATTCGGATTTTTATATATATAAATACGAAGATATTTTCAATATTTTATAAATTTTATATCTTTTTAGACTTTTTGAATTTTATTTTATTAAAAAGTAAATTCATACACTAAATAAAGCTATTGATTTAAGTCATATTTATATCATGCGACAAAACTAACATTATCTTTACGAATTCTCTCTATTTATATATATATATATATATATATATATATATATATATATCCCAATATGACAGCAGAAACTTGATGTAAATGTGTTTATATACATTTATGATATGCTTTATTTTTCTCATTATTCTTTTTACATTTTTTTTTATTGAATATGACCGCCATTTGTTTTATTCCTTTGCAAGTGGTATTATTCCAAAACAAAAGAATAACAACAAAATAGGTTCAACCGAAATAAATAAATATCTCTTAAAAATATCAATATGGAAAAATGAAGGGACTTGTAGAAATATCTTCTTTTTTTTTTTTAATCTATATAAATTAAAATACCTATAATATTTGTTTCCTTTGCATGGCGCTGTATTGTATAGCATGCATAAGTCAAAAGATCACATGCAATGAATAAGACTATGCTAGATTGGTTCAACTATTATTTAATTTTGAATAAAATTTTATTAATAGTTATTATGTACTGTTATTAGATTAAATTCATAAATTTTTAAACTCCTACTCATATATAATATGAAAAATAATTGTAAGTATTTATTCAAATGAAAATTAATTGTAAATATATATTAAATTATTTGGATATACAAGTTTGGTAAGTTGGATATTATGAATAAATTTCAAGTCAATTTTAAATAGTTTATGTTTATATTTTTATTTTTTAGTTTGAATTTAATAATTAAAATTAGAATTTCATTCGAATCTAGTTTACCAAAACCATCCCAAGCATATTGCATTTCCTTTCTAAGGACATAGGTTAAAAAATATTCTTTTTCTCCTAGTTGCTTGAGAAATTTATGGGAATGTTTGTATTATTCAGTTAAAATCATTTTAATATTAATAATAACATAAATAGAAAAACAAAAAAAAAATAACCTTTCAATTGTATATTAATCTTTTAAATTTAAATAAAGTAATAATTTATTTAAAATATACCATTCTAATATCTTTGAATACTCCTGTATTAATTTTAATTATACCAAAATTTTTCACATAGTTTCTCTACTTATACGAAATTTAATTTTTTATTTTTTATTTTATTCAAACTATCCCAATTTCTAACTTATGATTGGTGATATTACAATTACGAAATGAAATTCCAACAAATTAAATAAATTTTAAAAAAATGAAAATTTCATCACTTAATCCATTAGAATAATTTATCTTCACATTATTAAATTTCCACACACTTCTAATAATTTAAGTGAAAATTCTAAAAAATGGATTTTTTAAAGTTTAAAATACAATTATAGGCCTATGTTGAAAAACATACAAAAACAGACTTTTTAAAGTTTAGTTTTCATTTCATTGACCAAATTTCCCAAAATACCTCTGAAATTTTACAATTCACATATGTTGTATGGTCTATAAAATGAAAATCAAAATTTAGTTTTGCAAACTTTTCAAAAGTGATCTATAATTATATACTACCTCTGATCCAAAATAAATGATGTTTTAAAGGGTTTGAAATTATCCAGTATAAATGATGTTTTAGATTTTCTATATAAAAAGTTAAATAAATTTCCTGATATACCCTTATTTATCATTAGTAATTATTATTAAAATTAGAGTAAAAGAAGGAGAGATAATGCATTTATGAGGGTTTATACAGTCATTTTCATTCTTTTCTTAATAAGAATGAAAAAATTTAAAACTTCATTATATTGGATCAGAGGGAGTAATAAACTTTTTATAGTTTAGAAATCCAATCGACTCTTAATTTAATTACACAAACTTTTATAATAACTTATCCGTTGACATACAGATTAAAAGTCTAAAGCACTCTATTATTACCAACTACATTATTTGAAAAATAATATTTATTTACAGCCTCCAATCAAGGAAACAATACTAGATGTTTCATTATTATTTGTTTAATTTAATCTTTTTTATTATTTATTATTTTGTTGACCAAATCAAAAGATCTCATTGTCTCTAAAGAAATATAATTAAATTCAGTTGAATTGTGTGTCATAGTATACCAGGTTCAATTCATCTGATAAAATATGCTTTTTTATAATTATAATTATACTTTAATTGATTTCTTTATATTGATTGGATCTTATGAATCTCTATGATTTTATTTTTATTCCATTTATTTGTTCTTCATTTTGGAATTTTACTATTATCATAACGAATCTAATGGATTTGTTCTACTTTATATAGAGAAAATCAACATATACTTAAAAAAAATGTTTCTGTGGTACCTACCACTACTACCACAACATATTATATCCCAATAAAATAATTTGGAATAATTCATTAATATTGTTTTAAAAATTTTATATTCATTATACACATATAATCACTATGTTTCTTTTCAAAAAAAAATTATAATAATTATAAATATAAATTATCTAAAATTTAATAAATCAAGCAAATTTGTTTCAAATAAATATTTGAAATTATATATTTAAATAATTTAAATATTATTTTTTGTGATGAATTCAAAATTTTATAATATCTAAATCGTTCGTATTAATTTTATTTTTAAAATTTGAAATTATTTTTATTTTTTAGATTTTACTTTATTTTTAAGTTTAATTTTTTTAAAAAAAATTATATTCTATAAATTAAATTTCTAATATTACTTTTATTAAAACGAAAAATCTAAAATCTATTATTTACTTATATCAAACTATTTTTATTTATGATTTACTTAATCACTACGGATTTATTTTTATATTTATAACTAAATATCATTTTCATAACTTTGATAAGAAATCATACATATTTATAATACAAAAATACACAATGTTAATTGTATTTCTTATTGTCATTTCCAATTTAGATTTATTTATATAGTATGATATCATCTCTTTTTAAAGTACCATAAATGTGATGTGGATATATAACACATGTAATATAATAATACATATGTCAACCATATATACATATACATTTAAATTAAAATTATGTCAACAAAATATATTTATTTAAAGACAACAAAACTTACCTAACATTACAGATGAACAATAATTTAGCTCTATGATAGTCCAATTACTTGTTTCTGTGTTGAATTGAACACTTCAATATATTAACAACTCAATTTATTATTTTTTTTCACTGGTGTTGATTTCTCTGATCCACATCATTGATTACGTTTATTTCATCTAACATATTTTTAAAAAATAAATAATAGTATCCGAAATCCATTTATACAAATTCATAATACGAGTCAAATAATAAGAAAATAATATCCAACCATCTTCTCACCACACAATAATTTCCCGGTCGCTCATGCATGTTGTTGACCTTAGTTGACTTTTTATATATATATACTTAGTCTGTTTTTTTATGTGCTACATTTTCTGTTTGCACATTATTCGAGACCTAATTTTAACGGTAAATATTTTTAATTATATATAACTAAAAATTATAAAAATTTTATATTTAAAAAGTAGACATTAAAACGAATAAAACAAGATCCCACTTGAATATATTTTTCTTTATACGTAAGTTACAATATAAAAAAACAAAATTGATGAATGAATAATAAATACTATTCAAGTGTAGCATATAAAAAAAAGCGGAGGAAGTATATATATATATATATATATATATATATTATCATCCATATATATATATTTTTTGAAAAGATATATTATTTTTTGAGTTGTTTGAATGTAATGTTATTATGAGAATAAATTTTATATAAATATATACGTTTGGAAGAAAAAATAAGTAAATTATTTACGTTCCAAATTTTTACAATATAAAATTAAGAATAAATTCGATTTAAATGTAATGAAATATAATTTTCGACTCTAAATTTCAGATAAATGGTTATTAATATCTGGTAATGGCAATTTAAATCTACCCGCGGGTTCCCGACCCGCTCCAACCCGGTCGGGCGGGTTAGGGGTGGATTCAATCTAGTTGAAAAACCGGTTGCGGGGTGGGATGAATTCGGGTTCTATCAAAATCCGTCCCGCCCCGCACCGGTAGATATATATTAATTAATTTTATGATATTATATTACAAAATAAATATATTAATAATATATTATTAATATTATTTTAATTATTTAATGTATTTTTATTTTTTAATTATGTAAAATTTAATGCTATTTATGAATTTTAATGTCTATTTAATATTTATTAATTTATATATATTTTTGGATTTTTAAAGTGATTGGATTTTTTAACATAGAAGAAACTTAAACGGGTAGAAGAACTTAGCGGGACGGGTTAGAACGGGTTCAAATTAATTATAAAACTACCGGGGCGGGTTCGGTTGACCAAGAATCCACCCCAACCCGCCCCATTGCCATCCCTACTAATACCTTCAATTGTCAAAGAGCATTTTATTAATTACTTTGTAGGATTGCACTTGAATTTTATCGACATAAATATATATTTTTTATCATCATAAAAAAATTTAATATTTTAATTTAAACATATATATAATTTGTATTAAAAATATAAAAATAAAAATGTATAAAAAACGTACAAAGTACACAATAAAATCATTCAATTAAGTTTACAAACTTTGTAAATAAAAATATTATTTATTAAGTCGAAAATTGCAATTGTTATAATTATATATTTAAATTTTAATTATGTATTAAAATTTCAGTATGTAACTATGTTAATATAATTAATTAAAATATATTTAATAAATTCACATAAAAAATATATTTATATATATAATTATATAAATTTCATCGGCTTTTATTCAATAATCCAAACAGGTTAGTATCACTTGTTAAATAAATTTTTTTAAGTTTGTTTATATATAACCTTATTTTTATTTTTGTTAATTTAAATTTGAATTTTTAAATTTTAATTAGTTCATTTAATTTATTTTTCCCGATGTTTGGGAATAGTATCTCATCATATTAACCAATTTCCTTTTTCTTTGTACTCATTCCCAATAAACATGAGCATTTTTGTTATCAGTCTCCAAATTATCAAACGTGACGCGCTTGACTGTATATTTAACACTAATCAAGTATATCGATCGGAATTAATAATGGTTATGAGAATAATAATGGACGATGAAATGATTGAATAAATTTTCACTTCTACCATTACATTACAGTAGATCAAGTTAACAACAACAAATCAATCTACATTACACAACAACATCCTCAGAAACCTGAAGAAGAAACACAAAACCCTGAAACTCACTGACTCACTCACCCCACAGGTTTCCAAAACGACAAAGCCTGCAAAATCTTCCCTTTCCAGCCCTGAAGCAACCAAAACCCATCTTCATCAACAACAAAATCCCCATCATAATTCATCTTCACTCTACTCTTAACCTTCCTAACCAATTCCCTATCCATCTCCACCTGCCTAAACCCAGCTCTCAGATTCCTGACCCTCCACTGCTTATAAGTCTCAGGTCTCTCCACTCTCTCACTCCCTTCACAAGCAATCACATTCACCGCATCGTTCCCAAATATCTCTCGCTCGAACAAAACCCGCTCTTCATCTTCTCTCCTGACAGTAGCGTCAAACATATCAAAAAAAGCAGAGAAGTAATACAACGCTTCTCTGAACCTGGTAACAAAAAACGGCGCCGAATGAGTTCCGTTCACAACTCCGTGGATGAATAAATCGGGCTGGATTGAGTTTATTAGTTTGAAAACTTTGTCCCGTGGACTGAGATTCGTGTTCGTTGTATCATCCGGAAGATTCTTCATCCTGTTTAGACAATTCACAATTACCATTTCGCCCTTCTCCAGCTTGAAATCCTGTAACGTGATGGTCTCCCATTTTTGTGCTATTGCATTGTATTGAAACGGAACGTGAAACCGTTCCGCGTAGCTTTTTAGTCTTTTTCCCGTTTCTTCTACTCTCTCTGCAGGTTTGAACCCCGGCTGCGGAAGCTCTACTCCCGTGATGCGAAGCAGTGGTGGTCCGTTTTCGCGTTTTGAGAGGTGTTGGATGAAGCAGGGCCATTGGAAGCCGTAGCAGATTCCGAAGTCGATGATGTGGAGTCTGGTTGCTTGTGATGCAAGTTTGAGTATTGTTCGATTGGATATGTAGTAGTTTATGAAATGAAATGGACAAGCGGAGACTGTTACTTTGTACGCTTTGAGGATGTCGGCTGCTGATGCTTTGCTGCTTATGTGAGTGTATAGTGGCGTTTCGGTTCCGATCATTCGGGCTTCTAGTCCGTTTGCGAAATAGTGGGCGAGTCTTTGTGTTCCGTCGCCGAAGATTGATGAGTGTTGTCTGATTTGTTTGAGTAGCTCTGTTGCTGTTCTTTGATCCAGACTCGCTACTGCTTGTGCACATTGTGTTAGTAGTGACCATAGATCGACGACTTCTCTTCGCTTTGTTTTCTTCTTTGTTGTTGTTCTTGATGTTGATGGTTTCAATACTTTTTTATCCGAACATGAAGGTTCAGATTCGTAATTCTCATCATCATCTTCCTTGCAGAGAAGTACATCGTCGAAAATATCTGTTTCCTCTGTCTCTTCTCTTGAGATCGCCATGTATTTGTGTTTCCGAATTTGATCAGGAGTGTCGTGTTCATCATCTCTTTGACGGATTTTTCTTCCTCCTCCTGATCTGCTGTCTAATTCAGGGTTTTCCTGGTTTAGAACATCGTAGAAGGACTTTTCAGCGGCTTGTAAAGCTAATGAATCCTGTAACATACATGTTTTGCCTTCAAGATCTTCTTCCATAAGCATCTCATTAATGTACCTGAGAACTTCATTGGTGATATCGCTGCTCTCCGGTGACTCTTCTGAGGTAGATGAGGCCTGAAAAGAATCAGCTTCTACAGGACTTAAACTTGTTGAAGAATAAGAACCTGAAGAAGAATAAGAAGAGGATAAAGGCAGTGGTGGTGATGGATATGGATTCAGATTCAATTCTCTAACGAAATCAAACTTGAATCCATTCATTGATCCACCAAATCCCTCAAAAAGAGTATCCATAGACATGTGTTTATGTATCTGAGGATTGATATCAGATTTTGTGTGATAATCAAAACCAGTGAGTGACAAATATCAGTTTATAAAGGACACTCAAAAAGAAAGAAAAATATTATCTTGCAGTTTCCAGGAAAGTGAGGTTCTGTGTAGTGAAATGAAAGAAGACAAGTATGAGCCGCCTTTGGCTTTAAGTAAAGCTTCAGAGACAGTACTAAAAGGTCATTTCATTAATTTAATTAATTTCTGTTGACTTTTATTATGTTACAGATTGGTGGTACTGTCTTGATCCACAAGGCACTGCGAGTTTGACCAGATTTTTGGGTGTTGCTACTAAGTAATGCAACATGATTGGTCTGGTGTGTTGTGTTGTGGGGTTCTGTTTGTTTGTTTGTTTATAATAAAGTTTTATCTGTTGACAGTGACTGGGTTTATGTGTTGACTGTTCTGTATTGATATTTAATGGAATCTTTTACATTTATATATTTACTGTTAACATAGTTTGAATCAATTTTTAGTGCAGCTTATGTTCTGTTGCTAGTCTAAATAGTTGAATAAATGTAAATGAAAACCTGGGGCTGCAAAACTTGTTTTCATGGATTAATTTAGTTTAACTTAGTTTAGGAGCTCTGGTAAAGCAAAAGTTTCACAAAGATGATTGTGTTGGTGAAAAGTAGAGGTGGGGCTAGCAACTTTAGCAGTCAATACCCACCACAATGAGTGAAGAAAACAAAGTTCAATCAATCAATGTAATATTGAAAATAGATTCAACAATGTCTAGAGATTTTGACACACCTGTCCAGGTTCATGTATCTGATATTGTAAGTTTCCAAACACCAGCATATAATACAACTTTATGATATATAAGTATATTTTTTACATTGGATTATGTGGCCTCCACATTTGATAGGATCTTTGTTCTTTTTCCCATTAATTTTTGTTTATTTTCTTCTAATGCAAGCTTTCTTTGGACTCTAGTGAAGGAAAAGTATACAGTGGTGACTGTTATATAAGCACTGTAAATGGTGCTTACTCACGGTGCCGAAGGCTATTTCCGGCTGGTTTAAATTAGACTGGTTTGGATAGTTATAATGATTAGTAATTTGAATTGTTATAATGATTAGTAATTTAAATTAGTACAGTATTGGTTAGAATAAAAATGGTAATAACTGTTCAGTGAGACTTGTTTTAAATAACGGTAGATATAAAATTGAAAAAAAATAAAATTGGTGTACCTACATGTTTTATGTTTATCATTGAGTAGACCTATGAAAAAAGCTATTTTAATAGTTTAGAATTGAATAGTATTCTTGAGAAAGTTAGCATTAATGCTACTTGAATTCCTAAATGCTATCTCCGAATAATTATTTTTACAAACTGCTATTCAATGACGCTGAACTTTCTGCTATTCAGTGACGCTGAACTCTCTCAATGAAATGAATGGACTAAACAACGTAAGGTAGCAACGGAGTAATTTCATATGATATTATGAGAAAATCAGTGTCGAAGATTTGAAACGTTTAACAAGACATAAGTTAGATTGATCTCAATGAAGTATCTAAACATGTAATGTCCTAATAAATTGATTCCTCATTTGGTTTCCAGAAGGAAAGAGCATGAATTATCTTCCCTTTCCAACCCTGCAGCAACCATTCACCATCTTTCTCAACAACAAAATGCTTATTATATTCTGTCTTTACAATCTTTTTAGCTTCTTCATATAGCTTCTGATCAAGATTAACCTGTCTGAAACCGATCCTCAGGTTTCTAGCCTGCCATTGCCGATATGTTTCAGGACTATTCACTCTTTCCAGTCCTTCACATGCTATGACATTCATCACATTTCTACCAAGAACTTCCCTTTCAAATATCAGCCTCCCTGGATCTTCTTTCGGGACGGTAGCCTCGAACATGTCAAACATTGCAGAGAAATGAAACAGTGCCTCCTTGAACCTTGCTTTAAAGAATGGGGAGTTGTGTGTGCCGTTGATCACTCCATGGACGAATAAGTCTGGATTGATTCTCTTGATCAGCTTTAGGACTGTGTCTCTTGGGCTGTTGAGGACTACAGTGTCTGCAGGAAGGTTGTCTAGCCTGTACATGCATGTAACAATTGTTACTTCTGTTTTATCAATCCTGAGATCTTCCAGTTTGATTGTTTCCCATTTCTGCGCGATTGCATTGTATTCGAATGGGACATTACATTCCTTTGCAACTCTTTCCAAGCGACGTCCTGTCTCTTCAACTCTCTCTGCAGGTCTGAAGCCAGGTTGTGGAAGCTCGATTCCTGTTATCCGAATCTTAGGAGGACCACCAGGTCTGAAAGATTGGCGGTGGATGAAACAAGGCCATTGGAAACCATAAGCAATTCCAAAATCTATGACATGAACTCTTGGTGCTTGCTCCACAAGCTTTGCAATCGTTCTATTTGTCATGAAATTAGAGGCTTTTCTGAAAGGAGCTGCTGTGACATATGAAAGGTAAGCTTTCAGCATATCCGCGACAGAACAGCGACTCAGAAAAGCAGGTGAGTAGGAAGGAGTTCCCGTGCCTGCCATGCGTGCCTTAATACCATCGGCGAAATAATGAGCTAATCTTTCATTGGCATTGCCAAATTGAGAAGAGTTCTGCCTAATTTGCTGTAGTAGCTCAGTTGCAGACCTTTGGTCATCACTCGCAACAGCTTGCGAACATTGAATCAGTAGACTCCATAAATCCACAGTTTCATCAGCATTGTTTTCTCTCATCATATGCTTGATTCTGCTGTTGGGGCCAAGTTTCTGCTCATTGCATCCCATCTTCTGCCAAGCTTTACTACGCTCAACATCGAAGAGAGGACATTGTACATCTTGGCTCCCAACTTTGGGCATCATCACCTCACTAAGCAGGTCTAATTGCTCAGATTCATCACCTGCAGGCACCGATCGCTTGCAGTTCCTCCTAGCTTCCATGTCATTGACATCATCACTCTGACGGCCTTTTCTTCTCCTTCCTTGTTGCTGTACTGGCTCAGGTGTCTGGTTTTCGCCATCACCACTTGCCACTGAACTATCGGTTTGAGAACAGTGAACCAGCTGGGTTTGGTTACAAATAGAACCATAGTCCACAATATAGTTTGAAGCAAAGCCAATACTCGGATTCAAACCGAAATAATCATCTGGGTTGGTGTCACTTGGATAGGAAAAAGGAGGAGGGTGACCAGGCAAAGGTGGATAATTCTGGCCAAGAACATCATAGAAAGACTTTTCTGTGGCTTGAAGGGCTAAAAAATCCTGCAACATACAGGTCTGCTCCTCCACGTTTTCTTCCATCAGGATATCATCAATATACTTGAAAACAGCAAAAGTGAAGCTACTTTCATAGTTGATTGAAGACGCTTCCAGATCTCTGCAGGTAGGGTGTCTTTCAATAAGACTCGAACCGCGAGGTTCATCATCTGAACACAACCGAATTGAGCTTTCATGGTGAAAACTAAACCCATTCATGGTCTGTGAAAAAGTACACCAAAGCAAGTTCTGTTTCAGGATTTTGAACGCAGTGAAAAAATCAGCTTTAAAAATTAGAAATCAATCAGACTTGATTATACTAGGAGCAAAAAGCATGGATATGGACAGAAAGCATAGAACTTTAATGCAACTAAATAAAGTATATATATACACACCAATAATTGTTTACTGTGCATTATAAAAACTACCAAAAGAAGAGGCCGGTTGCAGCAGCCATAATATTATATTTGGCTGTCACTTTCAATCAATTAGAATTTGTGATCTTTGAGTACACAGTCAAGATTGAGACACAATTGAATAACAATTTGATCAAAAATAGATGTGTATAATGAAACCAACGACTAGCCACATCCCCAGGTGACAAAACCGTCAATATTGTCACAGAACCAGTAGAGATCCTATACTAAACAAATATAATGTTTTTGAAACAACTGGTAGTTGGATTCAATAATAGTAGTAGCTACCTTGAAAGGAAACAAGTTCCGAGTATTCAAAGGGGGCAGTTTCAATATAATAAACAGTTGAAAATAAGAACCTGAATTGATTTGTTTTAGCCAACCACTGACAGATTCATTGAACAACAGATGGAGCCTTCCTCAGTCAAGTCTCTGCCTGTAGCGCTTACTTGCATCATCAACCAAAATAAACTGACGACATCAAAGATCTGCATTTTCACACGGAAGATGCTGTGATCGAAATTACTTTCAATTTATCTGTTTGTTGATGATGAACATTGATATGAAACAAAAACAAGTCGAAGACTCGTCATATATCTGCAAGAGAAGATGCATCAGGCATAGAACAAGAAAGAAAATGACTCTTATGTGCTTTGCTATAAAGCTTAAAATGATGACTTCAAATTGGAAAAATAATCCTACCTCAAACCTCCTAGGCTCCTTCAAGGCAGATCAAGAGCTGGCCATGTACTTCACAAATAAAAAGCCTGTTGGGTTTACTGCTGTATATGTGTACGCGTACACATAGTACATACACATTTTAATACTCAGGCTTACATGGTCTGCAAAACCTAATGCATAATCATCATCATACACTCTCATCAAGATATTCTAGCTGTTCAACAACTGAAATCCATCCTCAAAATCCTGAATCTGAGACACTTTCGAGTGTACTTGGTATATGATACATATGAACATGCTCGCTCACATGTACAAACACAAGATTGGAGAATAGGGGAAAGATACATATGGAGCAACCAGAAAACTCTTCTCAACTTTTAATATACATATAAAGTTCTCACTGACAGGGAGAATATAAGCATCGGACACATATAAGCAAAATAGTTCAAACTAGATTGATTTTTCATAAAGTAGTTCTATTGATACAAGAAATAGAGATAGAACACAATCTCTATGTTGAGGAAATATTTACAGGCAAAACCCCTCGATTATCATCAACAAGAAGCAAAACAATCAGGAAAAGAACTAGATTTTGTTACAAAGTGTCCTGACAAGCAAGCCATCAGCTACTAACAATGCTGTCAAAGTTGCCAGCATTTATTTCCAAGCTTTACCCTGTCAGGGGAATTCTAGTCTATAATCTAACACCACAATTCTTCAGTTGAAGAAAGTACTCGACCAGAGTAATTAGCCTTTAACGGTAAAGATATTTGAACAAAGCTGATAAGGACCACTGCAAGGAATCTGGAAACATGAAAATGACTAAATCAGCTTCTTAGTATTCTCAGTTCTACACATACAAATAAAACAGCAGACTTTTTAAGTAAACATATAGATAAGATTGTATTTAACTTGCATAATTAAAAAAAAAATGTTAAGGTATACCTTTCTCAGGCATCAAAAATTGGTCCTTGCTTATTAGGTCCTGAAAGAGCCTAGAGCTCACTTCGACATCATAAAGAGATGTTGATCTTACGCAGGTACCCAACATGAGGTAGCATAAACGATCCTTCCCTTCCATCCCTGCAGCATCCAATTCTTGTCTTGATCAATCACAAAATCTTTATGGTAATTCCAATTCTTCAACTTCATTTGAAGTTTCTTCATCACATCCTGGTCTAAAGGCATAGGCTTGAAGCCAGCCCTCGCCAACCGCACTTGCCATTGCTTGTATGTCTCAGGTCTCTCAACCCTCTCTAAGCCTTCAGATGCAATAGTATTAATGATTTCTCGACCATAAAACTCTCTCTCAAATGTCAGTCTCTCTTGGTTGTCGCGGGGTATAGTAGTATCAAACATATCAAACATTGAGGAGAAGTGGAAGAGCGCTTCCCGGAATCGTGTAACAAAGAAGGGAGCATTGTAGGCTCCATTAACAATGGCATTGACAAAAATATCTGGTTTCATCTTTCTGATCAAGTTCAGGACAGCATCCCTTGGGCAGTCCGTCTCAACAGTTTCATCGAGTAGATTCTTGAATCGCAAGAAATTGTTTACACCAAGCACCTCCCCAGGTCTAATCTTCAAGTCCTCAATCCGGATAGTTTCCCATTTCTGTGCCACTATTCCATTGTACTCGAACGGAACCTCAAAGCGCTCACAATAATTTGCTAAGCGACGGCCTGTCTCCTCTATTCTTTCTACTGCTCGGAAACCAGGCTGTGGATACTCTATCCCAGTAATCCGTAGCTTAGGAGGGCCACCAGGTCTCTTTGAGAGAAACTGAATAAGAGAGGGCCATTGAAAACCATATAGGATACCAAAATCAACAATGTGAAGAGTTTGCGAATTTTCAGCCATATCCATAAACATTTTGTTGGCAAACATCATGGAAAACTTCTTAAATGGAGAGGCAGAAAGATAAACCTTATAACATTTCAAAATCTCAGCAGTTGTACTCTTTTGTGCAAAGGAATTGAAGAATGTTTTGTTTCCCATACCACTGCCAGCCAACCGAGCTTCAAGACCACTGGCAAAGAAATGAGCCAGCCTCTGAGACCCATCACCAGTAGGAGAAGAGTGCTGCCAGATCTGCTTTAGGAGCTCACTAGCAGTCCTGAAGTCGTTTGAAGACACGGCCTGCGCACAGAGAATGAGAAGAGTCCTCAAATCCACCGTTTCCTTCTTTCCCTGCTTCCTGCTACGAGATTTCCCACCATTAAGTCCATTCGTCTGCCCATTTTGTTTGCCTTTGCTTGCTCCATTCTGTGCAGCCTCGTGACCATCAGGTTCACATTGAACAGGATTACCATTTGCATCAACACAAATCAGTAACACGTTATCAAACATTTCTGATAGCTCTTTCTCCTCCACAGAAGAAATAGCTGTCTGCTTGTTTCTCCTCTCTTCTTCTATATCTGAATCCTCCCGCTCGTGATTTTTTCTACTTCTTAACCGTTCAGGTGAGTTCTCCCTTTCATCTTTCTCCTCTTTGACAGCCACCACAGAAACATCTTCCCTTTGCTCCTTTGAGAAGTTGTAGTTCTCCACATCAATGACAAGTTGATTACTAGGAGGAAGGAATTTGCTCGCTTCCTCCATGCCTCTCTTAAACTGCAGCATGGATTCTTTATGGCTAAACATATTTTGAGCCAGAAAATCATTCACAGAAGAGCTCATTGGCGCATCACTAACATTCGTCACATTCCCCACCGATCTAACTGAAAATTGTGAGCTCAGCTGCTGTGGATTGGACAGGTTTTGGTGGTTACTAGGTTGAGACCCTTGCGACAAAGGACTAACCTCTCCAACGTCATCGTTCAAGAGGTTATCAATAAAATCACTGGTACTAGTACTACTGGTAGTAGTCCCACCACCAAAACTACCACTAAAATCACTCATATTACCAGAAAAACTAGAATAACCCCCTACACTACCATTGACATGCGAACCGGGTTGTAACATAGGAATATTGCTCTGCTGATTACCAAGTACATCATACAAAGATTTTTCAGTGGCTTGTAAAGCCAAAGGATCAAAGAACATGGAAGGTTTATCTTCCATGTTCTCTTCCATAAGTATCTGGCTGATGTACTTGAAAAGAGGATCAGAGGATTCACTATCATCAGAGTGTGAAGAAGTTGCTCCTCCTTCTGGACTCCAGCCAGAAGATGGAGCAAAACTGCTTCCATCTGGACTCAAACTCAAAGACCCCACCGAGTCAAAATCAGGACTTAGGGCTAAAGATGGTGTAAATTTACCAGGATCTGGATCAGGAACACTGTAAGGCACATCTAAAACACTAAAATCAGGTGAAGGCATGGTAAACTTAGATCCATTTCCGTTATCCGAAATCTGATAAGAATATCCCAAAAGGATTTCATCACCAAGATTGAAACCATTGGCCGAACCAGAGAAACCAGTAGAATTTGAATCCATGAACATCAATTTTCCAAAGAAATCTATAGATAAACAACTTTAAACCTAAATCAAACTCAAACCCCACAAACAAAAACAACCCCTTTCACCTTTCCTCCTCAATCTACAAACCAAAAGTAAAAACAACACCCCAATAACACAGGACCTTTCAACAAACACATAAACAACAAAAAAGGCAAATCCCAAGATAGATCACAGGAATCTAAAGATACCCAGATAAATATATCAAATTTGAAACAAAAATAGAACCTTTTGTAGTCCAATCCCTAGAACCACAGACCAACAAACTGAGCTTAGCAATATTAGGGTGACGAACTGTTATATAAACACAAAAGTACAAAAAGTGTATAAATAAAAGATAAGCACTTTCTAGGAAGTAACTAAAATGATTTTTTATTAATATGTTTGTCTCAGATTTCACAGGCTATAACGTCTTCTCCAAGGAATGGTCTTCATAATCAATTTATCATCAGATTTAAGATTAAAACTTGGAATACCTGATGATTGGTCCAATGACTACACAAGTCAGCAACAACGTGAGGTTTGATACAGTGCCGCATCAGACAACAACTGATCGACCTTGATGTTGTTTATGGTGGGGTCTATCTCTGAATCACAGCTGTGTGTTTGAATGGTTGACTAATGCACCTGTAATGTGAAATCAAATGAAAATCAGACAAGAGTTGTGTTATCTTTGAACTTTATGTTGTACAGACAAACAGTGAGACAAATGTTCTAGGTCTTTCGGTTAGAATAAACACTTTATTTGTTTAAATGAAAAAATAAAATAAAATTAATTCAAGTTATTACGTAAAGTTAGAATTGGTTTTGTAATAATTATTTACTATGAAGTCAAAGAAAGAATAGTTAATCATGTGATGACACCCAAAGCCGCCACTGTCAAATGAAACTTCACAGGATTCATTTTTTTTCTTGTCAAAAGGGTCACTAGTTTTTGTGTTAGGTGAAACTTGAGAGACAAGCCTCTGTAATTCAACCTTTTTAATCTTATTCAAATGAAACCCCATTAATTAATAAAGTTACACAGTATAGATACTATGAACCCAGATAAACTTGACTGGCTTAAGTTCAATATAAAAAATTCTACTGTACAATATTAAATATCAGTCAAGAAGAAAAAATAACCCCACTAATTGATTCAGTAACTTGGCACATATATTGGATTCAGTCAAAACATTAATAAATTATGTTTCTGACCCTATATATATATATATATAGATATATGTATATATAGTATCTTGACAGAGATTTTTAGTCAATATAAGAAGGAAATAAACTATCCTTATCTAATTTCATAAACCACCATGGATTACTTAAATAACAGCAAAATGTTTCTATCATTGTACTTTTCTTTTAAGGACATGGACTTTTCTGATAATAAAAATATCGGTTAAACAATGTTTTTGATGCACTATTGACCCCACAAAATGAGATAATACAATGAACACGGTCAAGTTTCTCTGGTTCAACTTCAACTAGAACTTTCTGGGAAATTTACTAGACTTGGTACGATAACAGCATAATCTGTTTCTGTACGTGGAAACAAAGTTCACTTGTTGCAGCATTTTCGATCCCAGTTGATATGATTTATATAAATATTTTTATAATTTTTTTGGGTAAAAGTATATTTTTTTATATTATTTAAATAGAAATTCAGAAATTTTTATAAATTAAGAAAGTGTTTTTTTTATTATTTTAAAAGTATAAATTATTTCAAAATTTTTATAAACTACAATGGAAACAAGGGTAGAAAACAAGTGTTTATATAACAGATTCATATATAATAAATGTACAAGAATAGAGGAATCAGAGCCACTGTCAAGTATAAACATCGGATTGAATTTGGCTCACTAAGCTTCCTCTGATTATGTAAAATGCCATTGCTTGTTCTGGAAGTTAGGTCCTAGACAGGTACCCAGGCAGAGGACGCATAGAGAATTCTCCCTTTCCACCCTTGTAGTAACCAGTCTCCATCCTGATCGACAATGAAGTCATCATGGTAACTGCTAACCTTATGTTTCAACTTCTTCAACAGGCGAGGCTCCACAGGCAGCTGCTTGAACCCAGCTCGCATATTACGAAGCTGCCATCGTTTATATGTCTCAGGTCTTTCCAGTCTCTCCAAGCCCTCGCATGCTACAACGTTTATAATTTCCCGGCCATAGATTTCTCTCTCAAACATCAGTCTCATTTCATCTTCACGGGAGATGTTTGTATCCCACATGTCAAATATTGCAGAGAAATAAAACAGTGCCTCGCGAAAACGTGTGATGAAAAATGGAACACCATAGGATCCGTTGAGTACTCCTTGGATGAAAATATCTGGTTTTACATTTCTGATTAGTTTTAGCACGGTATCTCTAGGATTATCTACAGAGACAGTCTCATCAAGCAGGTCCTTGAACCGGAACAAACAATTCACAGCAGTGACTTCATTTTCCCTGATTTTAAGGTCTTCAATTCGGACGGTTTCCCATTTTTTGGCTATGCCGTTGTACTCGAATGGAACCTCGAATCGCTCACAGTATTTTGCCAATCGACGCCCTATCTGATCAACTACTTCAGTAGGACGTAAACCAGGCAGTGGATACTCTATCCCTGTGATACGTAGCTTAGGAGGTCCACCAGGTCTCCTCGAAAGCCGAAAAATTAGAGCAGGCCATTGGAAACCAAACAAGATACCGAAATCAATTATATGCAGTGTTGTTGCTGTCCTGGCTAAATCTAGAAAAGTATGGTTAGCGAATATGATCCCAACCTTCTTAAATGGACAGGCTTCCATATAAACCTGATAAGCTTTCAACACACCAGAGGTGGACACCTTTCTGTAAGACATTTTAGAGCATATCTGTGCTCCAGAGCCATTTAAACGAGCTTCAAGGCCATTCGCGAAACAATGAGCTACTCTCTGAGTTCCATCTCCAAAATATGAAGAATGCTGCCTGATCTGCTTCAATAGCTCATAGGCAGTCTTGCGATCATCAGTTGAGACTGATTGTGCGCATTGGATGAGTAGAGTCCTTAAATCCACATCTTTTTCAATTGCAGGCTGCTTCAATTGATTCCTATCAACAGCCTTGTTTTGGCTGTTATCAGAAATGGTCTTATCATGAACACATGTAGAACCCCTTTCATGAAAGATTAACAACTTATCGAACATCTCTGATAGATGGTCAGCCTCTTCCAGGTTACTTGCTGATTGTTTGTTACTCCTTTCTTCTTCTAAATACAAATCATCATCACGCATGTGATTCTTTTTTCCCCTTGAATCCACCGAAAAAAGATCTCCTTCATCTTTCTTCACCTCCACAACCTCATTAGTACCAGTTTTCTCCGATCCATGATCAGACTTATCAGTCGGTAGATCAATAACCAAGGGCGTAAGTTTAGGAAGGAATTTACTAGCTTCCTCTTCTCCTTTCTTAAACTGAGACATCAAGTCACTCCGAGTAAACAAGTCTGTAATTCGAATCTCACTACCAGAATACACCGAAAAGACATTCCCATCACCAACAAAGCCATTTTGATAGCTACTTGAATTCTGAGAACTAGGCTTGGCGGTTGCCCGAAACACAAAATCACTAGGAATAGGCTTTTGCAGCAAAGAAGGCCTGAAATCCCCACTCTCACCATTTGAAAACTGTTCACTCCATTGATTGGTCCCTGAACTAGAGCTACTATTACTACTACCATGATCACTAAAACCACTAGAAAACACAGGGCTCTCAAGCTGAACATCAGAAGAAGAAACATCCTTCTCACCAAGGACTTCAATCAGGGACTGCTCTTTCGCTTGAAGAGCCAAGGGATCACGAGACATGAATGATGTATCTTCCATGTCATCATCCATAAGCATCTGGTTGATGTAATTGAGGACAGATTCCGTGAAGTTATCATCAGAGGGAGAAGAGGAATCTCCCTCTGGACTCCATGTATATGAATCAAGTTCAGGTGTTTTTATCAAATCATCCACAAAACTTGTATCAACATCAGAATCCTCCAATTCAAAACCACCATAATTTGAACCCATTCTCACCTAAAACCAAAGAAACCCTAATCCAAAAACCCTAAAACTGAATACAAATAAAAATGAAACTTTCCGCACCAGACCTAAATCCACTCTATTCCCTAACTACCCAAAACATAAAAATCAAATCTTTCTACAGTAAACAACCTAGAAGAAGAATAGCCTGAACTGGGCATACATACCTTGAAGAAGAAGAATCAAAGCTACTCACTGATTGATACAACAGAAACATTGATTAGAATCTTAGTCAGCTTTTGATCAAAGTTCAAAGTGGTACTTGGACCCACGTGTACCGACATATATAAGAACAAGACATGATCAATAAGTGAAAGAAAACCAGGTTATGTCTGTTTTGGTCCATAGTGGGTCCTACCCTATTAAGTTGCAGATCAACCTTCTTCCTCCAAGTGGGTAAATTGAGGATGGTGATGGATCACGGAGACAATAACATTTTTTTTCCTTTTTTATTTTTTTTTTTCAATTATTATCCTTACATTTTAAATAAAATTAGTTAATAAGGATTAGGAATATTCTGAGGTGGTCCAGCTTTCATATGTCACCAATTTTTTTTATTTTTTTTTCCAATTTCTTGTGTTCAAACTTATGAATGCAACGGTTGGTATCAATGTCACATCTAGAATCTAATCTTCTAGAAATGCTAGGCCCATATACTTCTACAGTATACGAGTCTAGAAGGTGGTTGGAAATATATGGTCATTTAAACATCTCTATGGGGTCATCTTAAATATATATATATATATATAAATTCAATTATCATTAATATTAGAATATCAAATCACAAATTATTTAATAATTATAATTTAAATATTTTTTATATAAAATTGAAATTTAATATTTTGATGTTAATTATAGTGAAATATTTAAGTAAAATTTTTTTTTATATATTGACTATAATTAATATAAAAATTTATTAATTTGAAATTTAATCTATAAAATAAAATAAATTTTATTAATTTATAGATAAAAATTAAGCTTTTTAAAAACTTTATTTATTTTGATTTTTGGAATAAATGAAATAGTTTTGATTTGATTATTAATTGTTGAATTGAAACATATTTAAACACGAGTAGAGTTGATTGCGATTGAGTTGTATAAGTTTGGGCTTTTGATTCAAAGCCCAAAGACTACATACTCTTTTAACCAAAAAATTTACTTGGAAAGAAACTGGGCCAAGAGAGAACCATTGGGTTCAAATTGAGTTGGGTAAGTTTGGGCTTTTGTGATTCTAAGCCCAAAAACTACATACTCTCTTAACAAGCCATATTAAAATTAATTGTTTTAAACTAATTAAATTCGATAATACTTCCTCCGTTCTGAAATAGGTGAAAAACTTCCTTCGGACACGCTGTCCAATATTTATGTTTAATGGTAAATATTTTTAATTACATATAACTAAAAATTATAATAATTTAATATTTGAAAAGTAGATATTAAAACGAATAAAACAATATCCCACTTGACTATATTATTTCTTATACATCGAAAATAATATGTGAAATAAACTGGTTGGTAAATAGTGAATACTATGTTAATATTTCACCTATTTTAGAACGGAGGCAGTATTACTTTTAAATTATTATAATATATATTCAACCACAATTTTTTATCAAAAGTGATAAATACTGCAAGCAAATTGATTAATACCGCATTTATTTTCCAATTATATCCTCAACATAATTAAAAATTAAAAGAATAAATTTTTTATTTTGAATGAAACTCTTTATTCCATTCTCTCAACTCAACTAATTAGTTTCTTTTCATCATGTCAACTCGTTTAATTTTAAATTTTTTTATCGTCTCAGCTCAAACAATTTTTTTTAATTATTTTTTTTCATTATCTCAACTCGTTTAATTTTTTTTATTTTAATTATATAATCATAGAAGACATTGATGGAAGTAACTACTCCTTCTTATCAAATACCGCAGCAAACTTATTAATACCTTTCTGTCCGCCAATATTTCAAAACCCTAGAGGAGAGGGAAAAGGAGGAGAGATGACTCTTTTAAGAGGGAAAACTATTTTGTTTTTAGGATTCTTGAAGAAAACTGGAGTTAATACTGTGCAGAAGAAATCAAGTAAAAGAATAAAATTAGAATAATAAATGCGGTATTAATAAAAATGTTGCGGTATTTAACAATCCCCTTTTTATTAATGAATTTAAAATCTATATATATATATATATATATATATAAAGCAGCAATTCTTACCGGACCCAGATCTGATATGGAGGGCTGAGAGCTGAGAGCTGAGGTTTTAGTGGAAAAACATCCGAAATTGCAAGTTTTGAAATCTCATCATATTTTACCAATTAAATCATTACACGTATCAATACGTAAATGAATTCTTATAACATGATAGTTTTTATAAATATATTAAACGGATATTAAAAGTATTAAATTCATCCTTTTCATTTATAGAGATAAAACATTAAATCGACATTAAACCTATCAATATCTTCTTTTTTTATATATTGAAATATTAAAATATAGTTATAATCTTTTCATATACCGAGATATTAATATACGTTATGAATTGTGTGTATATATAAAGCGATGTTTTGGTTAAATGATTTATCTTTTCATTTTATATTTTATACTATGAAAAGAAATTCTCTCGAAGGTGTTCACTTTTCATTTTTTTTTCTTTCTTTTACTATTTTTTTTTAATGATTTATTAATAGGTGATAACTTATTTTTCGTCAGGTATCATTCGATTGTATCTTTTGCCGGATGGAGTATGCCTTGACCTTCAGAACATACTTCAGAGAGAAAGTAAATTTAACAAGCAGTTCCCCGAATTTAAAAAGGTTGTTTCAAACATACAATTTACAGGGAGATAAAGAAATAAATACAGAAGTTTTGTTTTATTTTTTATTTTAAATTTCAATATTCACATATGAAATTTAGAATCTCTTTTAAGGTGGAAAGGTGATCTCTGGTATTCTACTATACTTTCCTTAACTTTTATTATTATTATTATTATTATTATTATTATTATTCCTGTAATTTTTTTCTTTTTACTAATTCATATTCATTGTATTTATTTATTTTGAAATTCTAAAAATTAGATATATTTTTGTTTATTTTTTTTCTTATTTCTAACTATATATTTTTTAAACTAATCTTCGTCAAAATAAAATTTATATTTTTTCTTATATATATATATATATATAAATGGTAAGGTCCACGCTTAATCTAATAATTAAATAATTTTATTTATTATTTATTACTATTTAAATAATTATTCAAACTTTTAAACGAAAAACTATAAAAATTAACTTTAATAATAAAGGAAACATTTCTGGACTAATTCAAATGGGAAAAATTATTTTGGAATATGAAAAAGATAGAATTGAATTAGTTTAATAATAAAAAATAATAAAAATATAAAAAAAAATATAATCTAAAATGAATCACATTTAAATTTTTACATTTAAATATTCTATCAAGAAAAGAACATTTATTATACACTTTATCAAATAACAACTGAGCAAAATATGATGGACAAAAATTCATTAGCATTATTTGAAAACCAAACAAAAGATGATCAATTATCAAATAACAGTTGAGAAAGAGTGTATATATGATGGACAAAAATTAAAATAAAAGATAATGATCAATTAATTATAATTTTTTTAATTTTTTCACAAACAATAATTTTCTTATTTAGATAATTTAATATTTTGATCCAAAATATTTTCTTTTATTTTTTTATTCAAGTTAAATAAATTTGTATACAAATATTATACATGTTTTGAATTAATTGTAAAATTTAATACTATATATATTGATGAATAAAATAATTATAAAATGGAAACATATTATAATAATTTATCAATCAAAATTTAATTATAATTTTTATATCTATAAAAATTTATATTTATTCAATTTAATAGAAATTAACATATTAAAATTTTAATTATTACTTTATAAAATAATATATTTTAAATGTTTAAAAAATAAATATAACTTATAATTAATATTAATATAATTTTCTAAATATTAATAAAAAAATTAAATCCTCGCGCAAAGCGCGACTAATTTTACTAGTATAATTAAATTATGAACCACAAAGAAAATTATGGACCATCCTATCTTTAAACCCTATTTATTCAAAAATAAAGAAATAACAAAAATATGACTTGTCCTCCTCTCATTTTTTTCCCCCTCAATAACAATAGATAATACATATTCCTCATCTTTAATTTATGGATAAAATAAAATTGACAACTATTCTATTTTTAGCCACAAGAAAATAAATAACCTATTTTATTTTGCTATGTTTTTAAATTTATTTCATATCAAATAATGTAGAGAGAACTTTTTGGCTGATATAGATTGATTGATAGTGACATAGCACTATTAGCTTAGTGTTATTATTTCCTCCATTATCTAAGATTCTTAATTTAATAATACCATAAGGATTACATAAACAATATTATCATTTGGGTCAAAAATTCAAAACCGTCCTATACATTAAAATAAATACTAGTATTAGTATATATATATATATATATATTTTGTTATTTATAAACTAATACTCTCAGTGTACTAAACACACATTATTAAAAAAAATAATTTAAATCCTGTTAATCATTGTTTGGGATTGTAATCAAGATTCCATCTGACAAATTCTCATCAAACTTCTATTTTTTTTTAATAAATATTAAATAAAAAGAAAAAAAGACAACTTATGCTTATCTTTCTCTTTATCTAATCACATGCAACCACGTGCCTCATCAACGGACTTTTTCATTTTTATCCAATCAATTTTATATTATTATCTAAAATATCATTACTTTTCAGAGTATGCATGAAAGGCCCTACATGTGATCCCATAAAAGATTCCTAATTTGCAACTATTCTACTTGTCTTAACCTGATGTGTTTTGTCTGTCATATTCATTTTCATACAACACATAATCAACCAAAACATAAAGAAAACCAGAAGAAAAAAAATTGAAATGTCGACGAATGAATTTCGTTAGCAAAGCTCTTATTCCGTCAGTCATTTACAGAGCCACCGGTCTCTTCCATAGATGGAGGAAGACACAGTGGTTGAGAGCAACAGAAAATATTACATTATCTTCTATTCCCTTTTGAACATAACCCCCTTCCTTCTTTACATAATGATAATGAAAATACACAACATTGATTGAAAATGAAACAATGAGTCTACCAAACATATAATAATAACAATGTACCTTGATAAACATGAGTTGCTGTTGCTGTTGTTGAGTTCTTTGGCTTCAACAAACTAATCGCGCCATATAGAAATGGCGTGATTTGAAGTAGAATGCGCGTAAACCCCAGAACTTGGAACATTAAAGCTGCTGGTTTTATCCGCCATACATGTCTGTTGTAGTTGCTGAGGTTGTTGCTGTTGCTGCTTGAGCTGCTGTTTGGCTTGCTGTTGTGACCAGTAGGCGTGAGCGGTGAGAACACGGTCTAGAAGCTCCTGAGGGACCGGCTCGCCCCTCCTTTGTTGTGGGGATATTCTTGCCGTGTGCACTAGTGTTTTCCACTTATCCTGCCATTAGAGAAACAAAATTGAATCATTGTCACACCATGTGACAACAACCCTTTTGGCAAAATCCGAAAAAGAGAAGAGAATGAATGATTTGCACAACATGAAACAGCCCACATTGCAGCCTTTTGGTCCAGATTGTGAAAAGATTCAAGTACCAGATATATATGATTTGTTTATGATATAAGGTAGAAATGGAGAATGTACTTTGAATCAAAAAGGTTTGATTGGTAAAAGTTAGTAGAAGAGGGAGGCGTGTGATGTGGGGTTTCAATGGATTCCTTATGGGATAGGTTGTGATATATTTGAAGTAAAGCTAAAGAGTAACATAAAAGATACGTGTGTATAAAGATCATATCTAATCATTTACCTGTTCTACAAGCAACTATTTGCTTGCCTGAACATGTTAGACTATTCTACTCCTCTGGTGGGTCCAAAAGCCAACAAAGTTATAACTTTGTTGTATTTATCAAACAAGTTCATTGAAGTTAGAAATATGAAAAGTTGCAGTTGGGAAGACAAGAAAATCACATTTTAAGTAAATCTAAAACAAGTATGAGGTTGAAGAAATGAGAAATGATGTAGCTTACCTTCAGGTCCACGTAGGTTCTATGCTTGGCATTGTCAAAAGCTCGAAGTTTAACGTCTCGCCACCTGAAGATTGAACAAAATGAATAATTAACATTAAAGACATTGTATGTTAAAGCAGTAAGTGAAAACTACAGTAGATAACTACTCAATGGAGCATCATGCATTACCTTCCGGTGCCAAGTTTCTCGACTGCCTGAACAAGAGCTTCAACTTCAGCAACAGAGAAAGGTCGACGAATTCTGCGTTGCACAATTTCAGAACGCTTGGATTTTCGATGCACTGGTACCATAGCGAGTGCCCCGACACTCACAGCTGGGACAGCAACCAGTGCTTTAGAGTCATTTGTGCTTTTGTCAAGTGACATGTCAGTTAGAGATGGCGCTGAATCATGATCACTTTCGATGGAGTTGCCTATGTTACCCAAATGCAGTTCAGTAGCGGCATCACATGCGCCCTGGTGAACCACAGCTGGAGAAGGCGGATACCTGGTAACCAGACTTGTTAAGTTATAAGCTTCACTCGTCGGCTTATATCACACATCAACCAAAACGAAGGCAACAATGTCAATCATAAGTCACATCCCACTGTCTCAACGTCTATTCTAATAGTATAACTATCACCATCCCATCAAAACATTCATTACTATCACATACTCATATTCCATATGATTGCTTTCAAATGAGTGAAGCACTTAGAATAAAGTCTGAATTAAGGCACATTCCCGTTACCTGGTTATAGGCTGAGGATCATTGCAAGGAAGCATACGAGGAGAGTCTGCACGCAGAGGTGCAGGATTCTGGGAAGTGTTAGGTTCTAGGCTGAACCCCAAAGCATCCAACTCATTTTCACGAGAGATTCCTGTCTGGAGCAGAGTTTTATTGTCATCTCTAATCTTCTTTCCCTGCAGTAGTACACCAACGCGCAATCCGCCTCCAAGAATAGCATTGACTGCCTCCATAACTCTCCTCTGAAATATAACCAAATAACCTCAGAATGCATGTCCTAAATCATATGTAAGAAATTATGATAGTGGCGATTTCTGTTAATCGTACAAAATAGTCATTAAAGATCATTATACCTTCAATGAACCAACAGTTGCAGTCTCTGGTAACTCAATGAAAAGCTCTGGCACCCTGAAAGACTTGATCCTAAGCTTCACTGAAGAAAATCAAATACATCTTCCTGTAAGAATATCTTTGAATGTCAAGTCAAAGGAGTACAAACGAGTCATTCCGTCAAAAGGCTCTCATACCATGAGAATCCCTCGATTGGAATGATGATGTGTGTGTTGCTGGCACTGAAGATTGTGCTCCAGAAGCTGCATTATTACCATAAGGGGTCAGATAAAAAGGTCTGCAATAGAGATTGAAGCCTATTTGCGCATAAGAAATTGTAATAGAAGGTAAAATTACCTCCATGAATCTTGCGACAGAAATCAGAACCATCTCCATCAACACCCCTCTCAGGTGAAAAACAACTGTTCTTCCTACTACTTATTCCTTCATCATAATTCACTAAAGAGCTAAAGAGTCTCCTTTTCTTAATAGGATAATTCCTTTCAGATCTTATGCTTCGATAATAGTTATTCCTATTACGATAAACAGCCTTCAAGTCACCATCTGAGAGCATCAAGACATTTTAAGATTTTAAAAGGATAAAAAAACACATCAACTAACTAACCATGTAGACTCTCAATGAAAACAGTTGAGAGATGAAAAAGAGCAGCCACTCACCATTGTTAGAAAGTGTAACATCCTTCGTTTTTGAAGGTACTTTCCAATATTTTGAAGCCAATATTTTCCTAATTCTTCTGTCTCCAATTCGAGGAGCTGATCTGAGGAATTTTTTTGCAGTACTAGGGTGAGTACACCCTGAGGAATTTTCGTCATCATCTCTACTAACTACATTTACATAATCCCGAGTAGCGGGAGAAGAACTATGGGGACCATGGTCCGCACACAAAGCCTTAGCACTACTATCAGAACTAACTAAAGAGGGAGGTTTCCCATCCCAGACCATTGGTTCATCTGAACCACATCCATCAGCCCTATTGCCAAAGGGCATGCTACCACCAGTCTTATCCGACTCATCTTTAATAAATTTTTTAGTTTCGATTTCTAATTTACAATTGCCATAATCCTGGCCTACCTCTAATTTACTACCTACATTTCCCATTTCACTCTTGGTTTTACCAATTTCACGTTTCTGATCGCCAAACCCCTCAGAACAATCAGACGTAGTAATTACAGAGGCAAATCCAAAGCGAGCATCATCCTGACTTTTAGGGGATTCCTTAAGACTAAATTTCTGATCATGAACCTGTGAAACAAGCTCAGATACAATGAATCCCCGATCGCAGCTTCCTTGATCAAGCATTTCTACTTTCGCAAGTTTATTTTCATCTGGCAGATCTTTCATCTCAGAATCCTTCACGACTAGACCTTGATTGTTGTCAGTTGATGCATTACTTGAATTAGGAGGACTGCCCTTCTCAAGCAATAAGTTTCCAGCTACGGTGGCCAATAAGTCAATCGCGCACATTTGATTCTTGTCATCAGTCCTCTTCTTAAACGGAACCCTCCTCTACAATTACCAACAAACAAACAAATATCTTATCTGAAAATTCCTATAAAAACAAAACAGTAATGCAAATAACAAACTGAATACACATAGCTTAAACTCATTACCCTAGCTGATCGAGTAGCACGAGGGGTATAAGGCACCTGATAGCCATTAAACCCGTAATCTAACCTCTTCTGCAACACCATATCTTAGAGATCACACCACATACAACACATCAAACAGCATTCTCAATCCATGTCTCTATATAAACTGCAAACCAACTAAATTTCCTATGCTCACAACACAACCTGAAAAAGAAAGAAAAAAAGAGATGAAATTACAGATATAGCAGGTAAATATAAGAAATCACTGGCGATATCGGTAATGTTCAAACAATCATAAGTAAAGGTTTCCATTCAACAAGAGCTTCAAATGGAAAGAAAACCTATACCCCTTGGTTTAGCCATCAGATGAACCAAACATAGTTTGCTGGTGGAAACCATGAAAGAACCAGAGCCAGATTTTCAAAATTCAACCATGAAAACCCCTATCAGAACCCCCAAGTCATAAAATTAATCAGATCCACATGATCAGACATTAATAAACAGATATAACAGCCTAAATTAATCATCTAGACATACCCACAAACTAAAGACCACCAAATTTGAAGAAGAATACACAAATGGGAATCACAAATTGGGAATCACAAATTAGGAAAAGTTTGCATAAACAAACAGAAACTTAGAGATACAAAAACGATAATAACTATACATGAATTTTTATATTTATTTTTTAAAATTAAATTTAAAAAAAAAAAGTTTAAATGAAAATTGAAACTAAACCCACAGAAAAACCCTGAAGAAAGGATCCAATCCATAGAACTCATACGTCAATCCAGGATCGTGATCTTAAACCTCTAACGAAGATCGATCTCAAATATCCAAACACCAACATAAAATATTATAAAAATCCACAATTTGCATGATAAATTTTCATTTCAAAATTCTATAAAATTGTTGAATTATCCACCAAAACCCAGATCAAACCAGGAAAAAACCCAATTGAGAACAGAAAACAATTTTCAAACTTTGTTTTCATACAAACCAAAAACACACCACCAAAAAATATTTCAGACTTGAAGATAAAATTTTCCATCAAAATCAACTTTTCTCACCGACCAAACACATTCCTTCACCAAATTTTCAAAAATCCACAAAAAGTAACAAACAAAAACATAATCTCATTTCCTCACCTCTTCACAAAGATGTCGTCTTTATCATCCAAACCCAACAGGAATTACACACAACAATTATCCTCCAAATCCAAACACACCCTATCCCATATTTTCCCGAGAAACAAACAAAAGAAACAATTTTCCCTTCAAACTCCTCCACCCATTGGAAAAAGATTCTCAATTTTCCCTTCAAATTTTTTAAAATATAAAGAAATAAAAATCGAAATATTTATTTCTCTCTCTGTGTTTTTTTCTGATCAGCCAAAACCCTCTGAAAACCACCAAAAGGATTTTGCTTAAACCCCCAGTTCTTATACCATTGACTCCAGTACACAGGATCTATCGGTAACCTTGCGAATTATTACCGGCTATAGCCGGTCGCTCTATGAAACCACCTAAAGACCAGTTCTTCCTATTCTTGGTGACCCACCATTGTTTTTACATTTCCTCTGATCATGACACGTGGCGACATCTCATCATGTGGCTATTTTTGATTTCACTTCTTCATCGAGAAAAACGTTCATTCACCAACATAACCGAAATTTCATTTCTCTTTTTTGTGGTTTTTTTTATTTATTTTTATTTTTTGTTGGCTGAATCTAGGAGATGTCCATTTGTAGTAATTTTCAATATGTAATGTGTGTGAGATTTGATTTTTTAATTTTAAATGAAATATATAGATTTGTTGTCAAATTGTCACATACGAATATTCAGTTTGGTTATGATTTTATTTGCATAATAAACATGGACTTATACGGACCAGTTTTAAGGAGTTGCAATATAAGTTTATTTATGTATTGAAATGTAAGGATAAATTTGTCATTTCACCAAAAATGTAAATTTTTTTATATTAATAAATAAGATTATGTTAAGTTAGGCATTTAAAATTAGGTTGAACCAAGTGATTAGTAGTCTGAAATACTAGTTACCAAATTTCAATAATGGCACTAGGAATTTAAATTACTATTTTATATAAAATTTAAAAATATTTTATTATATTATTTTGTGTATATTTTTAATATTAAGTACAATAATATTTTAGTATAGTATTTGAAAAAATTATTCAAAATAATTATTTACTAAACCATTATTTATAAAATTAAATATTATTTTAAAATTTTAATGTGGAACATCTATTTAGGTGAAAATATAATTCAAACCGTTGAATTGTCTAATACGATCTAAATTTTAAAAAAATTTAAATTTTTAAAAATAAAATTTATTAATATTTTTATTTTTATATTTTTTTTATACAAAATTCATTTTAAAAAAAAAGTTTAGTCACTTTAATTTAATTTTGTAATTTTTTAATTTTTTACAATCTAGTTAATTAATTTAATTACTTCATTTATTTTTTTAATTATTAATTATTTTTATATTACAATTCAATTGAACTCTTTATATTTATTTAATGTATATAATAACTGTGAAGATACATACATTTCATCATTAAAACTTGAATTTAATAAATAAATAGTATATAAATATAACAATAAGTTTTGTTATGATATTTACGGTATAATTATAATTTTACATATTTAAATTATTTAGTATTCTCAAATTTCACATTTAAATATAATTTAACTATATATATATATACTCTACATACAAATACATTTGAAGACTTATACATTTAGTCAAAAACAATTAATTCACTATATAAATCTGCCTAATATGACCAAAATTAAAGAAACAAAATATTAAATTTTCAAGAAGAAAGTACTTCACTATTCCTTATTTCGAAAATTTAAAAATATTCCAAATTTTGACTTTTTTTACCCCATATATACGTCACGTGAAAAAAACAAAAATGGCATAAATGGTAACGTGCCAACTAGATCTAAGACTACTATTTTACTCAACCTCATCGGATCTGATAAAATCAAGGACTAAACCGTCATTTTGAAAATACACCGAGGATATTTTCGTCATAATATCATTTATTTATCCCGATAAGCATGTCATGCACTTTTTTATCAATTCAAATCGTTCGTGGCCTTATATTATTTTTTAAATAAAATTATTAAATGCCACGTAGGATAATAGAGATGGAGTGGAGACATTTGATCCCACGTGGCGAAACGGGAGGTGTTTATTGGTGGCTTTTTCGTGTAGTATTATCAGTACGATTTTTAATTATTATTTTTTTTTGTTTTTTGTTTTTAAAATCGAAAGTGATGGTGACGGCGTGAGTGTGAGATGAAGGAATCTCCGTTAAATATGACGGCGATGGCGACGGCGGACGGATAAGAGGTGTGGCGTGGTGTGGGTTCGTGGGTGGGGCCCATGAGTGGAAATTGATTGATTTATATTTAATTAATTAATTATTTTAGAAAATATTGTAGAGGAAGGACACGTGGAGGGAAACCGAAAACGAAGGGTAAGGATTGAGTGTGGTCGTGTTTTTACAAAGAAGCGTGTGTCCTATTCTTTTGCCGGTTTTAGTTTACTCTTGTATTAATTAAGAATTAAAATAGATTTTTATTATAATTTTTTAAAAAAAATTATTTAGTTTGAATTTTTTTATATTCATAACTTTTAATTTTTATTTGTGATAGACATTATTTTAATTTTTATAATATAATCGAATATTAAATTTGGAAAAAGTTTTAAATTTATATAATTTATTATCTCATAAATTTGCATCTTTTCCATGATATAAATTTTAAAAAGTATAATTTAATTTTAATAATTTAAATGTTATTATCATTTTGTTTTTTCAATTTCTTAATATAATTATGATACATTACATTTATTTATTTATTGAATTTATGTAAATTAATATTTACTTAAAATTATGGGAATAGATGTTAAGATGAATTATGTTTTCATTAAAATTCAGTAAAATAAAAATGTTATTATTTTCAAAATATAATAATAATATTATTATTATTATTGCTAAATAGAATATTCTTTTAAAGACAAAATAACTAAAATCAGTACATATTGTTGACTTTAGTGCAAATTAAATTTAATAAAATAAAGCCATTTCTTGTTGAGAAATTAATGTATAAATACATATTTTTTTTTAAAAGCATAAAGTAGATTTGATGCCTATAAAATTCCATATGAATAAAACATTAATTAATGGTTGGCCGTCCAAATCAGAATATATATCTTAAAACACAGCTTGAAAAGTATGTTATTAACTATAATTATATAATTATGATGAAATTATCATTTAATCTAAACTAGTTATGTTTAATTGAAATGTTAACTTAACTTACCAAAATTAAATAAGTTTGATGATGTACCAACAACTAAACTAGATCTAAACATAATGGTTATTTGGTATGCACATAACATAATGGTTGAACTAAAACAAAGTGTGTTTGGTTATGGGTTGATTAGTTCATGTAGTTAGTGGGGTAATTAAATTATGATTGTGTTTTATGATGGTGTGTTTGGATTTTAAATTCAAAACAAAATAGAGGGAACATCAGAATTTTTTATTTTTATTTTTTCAAAATCATCATTTAATTAAAAATCATAATTATAACTCTTTATCACAGACTATATTACTGTCAAAATACCAAACAAAAGTCTATACGCATAAAATTTAGAAACAGAAAGATGACAATGAACCAGACAAGAGATCTAAGACAGTATGGTTTGGTCAGGCTGTCAACACAAAGTCACAAAGCTTTTGCTAGTTATGTAATCAACATCATCTCTCTCCAACATATATATTCTTCACTATATTATAAACATTAACATTATATAAAAATATACATGTGTATCAGAGATTTGCATGATCTTTCTATCTGTCAAAACTGTATTTAAAAAGCAGAACACAACAGAACAGAACACTTGTGTTTAATTTCTCTCTCAATTGGAACCTATCACGTCTCATGTTCTTTCAATTACCATGTTGATCCAACAAAGTTGGAGAAGAAGATTTTTCGTTTCTGAGTTTGCGGTTTAAGAAAGTCTCTCTCCAAATGGGTTTCTTGACGTAAAAGCAACAATAAAATTCGAAAGAAATTGATTATATATCAAATAGAATAAAGGTCAATGAAGAAGTTTGCTTCTTTTTATTGTTCAACATAGACTTTCTAACAACAAATTGTTATTGTAAATAGTATTATGATTTGTTTCTAATCAGTACTATGTTTGAACCAACACCACCAACCAACTCAATAATTTTGTAATTAAAGTTATAATGATGATGATTATTTGTTTATATTATAACGTCATATATAAACTAATTAATTAGATTTACTATATTCAATGGGATTATTAATCATGTGTTCATGACTATCACCAGCAGTGATATCCGCAGGAGACTATTAAAAACATTTGGATAGAAATTGAGGAGTGCTTATATATCGGAAAGAAAGCAATTGATATGGTGCTTTTACAAAAGTACTTCTACATATATGTACTTCTAAAAATCTGCATTTCCTATTCTGCTATACAAATTTCAAATCAAATTTTCAGATGTATGTACCATTTTCGCTCTTCATTTCTGCATTCCTATATGAAAGCCAAAACGTATAATCGAAACCCATCGTCATGGTACCAAATGGCCGTGTGAATTCTAACCAAATGAACTAACCAACTTCATCAAACTGTTCTTCCTAAAAGTGGTTTACACTATGATAATGATGAAAATGGGATACAAAATGCACACATGTAACAAACATGTCTGATTTTGAGATTATCACACCTTACACCTTACAGTTCTATGTCAACTAACTTTAGAATCAAAGTATATGCTATGCAGAAAACACACAGATACCTCATTCTGCAGACAGGTTGCTGTACTGCCAGGGGTCGAATTTGATTGATTTAATGTCGATTTCTTCGATGTTACCTGAACTTTCTATAGCAGCTCGATGTTCAGAGTATTTGTTATTGTATTGGTATACTTCCAACTCACCCCAAGGAGTCGTTGTGACCTCCTTGGTCATGTCAAACCATCTTGGCTTAAACGGATCACCCTTTGCCTCCCGGGTCCTCTTTTCAGCTCGCTGTCTCTCTTCCAAACTGAAGCAGTATAGGAAACCGTTAAGAAAGAAAGAGTACTCAGTCTTTATTTGTTCAGAGTTTATGCGTTAAGTTTTTACAGTAGACTAGAGAAATCCAACTGTTGCATATCTTTCAGTTAAAGGTTCCATCCATATGGAACAATTATTTGAAATTGAAGAGAGAGAGAGAGAGAGAGAGACTACCTGCTCTTTTCGTTACCAGCTCTGGACATATCACCCTTCTCCAGTGCCAATCTATCAGGACGTAGTCGAGAATCTGATGGTAACAACTTTTTTGGAGCAGTGTCAAAGCTGTTTATTTTATGTGCGAAGTAAGTGTACTGAAATTTGTCATTTGGAGGAACATCAGCAACATGCCAAACCTGCAAGAGGAAAAACACAGAATGGCTACGGTTAGCAGTATACTAAGTAGATATATCTAACGACATAAGCAGTCAGAAGAAATACTGTAAAAAAACCATTGCATATTGTATGCTGTGGTAAGAAAATAAAGTAGATGGCAATAGTTAGATTCAATTTAATAGTTTCCACAAGATTGTACAACCCTGGTTGATATTAAAAGACGCAAAGCCATATGTTCATACTCTATCAAAAGGGAAAAACATTGAATTACTAACTAGGGAATAAATTGCAAAGAAGGTTAAATGACGACCTCTTTCAACTCTGTGCCTGGTAGAGGTTCCCCATCAACATCACAAGGTTGATAGCTCATACACTCATTCCACTTCCCAGTCATTAATATTTTAGGCTCCTCTGCTGCATTATAAACATATCCATCTACTTCATAGCGATTGGCTCTGCAACAAAAGTTCATCAAAAATGGTGAATAATATGATAGATAAGCTTTCATAAACAAGATTACAGGTATAGAGAAAAGTAAAAGAAAAATTAACTTAAATCTGGCTCATCAAATTCATCACAACAAGCATACACAAGAGGAGATGCTATTATCAATTTTTGAAATAAATAAATAAATGATGACAATAATACTAACAAAAAAGGATTTCCTACCCAAACCAACCACATGCTTGAAAAAGTAGCACAACTTTGTCCCCTGTAGTCAAATTTGTCATGATCATCTCTCCTGAAGAATCAACCCAAGTTCGTCCAAAAATCAAATTGTTAACCTTGGTGGGAGGAGGAACCAAATCAATGACCACACCAGCTCTTTTAAGAGTCACCCTTGTTCTGTAAACAATAGAAATGGCATTAACATTAAATTTACTAATGAACTTAGAAACTCAATCAAACATGTCTAAGGATAAATTACAACCAACATAAATAGAATATTGGCCTAGATTTGGGTTTTAGAGAAAAAGGCATATACAAGTTATAAATGAGATTCATTAAAGTATATTTGCACCTTTGTTTATACTTTTTTTTGGAACCAAACTTATATTAAAAAGGCAATGAAGAGCAAATTGTTATCAGAGATACTCCATTACAAACCTCTCCTTTCAATTTGAGTACAAGATGAAACTACAAATGAAAAACATTATGTATATGTACATATATGTCTCTGCGTGTAAAGAACTGGGCTAGATATCCTGAAAACCCCTAAAATAAGAATCATTAAAACAGCAAATGCATTACTACCTTCCAACAGGATAAACATCGACAGAGTTCCCCAAAAATTTAGTTTTTAGCTTTGATGTCACATCATATGTAAAATGCTCATTTTCAGCGTGCGCAGCACCCATAGGAGGATGATGACTCACCTGAAAGGATTTGAAGTGAGAAGAGAAGATATTCATAATTCAATGATAACTTCGAAGGAAACTATAGGCAAATAACTGCATCATCGACTGTAATTAAATGAGGACAGTTCCAAGGAACAGCTTAGCAAACAATAGACAGATAAAGCAACTAGAAAGTTCTAAGAAAATATAAGTCAAACACCAGCCTGTTCTGCAATAAACGTGATTCCTCCGTGATTAATCATTTCATAAGTCTCTCCAAGAATAGGATTAAAAGGCTTCCATGTCCGCTGATAGGCATAATAAACAGATACAGCCCATGATGCTGCATTCAAATATAGATCCCATTAACTCTAATAATTGCATGAGCGTTGTCAAGAAATTGATGTAGTAGTACACTTACCAGCATATACCATCCGCATGTAAGGATCCTCACATTCATCTGCTTTATCCAACAAGTGGGAGTATTCCATTAACTGCACAAGGCATATACAGAGTACGAGTATGAAAAAAACCAAGATATAAATAACAAAACCATTGCCAACACTTTCTATAGGCAAAATAGCACGTACCTCTGCCATTTTCTGAAGCATAGTCATCGGTTCAAATATAAGAACAGGAAGTGTCACCATGGATGTCACATCGGAACCTATATATTTTTGCATCATCTTCCAGTAGCTGTCTCTATCCTGTAAAAACAAGTTAAAAAATTAGCACTGCAACAAGTGTATATTCTTAATATAGAAAATTCACATTCATATAACAAAACAACATTACAATGAACTAATAAAAATTTAAAAAATAAAAAATAATAATAATAAAAAAAAAAGATGCACCGCAGCAAAATACACTTTCAACCATCATTCCTCAGAACACTAATGACATGATAGATCTTATTCCAACTAATTCAAGCATTTGGTTTCAGCAAGACAAATGAATGCTAAAATGTGAGCAATGCCAGAACTCTTAAAAAGGGAAAAAGATTAAAAGAAAAATGAAAGACATAATAGTATCAGGAACAATGGAATAAATTCCAAAAGCAAACCTCTTGCCTCCATCTCCCTCTCTGAGCTTCCTCAACTGCATCTTCTTGACCTCCCTCAGGGTTTATGACTTCCACTCCCTCGTATCCAAGCAACCTAGAGGGAACAAACTAAGCATTAGAGAGACTATATTCCTAATCAAGACATACTCCTTATCAACCAACCTAAAAATTCTCACACAAACACAATAACCACTTCACAGTATTTTAAAAACGGAAAATAAATAAATAGTAATCTCAGCAAGAGACCAAAACCCACACAACAAAACAAAACTTCAAATTGAGCACTAAAACAACAACTTATATGCCAGTTCCACATTCGAGCTCCAAATCTCAAAAACCCCTTAAAATCAGAAAATTAATTAAAAAAAATCACTTCTCTAACCAAGCTAAAAGTTCCCTAAACTATCCACAACACCACACAATTCAATTCCATTTCTTTCTCACATAAAACCCAAACACTTTAAAAACCACTAACAACCACAGTTACAGTCTCATAACATCAACATTCAACAACTCAAAAACAAAATCACACACGATCGAAAGACGAGAAAAATGAAGTAGATGCACAAATTACCCGTTGACGGATCGGTGCATGGCGTTGCTGAAAATGGAGAGACCAGAGGACACGGCGGCGAAGAAGCCCTTGCTTTCGTTGTTGTTATTAGGAGTTTCCATCGCTCTAGTTTACTGATTGCGAGTCTGGATCCTATCGAATTTGAATATGAAATGAATTGAATCGATTGAAAGAAGAATACAAAGAGACGACGAATTAGGGGCGCGTCAGGAAATGACGACTTCAATTATTTTCCTTTCCACGTTGATTTTTCGACCGGTTTATTTCGCTCCAAACTAATTACTCTTTTGTGAAATTTAAATTATAATAATAAAATTTATATTTTTATTTGTATAAATTATATTTATAAATTTAAATTTTCATTTAAAATTCAAAATTTTAGCTATTACATAACCGCTCAAATAGTATTGTAAAACATAAATATTTAATAAAAATGTTACTTCAACTATATTTAATATTAAATAATTTAAAATAAATATTAAAATAATAATAATTATAATTTATATAAAGAAATTATAAAAATATATTTTCAAATTACTAATTAAAATATTTTCTATTATTTTAAAATATTTTTGTTCAAAAATAGTTATATCATAATAAAATTTTTATATTTTAATAATAATTAAAAATAATTTATATTACTAATAATTATTTGAATCGTTACGGTTACCATTACAATTATAATTTTTTAAAACCGCTAGTCCCTATTTTAATCTTATTTCAATTGCTAATTCTAGCCAAAATAGTATAACTGCAATTTCCTCCTGTAATTTATATTTTATTCTATTATGATCCCAATTTTCCTATCAATCAAGATTAGGAGCATCTCTAATCCACTTCAACAAAAACAAAGACATCTCTAATCCTATCTACATTACAAAACCATTAATCAAATAATAAGATTTAAATAACAAAAAACAAAAGTGAAGATCACGTGCAGATACACTAACTTAAAAAACCACTTATTCACAACTTGACTTGAAGCTATTAAACACATCATCATCATCTCCAATCATTCCAGATCTACAGCGAAGCTTTTGTGTTTGTTTTCTTTTAAAAATATAAACTTTTTAACTAAATAAATCGCTTTCGCTCTCTTTTTTAATTCTCTAGACTCCCCATCAACCAAAATAAAACCCTAAACTATCATAATCATTAGCCGTGTCTCTTAATCTTCGTGGCCGTTGGATTTGTTCGAGTTTGATCGGAGAATGAAAGAAGCGAAATCGGTGAAATTGAATGGTCAACAGCACCAGAATGGTCACTTGGCTCCTTTCAAATTCGCTAAGTTGTTAGATCCAGACGCTTCTTGGGACAAGGTGAGATTTTTATATTTTTGTTATTCTGGTTTCGGTATAGTGTTGATTAGTAGTGATTGAGTTGGGTTTTAGTGATTTTGTTACTTGGGTAGTGTTGAATTTGAGGTTTTTACGTGGATTGAAACTTTAATTTGGGTTTAATGTGATGTGGATGAGGGTTTAGGTTTGATGTGTTGGTTTGTTTTTCTGATTAATTGAATTTGTGTTCTATGTGATAAAGTTGTGTCCTTTAGGCTGGAATTGTGTTCACTGTTTGTGTCTATTAGTTAGCTTCCATGGCTTGTTTTAAATCTTGAAAAGTTTATCTTTAGGTTCCATTTGGGGTCTGTTTAAGGTTTAGGGCAGTTCATGCTAGTTGCTATGGGGTTGGATGAGATTATGATATGCAAGTTTGTTGATTTATGTGATTGATTTCGATGTAGGATCAATTGGGAGATGTTTTACATTGGCTTCGACAAGCTATGGCACTCGTTTTTGGATTGATATATGGCTCTATACCATTGGTTGGTGGCATATGGATTGTTGTGTAAGTTGATATTCAATACTCTCTTGAGCTGTCCTGGTTAATTACTTTGTTTGATCATATGTGCAGTAGATTGAAGAGCTAGAATATCATGCAACTGTGTTAGTTCTCCTATTTGGTGATGATTGATTTTGCATGTTAACATTTGATCATTTTGAGGTGTTATTTTTATTAAAGGAAATCGTTCTGGTCTCACCTTGGTATACATGAGTGTTGTTATAAGGTAGTGATATACTTTAATTAGACGTGTCTTTTGCATCAGAGTTTAGATATTCACTGATTGTGTTACTAGAACCTCTTTTCATGGTGTGGAGGGTTGTTGGGAATTTCATCTCGTAGTTACCTTCAAATTGCCATTATGGAAATAAAAGTAGTCTTCTGATAAACGCGGTACCACCTTGGAACTGATAATTGGGGAAGTATGTTTAGCGGCTAGACAAATATTATCATCTCTTCCTTGTCACTCCTTAAGGCATTGATACATTAAATCACTTATATGAAGGACCGGGCCAACGGGCATAGCTTAAAGGTATGATATTGATAATGTTTTCCATGAATAAAATGTAAATTGTCCCGTCCACGAGACATTGGTGTTGTGAAAATAATTGATTGTGGTCAACTTCATGGATCATCTGTTGGTGTCTCAACCCATTCTTGATTAGAGGACTATCTTCCTTATGTTAGTGTTTGCTTCTGCATTGGTGGATAATTTATTTGTGGCTGATGACATCAACTAAATATTATGAAAGTGTGATGATCAGTACCTGTCTTTCTATACATTATGAAGTGATGCACCCTAAGCTGTTTGTTAACGCAATTGACCTCACAGGTTTTTGGCGACGACTTCGGCAATAATATATGGCTACTACGGAGTGATACTAAAGATTGATGAAGAAGAATATGGTGGTCATGGAGTCCTCCTCCAAGAAGGGCTTTTCGCATCATTAACTCTATTTCTGGTATTTTAACATTCCTCCATTTACCTTCACTCCACAAATATGTGAACCTGCAGTTTACTAATTTCTTGTTCTATTCTGTCATGTTCAGCTCTCATGGATTCTAGTATACAGCTTGGCACATTTCTGAACCACAAGCTTGGGCGTAGACATTAATTGAAGATAACATTTGAGCAAGTTTTATTGCATGAGATGACACTGTTGCCTGGGCCATTACTATTTGCTTTATACATTTTGATTGTGCGACATTTCAATTTTGGGTAGCATGAATTGCTAGCATTTTAGTCACAGTAGTAAATAGCGGTTTTAATTTAGTTATCCTCGACTCTTCCACTCTGGAGTGGCACTTGTGATATCTGCTGAGCTGATAGCAAAATGTATCAGACCTAAAATAAGAGCTTTGATTGTGGTCGGGGGCAAGTTCATTGCAATTTTATAGACCAGAAGTTGTATGCCTTCAAGAACCAAAGAAGGCATGTGTAAAATCAGAAAAATGGAATAGATTTTGATATCCTTTCATCTGATGCTAAACTTTCATTTGAAAAGTTCTTTTGGTAACAACAGAAGCCAATGAATCAAAGCACGAATGTTGATATTGGTACAAACTCTACAGTTCATTTGGAGACCAAATACTAGTTTAAATGGGTTTCATTACCAGCTAATTCTACATTAAAAGATATCCGAGGCTTTACCAAAAAAGAATCATGCTTGCTGTACACGACCACTGTGAGAGATAATAAATTGTGAAAATCTTAAGATCATCTCTGGTACCGTGTTCTGCCTCTTTTCGACATAAGGTATATACGCCCGTAAACCCATTGTCTGCCTAGTCTCGAACTTGATTGCTGCACACAGGAACAATATTGTTACAAGATGAACACAGGGAGTAGTGTAATTTTGCAGTTCTTGCCAGCACAGGATTGGTATTCAATCAGCTTTACCACTGGCAAATGAAATTGCTTATGGTTTATGCTTATCTTGTTTTCAGATGCATGAATATTCAAGGATGGCCAAAAAAAAAAAAAAAAAAAAGACTACATTACCTCAACCTTTGTGCGGAATTCTAGCAATGATGAGCAGACATGGCAATCTGCTCTATGAGGGGTCTGTTTTGACTGGTCTGATTTAACAAATGCAAATACCTGCGGAAGAGTACAAGATTGATCTGGGAGACTTAAAAAATTAGACCATTATAACAAGGTTCAGTTCAGGACTGACCTCTTCCCCACAATTTGGACATGATCCCTTCAGGGACACCAAATCATTCCTCCACAGTCCTTGAAGCACTCTAACTGAAGTTATGGATGGACAAACATAAATTAGTAACAGCACAAATAGGTATATAGATCATTTTTAGACTAATCCTTCTATTACCAACCGAACTACTACTACTTCATTTGAGCTTCACATTCAATCATGAAGGTCCATAAACATTAATGTCATCATATACTAAATATGATTAGTATTGCTAAAATAAGTACTAGTGAAACTATTACCGGCAGCAGATGCAACGGGGTATCCAATTATCGAACCCAATACTGTGAAAAGGATGCCATCCACCGAGGCGAGAAATGTCATCATATTTCCTTGACTGCCATAGGATATTCCCCGGCTAAATGCATCTTGATAAGCTAGACTAATAGTGCAGATAATGGGGACAAGACATATGCAACTGCCAAATGCAAATATCAGGATCCAGATGCTCGCTAATGCAAAAACCTGTGATAGATCTTCCTGCCCTACATCCATATCAACTCAATATTCATGTTGAGAAAAGACAAAGCATTCACCACCTAAAGCAACATAAATAATTTAACATACAATCAACTAGTACATAATTATCAAATCCCTAAGCCTGAGAGCTGTAAACAATCTTATCTACTGTTCATTTTCCACTTTTTCAGGCAACATAGAGGAATATTTGCATAGATGTATCATTTAAACTTCTCTAAACTGTAAAGTATAGTGAATAACACAAGCAAAGAACTCCTCAACAGCATTACCTCTGCATCTGCATATGTAGACTGTCGTCTTAAACTACATCTCGGATACTTGACAACAGATTTTGAGCCATACCACCGCAATTTCAACTGATTGAATCAAAATACAAATCATCAAATTTACAAATTCAATAGATACATATATGCAATAGCAATACTCAGGCAAACTCACCTCTACTCTATCAAACATGTCATCAACTATCAAAGGCTCTCCACTATAGTATGCATCCCGAGCCTAAAAATCAAACAGCAATAACATCATCATCATCGGTCTCATTTCAATTTCTACAGCTCATAATTACACTTAATCGAAATGAAACACAAAATATGAATAATTTAACGAGTATATATAAATTAAACAACAAATAAAAATAATTACTTGGTTATAGAGAGCTTCAAGCGTTTCTTTACTGGCAGTCTCGAGAGGACCGACGAAGATACACGACGGTCCCTCTTGATGACACGTAACGGCAGTCGACACGACGCCGTGACACTTTGTCGTCAAACGGATCGAAAACGGAGCTCCGGTCCTGGAACCGGAGCGGAAACCTATCACGTGAGGCCCGATAGAATTGCACGTGCCGGCCATGAGACGAGAAAACAAATTACAAAACAACTACGAATACTGATTCTACTTCGATTGGATACTGCGATACCAAACGTAGGAAATAGCGTGTGGAGAAGAAGTAGAGGAGCGTGTGGTGTGAAGCGAGTGGTGTTCAATTCTGACCACAAAATTTTGTGGCGGGGACCACGTCCATGGCGGTTTATAAAGAATTGAGATTTTGATATTACGATACTGCCCTTATCGGAGGTGGTAAATATCTGGTTCCGTTGATTTTTCGTTCGCGTAAACGATTCTGTGATTGTCGATGAAGACGACGTTTTTTTTTTACTGTGGTGATGATTATTACGACGTCGTTTCATGTTGAATGGTTCGAAATTTTAAAAATGCGTTTGCCGGGAGTCGAACCCGGGTCTATTGCTTGGAAGGCAATTATCCTAACCGTTGGACTACAAACGCTTGTTGAAATCTTTTCACGAAATATTGTACATTTAGCAAATATTTTATTTTAAAAAACAATTTTTGCACTGTGATTGAACTACCATATATACACGATTCTTGATCATTATCATGGTTTAGTAACTCTCAAACAACCTTTAGACCAAAATTTCACACCCACCTATGAGTTTGAAGTTTGACCTCCTTCACCATCCTATATTTCTAAAGGTGGTTAAATCATTTCTTCAGATTACAACATCTAACCACAAATGTTATGCATGCATAACCTACATTAGTTAGTTTAATAATTACTTAATTTCACTGAAATTTGACTACAAACATTTAAATGAGTCCAAACTAACAAGAAAGAGTCCAACATTCTCAGCTTTGGTGTTAGGTTTAACTAAACCACAAGGCACCATAGAATTGGTGGTAGGAAACTGTCATAATCATTAGGCAAATCCAAAGTATTGCGTAGTTATCTGATAAAACTATGCAATAATTTACTTAGATTTTATGTATGAAATCTAAATATTAATTATCAATTACTTGACACCATAACATATTGAATGTGGTTGCATGAACTCCCACGATGCAAACATGGTAAAATTCTCATGTGATGTGATGGACTCAATCATTGAAGTGGATTTATTATTATTATTATTATTATTATTATTATTATATTTAAAAAATAATGCAATAATATTTTCAATTTTTTTTTAAATACAAGTATACTGTATTTTTTTTTAAATAGCATATTATTTTTATTTTCGGAATATATTTTATTATAAATTTGCTAATTTGGTAGGATAATAAAGAAAGCGTTTGTACGGCAAGCATGTGTGACAAAATTGGTATAGTTGATGAAAGGAAAAGCAAATACTACACGTCAATCAACACATATATTCTATTCTCTCTATTATCAAACACATATTTAGATACTTTAATTAAGACTATACATTAATTAGATTATTAAAAAAAATTATTTTATAAAAACATAATTATATTTTTACCCAACTAATTAACTTCAAAGCCTCCCACAACTCCCCATTTTAACAACAAAAACAAAGTGGAATAGTGTTGTTAAAATCTAACAAAAATAACTTAAAAACCGAGTAATTGTAATTAACAATTTACACTAATGACACAATTAATTAAATTAATTATCTGTCTTAATCGCATTAAAATATTATAAAACAAACAGACAATCTCTCTACAACGTGCATTCATGCCAAAGAAAGAAACCCAACAAACGGCAATGTCGATTTGAAACCGAACTCTAGCTCTCAACTTGAATTGATAGATCGAATGAGGCCGGAGACTGTATCCGCCGGACCCGACCTCGAGGCGGCGAAATCGGCGACTCCTTATAGGGAGAGGGAGAGGAGAAGACGGCCGCCGCGGACGGATGATTCGACGGTGAAGAGGGATGTTCGATTGTTTAAACGGCATTTGTCGTGGTTGGTGCCGGTGTTTGTGGCGGTGAATGTGTTGATGTTTATAGTGACAATGTATGTTAATGATTGTCCGAAGAATTACGGGTCGGGTTATTGTACTGTTGGGTTTCTTGGCAGATTGTCGTTTCAACCTATGAAGGAGAATCCTCTTTTGGGTCCCTCTTCTTCTACGTAAGCTTTTTAAAGTTGTTTGCTTTTTTGCTTGTTTTGGTGATTAATTGATTGTTTCTTTTAGAATTTTTGATTGTGTATTTTAATTGCTTTAGTTTCTATTAGTCACTGAAATTTTTTGAAGAAATGATTCTGTAGTTTGTGATTGATTAATTTTGCTTGCTCATGTATGGATGTGTGTCGGTTGTGGATTATATAATGGAGTTCAGGTTTGATGTGTGGAATTTTTTGGTTCAGGTTGGAGAAGATGGGAGCTTTGCAAGTTGATAAAGTGGTGAAGGGACACCAAGCTTGGCGGTTGTTGTCTTGTATGTGGTTGCATGCAGGAGTTTTCCATATACTTGCCAATATGTTGAGTCTTGTGTTCATTGGAATTCGGCTTGAACAAGAATTTGGGTTTCGTATGTATCCATTTAACTCCTCCTGTTTTGTTAAATGCTTTCTATTGATTTTTTTTGTGTCATTTATGCATTATCTTCTAAGGATTGATATTTAGTAGTTGCATGTGATCTGATCTGGGTTTAGTAGATAGTGATATTTGAGGATGCAAATAGAAAGCTGAAATACCTAGATGATACTGAGGTTTACAATCTGTTTGCTCCTTTTACTACCTATTTTAGAGGGTAGGAGTGAGTTTATCCCATTATGGCAAGTGTACATGCCTAGTATAGTATAGTTCCTCTTAACTTGTAGTTTGGTAGGGATGCCAAGTACAGATGATAAGAGTTGTCAAACCAATGAGAAACAGGAAGGAGAAAGAGACATCCTTTAGATAGGTCGTGGTGGACATTTTAACTTTTGTGCTCAACATATAGGATACTATTATTTATTAATGCAACTCATCATTGGACTAGCACACAGTGGCAAATTTAATCCGGCTTACTTCAGATGGATAGTATCTCAATTACGAGAATACTCCTGGAAACTGTTTCTCATTATAGGATTTATGTTTACTTATATATAGAAAGCACCAGAATGTTTATCAAAACAAGCGCATAACTTAATCTTGACACTTCATAAGTTGTATTTTCGTGTTTCCTGTTTTGAAGTTCTAACATATTATTGATTTTGTACTTCTACAGTTCGAATTGGATTGCTGTATGTCATAGCTGGCTTTGGTGGGAGTTTGTTGTCAGCCCTTTTTATTCAACAAGGAATCTCTGTTGGTGCCTCTGGTGCACTTTTTGGTTTACTGGGTGCCATGCTTTCAGAGCTCATTGTGAACTGGACTATTTATGAAAATAAGGTGCTTAGAGTTATTGCCAGATGGATATTGGTTTCTACTCAAAAGTTCATGTATTCATAGTTTCCATTGCATGTTTTCTTAATTATCTTTGATATTTTTTGTGCAGTTAGTTGCATTGATGACTCTCATTTTTATAGTCATGATAAATTTGGCAGTGGGAATTCTCCCACATGTGGACAACTTTGCTCACATAGGCGGGTTTACTTCTGGTTTTCTTCTTGGATTTGTGTTTCTGATCCGCCCTCAATATGGATATGTTAACCAAAAGAAAGCTCCACCAGGATATGTCCCGACAACAATTAAACCCAAACATAAGACATATCAGTATGTCTTGTGGGTCATCTCTGCGGTCCTATTGATTGTAGGGTAAGACCTTGGAAAATCTTTTATTAGACTCTCTGAAGGCATGTCAGTTGGGATTATAGATTTTCATTTGAGCATGATAATAATATTCTTGAACAACATTTTTATGCCTTCCAAATATGTATTTTTATGAGTAGGGGACTTCCACAGAAGTTATTTTATTTTATTTTGGTTGGCAACTGCATGAGCTATTAACAATGTTGGCATCTCTTAAAAATATGCTGGTTGCTGACAATTGTGAATCGAAAAACCATGTCCTTGTCTTCGTCCTGTTAAATTATCAATGTCAAAAGCTGATACAAATCATTAGACACTAGGCATTGGCTGTTATCATTACATTTGCATGAATGTAGGGTTAGAATCATTGTCACACACTATTATGAGATCTATACTATTATCTTCCAATTTTGGAATCTCATTATAAGGAAAATTTGCAATTTTTTTCAGATTTATTCTTGGCCTAGTCATGCTACTTCGAGGAGTCGACTTGAATAAAGAATGTTCTTGGTGTCATTACTTGAGTTGTATTCCTACTTCTAAATGGAGCTGCAACGGACAACAAGTGTATTGCGAGGTATGTTACAGACTCTCTTTCCTTTCCTTCTTCCTTGCTTTTAGATGAATTGCCATAGACTTAACAAAAACATAAACAAGTTTTTCGCCATTTATTTAAGAGTAAGGCATGGCCTGCCCTTGAATATGTTAAGGCATGGCCTGCCCTTGAATATGATTTTCTCTAAATCCGAATCTGATCAGCACTAAGAAGAAATTAGAGAAGACAAGTAACTTTGTTGCTGATAATATCCTTTTTTAATGTTTAAACCATTGTTGCTTGCAGTCAAGCCAGATGGGAAATCAATATAACTTGACATGTATATCTAACGGGAGAAGCGAAACGTATACATTGGCGGATGAGAATCCGACAAAGCTTCAGCATCTATGTTCCCAGCTCTGCAGCTGATAAAGCCTTTACATGTAACATTTAGGTGCCTAATTTACACAAGTGAGTCTGTAGAGAAAATACACACACCATGAGAGTAGTAGCTAACTGTTCATTTATGAAAAACATTCTTTTAGATGGTAAATATATTCATGGAATTGGGTTGAGTATAGTGGTTTATGGATGATGGATATAGGTTGTAGATTAGGTGTTTTCGTTAAATTGTATGCTTTAAAGTGTTATATATACTGCTAGTGAAAAATAATATGTATATTAAAAATAATATTTGAAATTAGATTGAAATAATATATATATTAAAAATAATATTTGAAATTAGATTGTGTTTTTTTCAAGTTGATCCAAGTAAAGTTAAGATCAGATCATGAGATCATGAGTGCGGTGTAAATTAAAAAGTAATTTTGATTAAATTTTATACAAAAAAAAAAAAATTGAAACTGCACCCCTAATTTAACAAATAAAAATAAAATTTTTTATAGCAATTAAACTAATAAATTAGGTATATAACTCAAGAAATACTATCATAAGGACTCCTCATAGACGTGATAGTGATCTCGCATTTCACCTCATCTCTTTTCCAATCATAATATAATTATTACATCATATTTTAACTCTTGAATTATTTTATTTTATTTTATTTTTTAATAATAAAAAATATATTATTTCCATTTTAGTTCCATATTGATATTACTCATATTAATATAATATATTTAATTATAATAATTATTTAATTTTATTGTCATAATATATATATATTTTTACTATATATTTTAATGGTTGTGAATGAAAAAAGTTTGGAGTTTAAAAGGTGTAAAAGATTCGATTTGAAATTTTTATATACTGGTTGAAAATAGGGTGTGATTGAAGATAGTCTAAGTAATAGTCAGAGTGTCCAGGGATGGAGCCAATTCTGAAATATAAGATTGGGTATTTATGGGCGCGGGGCCACGCTCCGCGGTACGGTATAAAATATTTTTAATAAAATTTTAAAAGTATTAAATATGTATTTTGTTTATATTATAAAATAATTTTTTTTAATATGTACTATTTTTTTTTCAATTTTGTTATATAATTTAAAACCTTTTATTTTAAAATTTAAATATTTTTTAATATATAATAATAAATTATTGTTATTATTAATATATGTGAATTTAAAAATTAGTTAAAATGGTCCAAAAAAATTATTTTATAGTGTATGAACTATTTTTTAATATATAAAACTAGTAAATAAAGATGATATAAATATATATATATATATATATTACTTTAAATTTATAAAAATTGATAATATTTAGTAAGTGATTTTGAAATTACTTTTTAATCATCATTTTTTTTAATTTATAAATTTTAATTACATAATATCATAGTATTATAGATAGTTAAGAAAAAACAACAAAATCGTATAAATATTAATTGAAAAAATAAATAATTATATTTGTGGTGGGAAAATAACCATAAGGCATCATAGTCGAAGGTCAGAACAAACAAAGAGGATCAAAGTCCATCACCAAGCTCGACCGAAGACAAGACCACTCTCGGCCGAAAAGGGGCCAAAGGCCCAGGAAATGTTGAGTCAGGCTCGACCGAAATGGCCAAAGGCCCAATACAGTTCAACTCGGCCGAGCCCAACAGAATCCAAACCGAAGCACACCGGCCCGCTGAATGATTACCCAACTAAACAAGGATTTCCAAAACCCAATCGGGAAAGGAAGACTCATCATACCAGGCCAAGGATTCCTAAAGCCCAGTAGATAAAAGGAGATCAAGCCCAAGAAGAGACTGAGCCCAAAAAGGAGACCGAATTCAAGGAAAATAAGGAGTCCCAATCCAAATAGAAATAGGACCCCAAATGCCTCCTATAAATAAGGGGTAGGGATGATTGTAAAAGGATCCGATTTTTACAGATTAGAACTAAACTCTGGAGACCATATCTTTGTAAGCTTTTAGCTATTTTCTCAAGCAATCTTAGCCTAATTTTGCTGTGGTTTATTTGGCACCACAGTTTGGCGCCCACCGTGAGGCTCGAACCTCACACACAAGGTTAAGGTTGGAAATCCGTGATTCAAGTTACAGTCCACACCTGCGCTTCTCAGACATGGCTCCAGAGAACCCTAATACCATCAATGTAGAAGATCAAGTTCCAAAGACACCAGAGGAACAATTGGCGATCTTAACTGAGATGCTGAAGAAAGCTGAAGAAGAAAGGGAGCAGTGGAAAAAAGAAGCAGAATTGAGAAGGAAGTCCACCAAAGGGAAAACCCGGCAATCGAGCCGGAAATACTCGCCCTCCGAAAGCGCAAGCTCAACTTGAAGACTCCAGTAGAGGAACTTCAGAGGAAAGTGATGGGTCGACAGAAAGCTGTAAAAACGTCGACCAACATGATTCAAGCAGCTCCGATGAAAAGTCTATAGACCCAAAATCCACTCGTAAAGACCGAGAGAGACGCCGCGATCGGGAAATCAAAGAGCTCAAAGACCTAGTACAAAGAACTTCGGGAAAAAGAATCACAATGAGGTCGTCGACAATGCGATACTCCGACATGCCCTTCACATCCTGGATCCTAGAGACGAAAATGCCCAAAAGGTTCTCAATTCCAAACATGAGGCCATATGACGGAACAACAGACCCTGAAGATCATATCGCTGGATACAAGAATCGCATGGGAACCTGCAATATCCCAGAAGAGGATTTGGAAGCAATTATGTGCAAAAGTTTCGGTTCCACCTTGACGGGAACCGCCCAGAGGTGGTATTCGGCTCTGCCGGAGAAAAGCATCAAGTCGTACTCATCACTAGTCACCAAATTCGTGAACCAATTCTCAGATAGCAGAAAGAAGGAGAAAGACGTAGATGATTTGTATGATCTAAGACAAGGGAGTGTTGAAAGTCTCAGACAGTATGTCAGAAGGTTCAAGGAAACCAAAATGGCCATCCCCGACTGCCGAGACAAAAGTGCCACCAGAGCTTTCATCAAAGGCTTACAGAAGACTTCCAAGTTTTACGAGAGCCTAAAACTGATCAAACCCCGCACTTTCGAAGACGTTCTGGAAAGAGCCGAAGACGCGATGGAGTATGAGGAAGAGCTCCAACCTAAAAATCACAAAAGCTCCCAGAATAAGCCAAGCTCCCGCGGCCAAAACAGTACTGGAAATTTCGGCCGAACTGAAAGGCCGAGGAACAACTTCAAGGAGACTAACAGCGGCCTGACTAGACCAGATTATACCGGCCATAATTTTTCAAGGCCAGATTACTCCGAACACAGCCGAAAGAGAAAAGAACTGCTACCTTATCCACTCACCATTCCCACCAGAGAAACCCTTACAATTCTTAAAGGAATGGGAGACAGAGTCAGATGGCCTGACAAGCCAGCGAACCCCGCAGGAGCATGGAAAGACAAATCCCGATACTGCCAATTCCATGGAGACCATGGACACAACACAGATGACTGTTGGACACTCAAGAGAGAAATTGCCGAGCTAATAAAAGCAGGCCACTTGCGGGAATATTTATCTGAGAAAGGATGAGAAATCGCGGCCGAGGCCGACAAGAATCGTCGATCTCCAAAAACGATCCCAGTCGCGAATGCGGAGGAAGAAAGGGTGATCAACATGATAGCTGGGGGATCCGACATATGCGGATTAACAAGCTCGGCAGCAAAGAGAAAATTGAGAAACTCCCTCAGCATAAATAGCATTAGAAACGGATCCACGACCAATAACTGCTCTATCACCTTCACAGAAGAAGAGGCCAATGGGGTCAATGCGCCGCATCACGACGCATTAGTAATCAAAATCTCGATAGCAAACTTAACCGTAAAGAGAGTATTGGTAGATAATGGAAGCTCGGCCAACATACTATTCATCGAAACATTCAAGAATATGCAACTTGATGAAAGAACAATGCGCAGAAAGGCCGTCTCCCTTATCGGCTTCGATGGCAAAGCCACCTCGACAATTGGGGAGATCGAACTACCAGTGTTCACAGAAGGGATCAATCTGCACACAACCTTTCTCGTGATAAACTCGATGTCTGCTTACAACGTAATCCTCGGAAGACCTTGGATACACGACATGAAGGCGATCCCATCTACATATCACCAACTTATCAAGTTCCCAACCCCGCGAGGGATAAAACAGATAAAGGGTGAACAAAACTCCTCAAAGGAATGCTACGCCAACTGCCTAAAGCAAAAGGGGGTTGAAGAATAGCAATTAGCGGCTCGGCCGAACAAACCCCGAAGCCCGGCCGAAGGCGAAGTCGATGAAGTCCCCTTGGACCAAGAGGGGGCGAAAACAGTGCAGATAGGAGCCGCAGTAGAAGGCTTGGAACGGGAAAACCTAATAGGTTTCCTCAAAGCCAACCAGGACTGCTTTGCCTGGACGCATGAAGACATGACTGGGATCGACCCAACAATCATAACCCACGAGCTGAACCTGAAAGCCGGCACAAAACCAGTCAAGCAGAAACGCAGAAGGTTTGCCCCCGAAAGAAACAAAATTATCAACGAGGAGGTCGAAAAACTCCTCGCAAACGGGTCCATCAGATAAGTCCAATACCCGGACTGGCTCGCTAATGTGGCAGTCGTCAAGAAAAAGAATGGGAAATGGAGGGTCTGCATCGACTTCACGGACCTGAATAAGTCGTGCCCAAAAGATCCATTCCCGTTGCCACACATCGACCTCACCATCGATGCAACTGCGGGCTACGAGATGATGAGCTTCATGAATGCCTACTCAGGTTACAACCAGATCTTGATGCATCCCAACGATCAAGAAAAAACTGCGTTCATCACGGAGAGGGGAATCTACTGTTACAAAGTAATGCCTTTCGGACTAAAAAACGCAGGATATACATACCAGAGGCTCATGAACAAAATGTTCGCTGACAAGTTAGGAAAAACCATGGAAGTCTACATCGACGACATGCTGGTCAAATCCGAGAATGCGGCTCACCATGTTCACCACTTAAGCCAGGCCTTTGAGACGCTCAGAAAATATAACATGAAGCTCAACCCCACAAAATGTCAGTTTGGAGTAAGAGCAGGGAAATTCTTGGGCTATCTAGTCACGAAGAGGGGGATCGAGGCCAATCCGGATCAGATAAGACCCATCCTGAACATAGCAGAACCCCGGAGCAAGAAGGATATATAAAAACTCACGGGGAGGCTAGCCGCGCTAACTCGGTTCATCCCCAAGGCCTCAGAAAAATTCCAGCCTTTCTTCGAGGCTCTTAAAAAGTCCAAAGAATTCGAATGGACCGAAAAATGCAGCAAGGCCCTAGCCGATATCAAGGACTTCTTGACCAGCCCCCCGCTCTTGGCAAAACCAGAAGAGGGCGAAAAACTTTATTTATACCTGGCACACTCGGAGATCGCAGTAAGCGCTGTTCTGGTCAAAGAAGTCGGGGGAAAACAGCAACCAGGGTACTTCGCAAGCAAGACTCTAACATCGGCCGAAACCAGATATCCTACCCTGGAAAAAGCCGTTCTAAGTCTTATTTTTGCTGCGAGGAAACTTCGGGCATACTTTCAAGGGCATCCAATCGCGGTCATAACCGCACTACCCCTTCGAAGCGTAATTCACTCCCCCGACCGATCCGGAAGATTAATGAAATGGGCTTTAGAACTGAGCGAGCACGACATATCCTTCGAAGGAAAGAAAGCGATTAAATCTCAAGCGCTGGCAGACTTCATGGCTAACTTCGAAAATCCACCGGTCGAAACAGCCTCGGTCGATATTAACCAGCTGACAGCACCCTCAACTGACGAGTGGGTACTAGAAGTAGACGGGGCCAGCAGACAAAGCGGCAGCGGTCTAGGCGTATACCTCAGACCCCCAAATCTACCCCCAATACTTCAAGCAATTCGATGCGAATTCCCGGCCACCAACAACGAGGCCGAATACGAAGCCCTTATCGCAGGGCTAAGAGTGGCGAAAGAAAGTGGAGCACACAATCTGACAATTAAATGCGACTCCCAGCTGGTGGTAAATCAAATAAACGGTACATACCAGGCCCGAAATGAAAAGATGGCCAAGTATTTGAAGATAGCCAAAGGACTTATGAAACGCTTCCAAAAGGCCACAATAAAACAAATCCCAAGAGAAGAAAACGAAAGGGCCGACGCTATGGCAAATCTCGGAGCTTCAATGCATAAAGACGAGCCGACCGGACCAATCGTATACGCCTTCCTCCCCAAAGCAGCTACCGAATACGAAGAAGCCTTAGCCGTAGAACAAAGTGATTGGAGAACCCCAATCATCAGCTACATCAATCACGGTCAAGTACCTGAAGACAAGGCAGAGGCTAGGAAGCTGCGAGCTCAGGCTGCCAGGTTTTGCATCATCGGAGGGTTACTTTTTAAAAGATCCATAAGCGGCCCCTTCCTAAACTGCATCTCCCTCCCTGAAGCCGAACTAGTGTTAAAAGAACTCCATGAAGGACCAGCCGGAAACCATTCCAGAGGAAGAAGCCTAGCATTCAGAGCGCACAGAGCCGGGTACTACTGGCCGACCATGAAGACAGATGCGGCCGTACTTGTAAAAAAATGCGACAAATGCCAAAGGCACGCCAATTATTCCAACCTTCCAGCCGGAAATTTACACAACATCACGTCCCCATGGCCATTTGACAAATGGGTGATGGATATCATCGGGCCTTTCCCGATATCCACACAAGGTCGAAAAAGATATATACTGATGGTAACCGATTACTTCACAAAATGGATAGAGGCTGAAGCACTAGAAAGAGTTAGAGAGCAAGAAGTACAAAAATTCATCTGGAAACACATCGTCTGCAGGTTCGGCATACCAAGGGAAATTATCACTGATAACGGCCCCCAATTCATAGCGCAGACTCTAAAAGAGTTCTGCAACCAGCTAAACATAAGACTTACATACTCGACCCCAAGGTACCCCCAAGCCAACGGCCAAGCCGAAGCATCCAACAAGGCAGTGGTAGACTCACTTAAGAAAAAACTGGAAGGAGCCAAAGGATTGTGGCCCGAAGCCCTTCCTGAAGTCCTCTGGGCATTCAGAACAACCCCCAGAACTTCAACATTGCAAACCCCTTTCTCGATGGTATACGGAACAGAAGCAGTACTCCCAACGGAAATCCTATCACCACAAGAAAGACTAAATGGGAGGGCCAATGAACAAGTCCTAGCTTTCGAGAGAGATACTTCGGACGAAAAAAGAAACAGCGCACAACGAAGAATAGCCGAATACCAAATGGGAATAGCAAGGCAGTACAACAAAAAAGTCAAGGCACGAGCCTTCCAACCTGGAGATTGAGTACTCAGAAGGGTGTTCCAAAATACGAGAAATCAAGCCCATGGAAAACTGGCCGAAAGCTGGGAAGGACCATACCAAGTAGGACGAGCATCCGGAAAAGGGTCCTACAAGCTGCTCACCAAAGAAGGGAAGGAGATAGAGCACAGTTGGAATATACATCACCTTAAAAGGTACCAATTTTGAAAATAGTATGATAATTGTAATAACGGGCACTCTTCCCCCCAAGGGGATTTTAACAAGGCCCCACCTCAATGCAATAAAATAGCCTTTTTATCTCATCCACTACTCAACGACTTATGAACTGCCCAAAGGGCAACCCGAAAAATTGCCAAAGGCAAGCCCCCGGTAAATCTGGAGGGTCTCGGGCGAAGACCGATTGCTCAAAGAGCAAAAACTGCCCAAAGGGCAACCCGAAAATTGCCAAAGGCAAGCCCCCGGTAAATCTGGAGGGTCTCGGGCGAAGACCGATTGCTCAAAGAGCAAAACTGCCCAAAGGGCAACCCGAAAATTGCCAAAGGCAAGCCCCCGGTAAATCTGGAGGGTCTCGGGCGAAGACCGACTGCTCAAAGAGCAAAAACTGCCCAAAGGGCAACCCGAAAATTGCCAAAGGCAAGCCCCCGGTAAATCTGGAGGGTCTCGGGCGAAGACCAATTGCTCAAAGAGCAAAACTGCCCAAAGGGCAACCCGAAAATTGCCAAAGGCAAGCCCCCGGTAAATCTGGAGGGTCTCGGGCGAAGACCGACTGCTTCTTTTTAAAAAGCAAAAACTGCCCAAAGGGCAACCCGAAAAATTGCCAAAGGCAAGCCCCCGGTAAATCTGGAGGGTCTCGGGCGAAGACCGACTGCTCAAAGAGCAAAAACTGCCCAAAGGGCAGCCCAGAAATCCCTGAAGAAGACTGATCGAAAAGATCAACAAATATCAAAAATCAAAAACAGCGAGCATAGAAATAATATGCTTAAATTGCAATTAAACAGCTGGGGGATTACACCCCTCACAAATAAATTCAGCACAAAGTACAGGGAAAGATAGAAATTTCATTAATTAAAAAAGGGGGGTTACAACAAGTACACAAAAGATCGAAAAAGGTACACGATACTCGCTCAACTCTCCTCACGAAGAGCAGCCAACGCGTCCAGTTCCTTCTGAGCAGACTCAGGAGTCAAAGACCCCTTAATGACCTGTTCCAAAGAAAAGGATCTGATCACAACTTCAGTTTGGGCTGCCTCAACGGTAAGGCTCTCAACGCGGCTCTCGAGCTCCTCTATTCGATCGAGTGAGGTTCGATTCACCGCCCTCAACTCCTCCAACTCCGCCGCCTGGCGCTTTAGCTCCGCATCCTTCGAAGCAATCGAGGCCTCTAGCCTAGCATTTTGAGCCTCCACTCTCTCAACTCGGCTGACGGCCTCAGCACATTGAGCCACCGTTTTGCCCAAATCATCCTGAGTCGCCTTTAACTCGGCCGAGGCAGATGATACTTAGCCTCAAGAGCCCGCCTGTCCCGCAAAACAGGGCCGAAATGCTTGCGCATACCAACCGCCCCTTCGAGCCCCTGAAGATAAAGAAGGTAAACCAAGAGACCACCTAAGAGAACAGACAAAAGACGAACTTACCCTATAAAGGCTCGAGATAGACATCTCATAGAATTTTGTAAAGGACAAGGACCCCAACCACTCCTCGTCCTGGGGAAAGAAAAAACCGTCCGCGGCCGCAATCATCTCGGCCGATATCTCCCTAGTAGAAGAATCCCCTGGGAAGTCAATTACGTGACGACCATCGCCACGAGGCTTTTGACCAATATGCTTGGTCCGCTTCTTGGCCGGCGCCTCGCCACCCGCCATCGGCCGCTTTTCCTTCGAAACCGAGGGGCGAGAAGGCTTCCGAGAACCCCCTGGAACTCCCGGACGAGAAGCTGCAACAGTCTCCGAGGGAACAGGACTTGGAGGACGGACGGGATCAGCAGCCGGCTCAGACTGCTCTTTGACCGGCCCTTCATTCCCAGCAGAACCGGACGCATGGGCCTTCTCCTGCTCCGCCTGGATCTGGCGCATGATGGCTCGCATGGCCAAAGCTCTCTGACCCTCAGGCTTGGACATCACGTAGTCAGATAATTCTGAAAAGTCAAACGTCAGCAAAGTTCAATCGAAGGAACTTGAAACACGACACAACTTACTTGTTCTAGTAAAAGCCCAAAGACGACTGACAGACAACTCGCCCAAAAGCGTCCTATAATCACGAGATTCGGCCGACAAAGCGAAAATGGCCTCGCTCCTAACACGCGCCCGAGGAGAAGACCTGCAGTTCTTCGTTCCAAAATTCGCTGAAAAGAAAAGCAGTCAGAACAAGATCAAACTCGGCCAAAATTTTAAAAAAAAAAAAAAACCTACAAGAGTCCCGCCAGTATGGAGGGTAACCCAGCCCCTTTGACAAACGAGTCACCCCTTTAACAAAAAAATACTTGTCCTTCCACTTGGTCTCGTTAGAAGAAAAACCTAAAACCAAGAGCTGGGCATTCGACCGAGCATTCAAAACGTACCGCCCAAACTCGGGATTCTCACGCTTCACAAAGTACGAATAGAAAAAATCTTCGACCGTAAACTCTAAGTTGTATTTCTCCTTCAAACGGTCGACGCACAGGAGAAGCCTAATAGTCATAGGAGTTAGCTGACTTGGATGAATCTGACACCAAGTACACAACTCCTCGACCAATCCCATGATTGGAAACCTAAGCCCTATTTTGAAATGACGAAGGTAGAAGGGCTCCCAACCATCGGCCAACATATCATCGACCTTCTCCTCGGGTTCGGGCAACCGCGCCCTAATCCAACTAGGGAACTTGTAAGTAAAGAAGGCCGATTCCAGCTCGTCCATAGTCATGGTGCTCCTAATATTAAAGAAATGAGGCAGAATGCCCTGAGGACTAGACTCGGCCAGAGAATTACGGACCGATGAACATTCTTCGCCCGCGTCCTCCGCGGTCGAGAACTCTGAAGTCAGACCCCCAAAAGAAGATGTGGCTAAGGAATCAGTGGACATCTACAATCGACCGAGAAAAAGCAGCAGGTTAGAGACTCTCGACCGAAGTTAGTACAAACAAAAAGACAGAAAACAAAAGCAAATGAAGTAGATTAAAAAAAAACAAAAAAAACAACAAAACAACAAAGCAGACGAACAGACACACACGTTCAAACCAAGCAACTCAACAAGAACCAGAATACGAGTGAAACAAACCTACAACGACAAAAAACTGAGTCTAGAAGGCTAACCTTAGTCGGAAGCGGGAGAATGGACCTCTAAACGTCGCCGGAAAATCGGAACTGGCAAGGGAGGCAGACGACCTTCGAAGAGAGAGAGAGAGAGGAGATTTGAAAGTAAAGAAATTAAGAGAGAGAAGCAAACCACCGACCCTTATATAGGCGAGCCGTCATGATGGCAAATCTTGAGCACGGCAGCCGAGGAGCCATCATGATGGCAAATCTAGGGCACAGCAGTCGAGGAGCCGTCAAATTTAATTGAGAAAATATAGCCAGAGCTGACGTGGCCCACCAAGAAAACTACAAAAACCTCGGCCGAAAATATAAAAAAATGGAAGTCCAAACTCGATCGAGATAACAACAGATATTGCCATGCTCGAAAGATTCAAGCCATGGCAATGGGGGATTACTGTGGTGGGAAAATAACCATAAGGCATCATAGTCGAAGGTCAGAACAAACAAAGAGGATCAAAGTCCATCACCAAGCTCGACCGAAGACAAGACCACTCTCGGCCGAAAAGGGGCCAAAGGCCCAGGAAATGTTGAGTCAGGCTCGACCGAAATGGCCAAAGGCCCAATACAGTTCAACTCGGCCGAGCCCAACAGAATCCAAACCGAAGCACACCGGCCCGCTGAATGATTACCCAACTAAACAAGGATTCCCAAAACCCAATCGGGAAAGGAAGACTCATCATACCAGGCCAAGGATTCCTAAAGCCCAGTAGATAAAAGGAGATCAAGCCCAAGAAGAGACTGAGCCCAAAAAGGAGACCGAATTCAAGGAAAATAAGGAGTCCCAATCCAAATAGAAATAGGACCCCAAATGCCTCCTATAAATAAGGGGTAGGGATGATTGTAAAAGGATCCGATTTTTACAGATTAGAACTAAACTCTGGAGACCATATCTTTGTAAGCTTTTAGCTATTTTCTCAAGCAATCTTAGCCTAATATTTGGCTGTGGTTTATTTGGAACCACAATATTTTAATAAAAACTTAAATTTAAATAAATTTTATGTTATTATATAATATTTTACATAGAGCTGAAGCTCTCGACCATCAAGTCATACTCTACCTTGAGCATGATGTTACTTTACAAAATGTGTATGCATTTTGCATGGAAGGTGTGACTGCATGGGATCAGCGTCATCAGCTGATTACCAGGAATTCCACCATGCAGATGGGACACTCTCAGAGACGGAGGGAAGGGGCCTACGAATGCCATGACTAAAGAGTCTGCGGCCATGAAATATTATGTAATATACAAAGTTTGGTGTAATGTATATATAGTGTATTGCATTGTTAGGTTTAATAAAATAAAATTAGTTGAAATTATTTAAAATAGCTCATCTAAATTTTAATTTTTATTTCTAAGCCCGTAAAAATTATACATTAATTTAAAATAGCTCATCTAAATTTTAATTTTTATTTCTAAGCCCGTAAAAATTATGCATTTTTAATGTGGGTTGGCTTAATGTTTAATCTGATGTGATATTATCAGTTGGACTGGGTTTGATTAGAATTTATATTAGTTGTTTGTTGTTCAATGTTGATGCGTTGAATGGACACATTTAGTAGTATCAAACGGTCAGGCCCGTGTCCGCCCTCTCGTGACCGTGAAAAACCTGTAATTAATGACCATGCTCGTACGGTCACGGACCGCCTCCATATTTTTACGTTAACTTGACATGTGTTGTTTTTTATCGTTCATGCCCGCAAAACCCCATAATTTTACAACTATCAATATGATTAATGATCGCCCATGCCCGTACGATCACGGGCTGCCCACGATCATGGGCATGGACAGACCTAGTATAGAAATCGGAACTGCGTATAACCACACTCTCTAAAATATTATAACTCGTTAAAAATTTAATAATAATAAATAAAATTGAAAACACTACTTAATAGTCAAGAAGATCAACAAACATCACATCACATGTCCAAAAAGTGAAAGTCATCGTTGTCGAATATATTTTTTCTTTATTAATTTTTTTCTTTATTATTTTTTAATATTATTCTGATATGTTAATGGTATTTAAAGTTGATGATTTGTTTATTATAGATTAATTGGTACTATTTATTATTATTATTTTATATATTATAGGAAATTATGTACATGATTTTAGGATGCAATATATCTTGTGAAGAAAAATCAGACAATAGTTAAAAAAAGAAAAATCAGACTCAATCATGGGTGGTCACTATTTGGAAAAGCTACGCAATAAATATTCAGAAGCTCCGATCTCCGACAGTTTTATGTCTGACCTGAACACAACAACTCCAACCACCTTCGACAACACTTACTATTACAACCTGCAGACCAGGAAAGGACTCCTCCAGTCTGACCAGGCACGTTTGGTTCGCCTACCGTTCCCATAGTTAATAGCTTGGTGGCAAAACGAGTCCCTGTTCTTCCTAGTATTTAGGGCATCAATGATAAAAATGGGGAACATAACTCTTTTGACCGGTTCATGTTGTCAAATTAGGAGTTATTGTAGGTGGATGAACTAAAACTAAAGGGTTGGTGATCCGGTGGTGGGTCCAATGTCTTATCCTGAAAGTTGAATTTTCATTATGTTGTTTAGCTTGTTTTTCATAAGTTGTTGTTTATGGATTTGTTTCCTATCACATTACGTTACGAACCATTCTGCAAATAGGGATTGCAATGGGGTAGGTTTTTGATATATTGGAGCTACCTCGCCTGTAGACTGGTCTGACCTGTCCTGCCCTGTCTGTAGATTGGTCTATGGTGCGGGGCAGCAAGTCTGCCCTGCGGGACCTGTCCTACCCGGCGAGTACTTGCATTACTATAAAAAAAAATGTATTTAAATTATATTTTTATGTTGCCTTTATTTTGTCAACATAAAAATATTAAAAAATAAAATGATTTGAAAGTGTAAATTAAAAATATAAAAATAAAATATTTGAATTATTAAAAAAAATTACAGGAATTGAATTCATTGATAATTTTAAGTGTCAAAATATAAATAAATATAATTATTAAAAATTTTAATTTATAAATAATTAAATGATTTAATTTAATAAAATAATACTTAATTTTTAATATATTAAAATAATTGATCTCATATTAATATCAATTAATAGTATTTTATGATTACTATATTTTTTTTTTTTTAAATGTATGAAATTATTTATTATAATTTATTTATGTAATTATACATAGCAATTATTCAATAATTCTTCTAATATATTAATTACCAAATAGTGTATATTTTTTAATTTTAAAATAGCAACAAAAAAAAAAGTCTAATTTAAAATAAAATTACTATTTTTACATAAATAAAATATATTTCATAATATTTTTTAGATGAAAAAAAATGAAGATTAAAAAAGGGGGTATAATTTGAAAAAATTAAAAGTTTGGGGTAAAATACAAATTTTCCATATCAAGGGTAAAACTGTAATTCACAAATTTCTAACGGAACTACCGTAAACTCTTGACGGTGTTAAGCTTCCTGCAACATTTTCAAAAACTCACTGCACCTTGTTACCATAAAGAGCAAACATATTTTCTGTTGCCGAATTTGAAAAACTCAAAGTATCTCAAGAAATACGGATAGACGTTACAGTGATCTCACATTTCACCCCATCTTTTTCACAATCATAATATAATTATTACATCATATTTTAACTTTGGAATTATTTTATTTTATTTTATTTTTTTAATAAAAAATATATTATTTCCATTTTAGTTGCATATGGATATTATTCATATTAATATAATATATTTAATTATAATAATTATTTAATTTTAATAATTATTTAATTTTATTGTCATAATATATATTTTTACGATATATTAGAATTCTAATGGTTGGGATGAAAAAAGTTTGGAGTTTAAAAAGTTCAAAAGATTTCATTTGAAAAGTTAGTATAGAGGTTGAAAATGGAGCGTGAGTCAGATGATAAATAGAGAAGAGTGTCTAGCGACGGAGTCAGTTCCGAAAGGTTACGGGAGCCGAATATAAGGTTGGGTATTTATGGATACGGGGCCGTGCCCGTAGTACGGTATAAAATATTTTTAATAAATTTTTTAAAAATATATATTAAATTATGTACAAAATATGTATTTTGTTTATACTACAAAATAATTTTTTTAATATATACTATTCTTTTTTTTCAATTTTGTTATATAATTTAAAACCTTTTATTTTATAATTTAAATATTTTTTAACATCTAATAATAAATTATTGTTATTATTAATATATGTGATTTTATAAAATTAGTTAAAATGGTCCAAAAAAATTATTTTATAGTGTATGAACTAATTTTTTAATATATAAAATTGGTAAATGAAGATGATATAAATATATATATATTAATTATGCTTATAATCTGTATTATAATTTATTTATTAACTTTAAATTTATAAAAATTGATAATATTTAGTAAGTGATTTTGAAATTATTTTTTAATTATCACTTTTTTAAATTTATAAATTTTAATTACATAGTATCTATAGATAGTTAAAAAAAATAATAAAATCGTATAATTATAAATTAAAAAATAAATAATTATATTTTAATAAAAATTTAAATTTAAATAAATTTTATGTTATTATATAACATTTTACATAGAGCTGCAGCTCTCAACCATCAAATCATATTCTACCTCGGACATGATGTTACTTTACAAAATGTGTATACATTCTGCACGGAAAGTATCACCACGTAGAATCAGCGGCATCAGTTGATTACTAGGAATTCCACCATGTAGATGGAACATTCTCATGGACGGAGGGAAGGGAAGTCTACGGGTGCCATGACTGAAGAGTCTGCAGCCATGAAATATTTTGTAATATAGTTTTGTGTAATGTATATAGATTATTACATGGTTATGTTTAATAAAATAAAATTAATGGAAATTATTTAAAATAGGTCATTTAAATTTTAAATTTTATTTGTAAGCCTATAAAATTATGTATTTTTAAGGTGGGTTAGCTTAATGTTTAACCTGATATGATATTATTAGTTGGGCTGCACTTGATTATAATTTATATTAGTTGCTAGTTGATGCAATGTTGAATGGACATGTTCAGTAGTATCAAACGGTCAGACTCGTGCCCGCCCATCCTTGTGTCCGTCAAAAGTCTGTAATTAATAACCATGTTCGTATGGCCACGGGCCGCCTACATATTTTCATACTAATTTGATATGTGTTGTTCTTTGTCGCTCGTGCCCGCAAAATCCCATAATTTTACCATCATCAATATGATTATTATTCCCGCCCATGCCCGTATAATCACGGCGCGATGATGGACATGGACAGACCTAGTATAGAAATTGGGATTACATATAATTACACTCCCTACAAATTTATAACTCATTAAAAAATTAATAATAAATAAATAAAATTGAAAACACCACCTAATATTAAAAAAAAAATCAACAAAAATCACATCACCTGCTAAAAAGTGAAAGCCATTCTTATCAAATATATTTTTCTATTAATTTTTTTTATTATTTTTTTAATATTATTGCTATCTTGATGGTATTTAAAGTTGATGATTTATTTATTTTAGATTAATTAATACTATTTATTATTATTATTTTATGTATTATAGGAAATGATGTATATGATTTTAGGATGCAAATATCTTGTGAAGAAAAATCAGTCACCAGTTAAAAAAAGAAAAAAAGAAAAATCAAACCCAATAATGGATGGTCACTATTTGGAAAAGTTACACAATAAATGTCCAGAGGCTCCGATCTCCGACAGTTTTATGTCTGACCTGGACACAACAACTCCAACCACCTTCGACAACATTTACTATTACAACCTACAGATCATGAAAGGACTCCTCCAATCTGACCAGGCACGTTTGGCTCGCCTACCGTTTCCATAGTTAATAGCTTGGTGGCAAACGAGTCCCTGTTCTTCCCAGCATTTACAGCATCAATGATAAAAATGGGGAACATAACTCCTTTGACCGGTTCACGTTGTCAAATTAGGAGTTATTGTAGGTGGATGAGCTAAAACTAAAGGGTTGGTGATCTGGTGGCGGCTCAAATGTCTTATCCTGAAAGTTGAGTTTTCATTATGGTGTTTAGCTTATTTTTCATAAGTTGTTGTTTATGAATCTGTTTCCTATCATGTTACGTGCCGAACCATTCTGCAGATAGGGATGGCAATGGGACAAGTCGGGTAGGTCGTTGAGATATTGGACCTGCCCCGCCTGTAGACTGGTCTGCTTTGTCCCGTCTTGTGTTGCGGGGCAGCAAGTCTGGACCCCTGACCTGCCCTGTCCCGCGAGAATTTGCTTTACTATAAAAATATATATATATATATTTGAATTATATTTTTATGTTGTCTTTATTTGGTCAAAAATTATATTTTCATCTTACAATAATATTTTGAGTTTGAAAAATAAATAATTTAATTATAATTATTAATTTATTATATTATTTGATATTCAATTAATTTTTTATTTAATAAAATTACTTAAATATTGTCCATGTTAATGAAAATAAATAATTTTTATATTATTTAGATGCTACAAAAATTAAATTTATTTAGATATTTATATTATGTTTAATACAGATAGTAAATTAAAATTATTTTAAAAAAATTAAAGATAGAAATAAATTATCTAAATAAGAAATTAAAAAATTAATTAACATAACTGGACGAACGCGGGGCGAGGCAGGACACCAATCAGATTTGGACTTGCCCATGCAAGGGCAGGGCGGTCTGTATCTTACCCATTTCGCGTGCGGGATCAAGTCAGGTCACATTGGGGCAGGACAGGTGCGCGGGTCAGGGCGAAAATTGTCATCCCTATCTGCAAATTAAGTTATTAAATTTCTAGGTAGACAGAGCATTTATTAGTATTTTTTTTCTCCCGGAAAATTCGCACGTGGAGCACAAGGCCCGGCGATTCCTTCGACAATAATGTAATCACCACTTATGTGTTGGGTTAGGTTACCTCTTATGTGAGGCACAACAAATCTACGGAGCCTAGTATAAAACTTAAAGAATTTAAGGTTTGTTGGTATCAAATAATAGAGTGAGAGAAGCCACTGAAGGAGGGTTGAGATGAAAAAAAAAAAATTGGTTGTTTTTCTTCTGTGATTGTGAAATTAAACATATTTTATAGTTTTTCTTCTGTGATTGTGAAATTAAACATATTTTGTAGTTAGAAAATTTTTATCATCAATATTTTATTTTATTTTTTATTGTAATTTTTTTTTTCATATTTCCATATAAAAACTTGTTTTATAAAAAGTTTATTTATTTTTAAAATAAATTTGATGCGATTATATAAATTTGTGGTTGTGGTGGTAATGAATCTCCTTTTTTGTTTTGTAAGACCTTGAGGATTTGAATTGAGGAGAATGAACCTCCTTTTTTGTTTGTAAGACCTCGAGGATTTGAATTGAGGAGAATTTGAAGAGATTTTTGTAAGTGTATTTTAATTTCCTTTCTTGTATACGACAATCTTTATTTATAGATGTTTTATGGATCATTTTGAGTTTTAATTATTTTCGGTTTCTTTTATCTTTATCTCTCAATTTATCTTTATCTTTCAAATTATCTTTATCTTTATTATTATTATTTTTAATTTTCTTTTATTTGAATTTTGAATTTAACTTTCCGATTTCATTTTATTTGACCATTACAGTGGTCCTACTCAAAATATATTAACAGTTAAGCTAACAATTAGCTAATTAACTATTAGACTAACCGTTTAAAATGAATATGTGGTAAGAATAATGAATTGTTGAGGTAGCGATTAAATATAAAATAACGTAAAGAGTGATATATTATTTTTATAATATATTTTATTTTATTATTTATTTATTAAACGATTTTTTAAAATTATTTCATGAGTACAAAATCAAAATATTGAGAATAAAAATGTGTTAAAGTTCATGTCTCAAACATTGGAATTGGCTTGTAAAAGTATAGTTTCTAGATGATTGAGTTTGGTGGATGTAATTAAAATAATTTGTGGTTAATTAGAATTTAGTCCGTTTAAAGTGAATATCATTTTTATTAATTTCCATAAAATAGTAAACAAAAATTTAACAAGTGTCTGAGGGCTGACATTGTTTAAAAACTCTATATTTAATATTTGAATGAACAATTTTTTTAAAAATAAATTAAAATTATAATAAATAAATTATTTTAATAATAAAAAATTATTTTAATTATCAATACGTTTTACCGTTTAGATAATTTATTAGTATTTAAATTTAGGATCATTTTAACTGAAATCTAAAAAATATATTTCTATTTAAACTATTTAATCTTTTGATAATTAAAACAAATAGAAATAAATAAATATGATGTCACATATATAAATCAAATAAAACGGTATTTCAATGTAGAGAGAGTGCGTTTATTAACTTCGTCTATAAATTAGCTCACTAAATTCTAAATTTCAGTTGTATAGGTGTACGAGTGTAATTTGGTTATAAAGTTTCTCCAATAGCGAGAATACACGTGTTGTATCCTATTTATCTAGATCACTCATCAAACCGACGTCGTGTACAGGCAATTAAATAAAAACCCCGTATTCTTCACCTTTCGCCCGAGAAATTTTTTCGCGTCAAAAGCTGTCTCCCAGGTTAGGTCTGTTTAATCTCCCTGATCAATCGAAATGTTCGAATTATGATTCCATTAATTTGTATTCTGATTAGTAATGTTTCTATTAATTTTCTCTTTTTGGTCAAAATAATCTCGTTCGTCGTACAATTTCCTGTTCAATCCTATGTTGACGATCGTTAATATATATATAAAATGTGGTTGTGTATGTTTATTGTTCGTGTTGTTTTGCTAATTGATGCGTTTTCGTAACCAGAGATTTATTGGAAATATCAGTAGTTTTGACTGGGCTTGTGTGGTGTTTTGTTTTAAGGGATTTTTGGGTTATTTGTTGGCCAGGTGCGTGGTGGTTGTGGTATTTTTTTTTGGATTTTGCTTGATTTATTGTTGGTTAATTGATAGGATAGAAAAAGCTGTTGTTTGCTCTTATGTGCGGAGGTATTTGAATAAAGATATTCGTGAGATTGGGTTCTGGATAGGAGTTTGATGAACTGCTTTCTTTTATTTATTTGGCTCAACATTATATGGTGGAGCTGAAATTGTACCTTTTGCTATTTGTATGAAAGTTTGGACCTTGTAATCCGATGGAAGATTTACTAGGGCAATAATAGCTAATTCGGTAGCCATTTACTTAAATGAATTATACTGTTTAGAACTTTACCCATAGTGGATTGTTCAGTTTTGCAGAGTTAGTCATATGATATGAGTATGCATTTGGGTGTAGTTGCCAAAAGTTTATTATTTAGCCCATACATTTAGAGATTGACAGTTTAATTAACCTGCCTTAGGTTATTGAAGTAGAACCAGTTCTAATATCATTTTTTAGTACAGTCTATAATCTCAAACCTAGTCATTTTTTGTTATCAGAGAAAATATCATGTGCTAGCTTGAGAAGATTTTTTTTTTCCCCGGTGGTTCAGAAACTATAGGATTGTTTATCTAGGGTCACTAATTTAAATAAGTGTGCCTTGTGAGCTGATTAGTGTTAGTAGCAGTTCTGGAATAGTACTATGGATAGACCTGTAGGCTGTAGCAGATTTAGGTCCTATGATTTATAAGAAAGTGGTTACACAAAATAAGGATTCAAGTTTGGTGATTTCACATTTCATAAGAGGTAGTTATAGCAGGTAATGAGGAGGTATCATTAGAAAGGGGTAATATAGTCCAAGGAGGGCATTTGAGTACATTCAAATGAATAAACTTGTAGTGGAAGAAATTATGTATTGGGATATAAGGCGTGAGGAAGTCGGAATATATGAGGTTTCTTCAAGCATTGAGCAGAATAGCACTAGTGTTTGGTGCCAATAAAAGGGCATCCAAATTGACTAAATAAAGTGCTCGTATGGGCTTTACAAAGACAGTAGGTTCTGCACTCTCAACTCAAGAGCTAGCTTTTGGCTATGGTTCCCTTAAGGCATGTTACAATTGGTAACAGAACCATATCTCTTGCATTTTGGCGAGTAAAATGTTCCTTATGAATGCTTTGAATAGTCAAATGAGCTGAGTGAGTTGTTTAGAGTAGCACAGTTGTTGCCATGGATACTTAGTTTTAAAGAATCAACGTGACAATGTTGGTAATGCATAGGTCTCACTGGTCGAGGCATGAAGCTCTGGGCAATGACTAGGTATGCTTTATGCAAACTTCCGAAAAAAAAAAAAAAAAAAAAAAAGTCAGCTGCAAATCTGTGCATAGATGATGTTGAAGAGGAGGAGATGTGATGAGGAAAAGGAAATTTTGAAATTTGATGAACAGGCAAAATGGGATGATTATTTTTAAATTTTACACTAGAATAGTGCTTGTTCCATCTGGTACTTGGCAATATTCCATTAAGTATTTTCATTGTAAAAGTTTAGTATATGTGTGGCAAACCTTTTAGATTAGCATATAGCGAAATGCACTTGTATTTGGCATTAGCTTTTGGAATATAAGTTTAGTTTGGCTTTTAAATTATCAACTAAAAAGCTTTTGGAAAAGCTATCAGTTAGATTTTCATCCAAATGTTGAACATCATTTTACTAACATTAACCTTTTTAACAAATTACACATTGTCCTTTCAATCTTAAACGCAATGCATCTTTAGTAATTTATATTAAATGATACCAAACACTCAATGCAATAGCTAATTTTACAACTACTTAATAGCTACAGCTATGTGAACAACGCATTCAAAAGCTGATGTCAAATATACTCTTAGGTTTTCTTCTCATTTTTCCTTTTTTATTTAATGTTTTATTTTAGTTTATTTTAAAATATCATTTAACATCATTAATTTAGGTAAGAATTTAAAATTATGGATAAAAGACTTCCTAGAAAATTACAAATTAGCAAATGGATTATTAGGCTTAATCCCAACTCTGGTAGGGGAAATGTTGAAAGTAATATGTAGTAACTGCACTGCACCTCAAGCTTCAACCCTTTATGTCTTATACTTTTAAAACTATGTATGCAAAGGCCTATTGACAAGGGTTATTAATAACCTAAGGGACTGGACATTGACCGTGAAGGATAGGCAGGATAATTTAACATTGTATTGATAGCGTATAAGACTTGGAACCTCATATTGATGGAATAAAGGGTTGGTGTGGGGGTTTGTGGAGGGTCTCCTTGGGCTCTTCACTCTCAAGAGCTAGCTTTTGAGATGTGATTTTCCCATAGAACATATCAACTGGTTATACAAACACTAGTTCTACCATCTTGGGTGAATTTCATGCTGTTAAGACTCTATTTCAAGCCAAGTTTTATTTTCTAGGTTGAGGACATAATAACTTTCTTGGCGTAACCCTTCATCTTGATAATCTATTGGCTCATATTATTCTCCATGTATTATACTTTAAATTTTGTAGACATCCGCCAGGTATCTTCTTTGATACAGCTCCTCTGCTCTGCAGGGTGACAATGGATGAGGTGGACGGTGAATTTGCTCCTGTATCTGAATTAGACAGTTTGTTTGAAACCACTGATGCTGAGGTGGTTCCATCAGATTCAGTGCAGATGAGTGCTAAGAAACTAATTGTGGTTCTTGCAGAAGAGGGTAAGGTTGAGAATGTAAAAGAACCTGTTATACCCTCAAAAGATGAAAAGGACAAGGAACACGAAATGATAGAGTTCAGTAATAAGCAAGATTCAGATGTGGAGGTGAAGAACAAAGGAGGCTTGGAAACTGAGGCAAAAGTTGGGCATGTAGAAGAACATGCAATGCTCTCGGATGAGGAGGAATATGGAGTAGGATGGACAACTGGTGAAGAATATACTGATATGGAGACGAATGATGACGAAGACCTGAAAAGTGAGGCAGAAGATGATAAAAACTTTGAGAATGATAATGAGGTGGTTCCTGAAATTGAAGATGAGGTTGAGCATGGAAAATCTAATGTACCCTCTGAAGATGCAGGAAATAAAGCTAAAGATGATGAAAAATCAGTGGTAGATTCCAAGAAGAAACTAACCAGATTGAGGAAAAAACCACGAAAACGCAAGAACAAGAAGTTCCTTTCAGAGCAAAAGGTTAATAAGAGTGGTGCGACTAACAAACTTGAATCAGATGTGAAGGGAAGGGATGAGCATCTAAAAGAATCTGTGCTTTCTGAAGATGGAAAGCAGAAAGAATCTGGAACCAAGAAGCAAATGGGCAGGCGGATGAAAAGACGCAGAGAGAAAATGTCAGCTATAAAGACGGAAAATGAGGTTGCTGGCGAGAATAAAAATATTCCAGAAACTTCTACTAAGAAGTCAAAAATGACTTCCAAAGTTTCAGGAATGATATTCATGTGCAGCTCTAAGACAAAACAGGATTGCTACCGTTACAAGGTTTTAGGATTGCCTGCTAGCAAGAGAGATACAGTGTTGAAAATTGGTGCAGGAATGAAGCTATTCTTGTTTGATATTGATGCGAAGTTAATGTATGGGATCTATAAAGCTGCTGGACCTGGGGGTTACAATATTGAGCCCAATGCATTCAAGTCTGGCTTCCCTTCTCAGGTCACTTGATTACCTTATGCTTTTGCCTTTGTATGCATTGCTAGGATTTCAGCTTCAGCCCCTTTATTTACTATCAGTATTTTCATCATTAGGAATTCAGCCCCGTTATTCACAGGAAGCAGAATTTTCGTCATCAGGATTTCAGCTCTTTTTATTTCCGACATGTATTTTCATCTTTTGCAGATTTCGAAAGCAAATTTTGCTGTTGCGTGTGTGAACTTATACAAGTTTTAGCATGTTAGTTAGGTATAGGGGTGGGAATAGTCCAGTCTCGGGTTTGGTTGGACCCGGTCCAGACCTGTTAATACAAAGGCGCGGTAACAGAATAGACAAAACCCACTTTAAAGAAGTGAAACTGGATTGAGTTTTGGCTGTAATAGGAGAAAATAAGGGCACGTGATATCAGAAACATAAATGATCAACAGGTTGCACATGTATGAGGAGCAGTTTAATCACTTGTATAACCGCCAAAAGCTTTAGCAAACAAACCAATTATCTTTATATTTCATATAGCTATTTGTACTGAAATTTGGTATCTGATCTCTGAAGTAGAAGACCTATAGATATAGTGTCGTCCTTGATGACTCATGATGTTGTTCTATGCTCATTGGGAATGGCTTTGTGATTTCCTTAACTCTTTCCCTGAGCTGCTCTGTGAACTGCAAAATGACTATTTTATCAATCTTTCGCATTCCCATCAGAGAAGTATTTTGATCAGGACTATACTCCAGGAGCTGCATTAGCTGGTTAATGAAACTGCTTAATTTTCATAATGTAATTCATATACTTGGCCTTACCTAATTGTTATGTTAGCCTTTAAGCTTTGTTTATGGCAGGTGAGATTCACAATTCAGGAGGACTGTGCTCCGGTGGCAGAGAAAGATTTCAAAAAGATTATCAAAGATAACTATTACAGGAATAACAAATTCAATACTGAATTGACCTTGAAGCAGGTTGTTTACTGTGTTAAAACTCTATATATTACTAATAGTGGCAGTGACATAAGTTTTGAAGATTTATTCGACATGATATAATTTTGGGACTGACTCTAGGTTTGCTGCCTGTTAAATTGGTCTTTAGGTGAAAGATCTATGCAAGCTTTTTAGACATTCGATCAAAAGTTCAAAGTCTACCCGGTTGCCCAGGGAAAGAGCTAAAGCACCCAGACATGTTAATCGTGAGTCTAAACCTCAGCAGAGGAGGAGGAAAGCAGTGAACCGTATATTCACTGAGCCTGCACCCAAGTGGCTACGGCTGAGCCCAAGAGCAGAAACTCAAACTTCTTTATATCAAGAAAGGGCCAGGTACATAGATTGGGATGAAGACAGACGCCCTGCTCCACCTAGGGACTATCTGTATCCAGTAGAACCTATGAGATACATAAGGGAGGTGCATGTATCTCCTCCAGAGGCATATCACCCATATCAGCCACCGATTTCACTGCCCTCAGCTGAATCACTTCATTCTGCTGTGGATACAGATATCTACCGCAGGGACCGTCTGATTATGGATCTTTACAGACGGGACCGTCTGGATGCAGGTCTTTACAGTTTGTTTCATGACCAGCAACTTTCAGATCGGGAGCTGAGGCCCCAAACTGAGTTTGCATATCGTGATTCATATTATACATCGAGGGAGCCTTTGCTGTATCGTGATGCATCATCTATTTCTACCCGTCATCCAGAGTATCATCCTAGAAGGCTGTCCAAGGAGCGTTCTTTGTCTCCTGGCCTGCGACCTGAATACCTCCATTCTCGATACCGGTACTATTGATATAAAGCTGATCTGTCATCCAAATAAAACCACTTCACGAAGCTGGAGATTCTGAATAAACATTTCAGTTCCTGAACAATTGATCATGGTATATTATACAGCGAAACAATATTTGGAGACAAACAGATCCTGAACAGTTTCAGTATATTTCAGCTTCCCATCTGTTTATTTCAACCCTTTGTTGTGAACCAGTTATTACTTCTGAATCCTTTGTTCAAAAGTTATTACTTCTGAGTTAATGAGCTCAAAGAATCTGTACAGACTGTTGAGAACATTTGAAGTGATAACTTAACTTAGCTTGCTTACATTGCAACACTTAGAGAAATCAATACAGATGCTTGTAATATGTTGCTTGTAACAGTTCCAAATAAAGTGTTGAAACAGGAGATATTAATAGAGAGCAAATTGGTTGAACACAAAAGCAAGAATGGTGGAATAATGGTCATCATCCCCACTTGTGTTGGGTTGGTGAAGAGAAGGATTTGGGTAATAATTCATGAAGATTTGCTTTTAAGCAAGGTCTTGTGTTTTGGTCATTTTATTGATTATTTGCATGCATGTGCATTTCTTCTTGTTGGATGACACAAAGTCCATATTCATGTCTTTGCTTCACTCCATTAACTTGTGAGTAGAAGAAACTACTTAGAAGGTTCATAATTCACTCATCTTGATTCTCAACCAATACATTTAATTGGTTTAAATGTAATTCTTTTTATTTTTAGGTCAAAACACTTCCATAGTAAAAATGTTCACTCTTGTTGAAGTATACATGATGATGATGGAAGATATAGTTAAGTTAGTTGTGTGGTGACCAATAGTGAAAGTACATATATACACTACTTATGTCTTTAAAAAGCAAAAAAGAAAAGGAAGTACAATATTAAAGAGAAGAGAGACCAAGTCAGAGGTAACATAGTGATGGTGCTTGCTAGATGATGTATAAGGAACAAAGAAACTCACTAAAACCAGCTTTTATCATAGAGATTGCTTAAAGCTGAAACAAAAATGTGTACATGTGTATATATGTTGTCCATTATAATGTAGGCATGCATTTTGGTAGTTTTGGTAGTTGGAAATATGGTCCCTTTGTGACCTATAAACAAATGGACATATACTAGACATGCTTCTTCATTAGGGTTTTCCCATGCCATGCCTACTTTAATTGACACTTATTGCACAAACATCAATCATTTACCAACTTATGATTTATCATTTGGTATCTAGAAACATTTCAAAACATTCTTTGTAGCTTAAATTTTTACAAAGTATACATAGGGAAGATTCAAAAGGAAGTACATAATCTAGTGACATCTTCTTTCCATGATTTTCTCTTCACTTTGGTCCTTTTTTGACTCTCTCAATCTGAGAAGTCCTTATCAATGAACCCTTTCACTTCAATATGAAGAAAATGACATCAAAATTCAGTGACTGGTCATGCAGGCAAGCAAGCAAAAACCTCATTAATAAGAAATCAAACTCAGATAACATATTCATATTTTCATGCTCATGCATACACATTAGTCCCTTTTGATGTGAAAAACAATAAATTATATTATATTATATTATAATATCACCATACATATGATAGTATACAGTTAGTTTCCATTATGAAGTGTTGGTATTATTATTATTTTATTTAACTATTTGCTGACAGCATTGTCTGGTCTTTAATATAGTCAGTCAAAAACAGCCATTAAAGCCTCCATGAATATGTCCATTTATTCCAATTTGTAAAGCTTTTAATTGGTCACACTAACAGCTTTAGCTATCTATACAATTTCAATTTGTTTGGAATTCAATGTGGTTCATTTATGATATGAAGGTGGTGGATGGATGGTGATTTAAAAATAAAATTGAGCAAATATTTGATTTATATACATATTCTCTGTAGTCAAATAAATCAAGCTCTTTATTTATACTTGATGTTGAAATACTTTTGACATTTTTTGTTGTAAAGCCAATGAAATTTCAATGAATTTCAATAAATGGAATCCACTCCATAAGTGAGTGTTGTTGATGATGATAAGAGAATTTAGATAGTGAGGTCACATCACTTCACAACCATTCAAACTTTCGATATGTGAAATCACATGGAGGGTCAAGCTTATCGATAAAATAATTCCTCATCTCCTCACATTAGTATTTCATTAATGCTACATAGCCTATCAATTTGACTACTCTTTTTGTTTATAATGTGTCGATATATAATTGGATGAGAAATTTCATTATAATTAATGTATTAATTTTTTATCCAATCATTTTTAACAGGTAAGATAGATTATGAAAATAGGAAAAAAAAAAAAAAAGAGTAGTTTACGAATCATCACTCTTAATATTTCCGGTAAATAATTCCTCATCTTCTCACATTTGATAAGTAATAATACTATACGAGTACTTTTGGAAAAAAAATACTCTTTTAATACCGGTTTTTTAATTTTAATTTAAAAAACATTAATTTTTTTTTTTGCTAATATTTAGATAACTGTTCCAATTTTTTATTAATTACAAATAAAATTGAATTTTTTATTTTGTATATCTAATAATCAGAATATAAAAATATAAATAATTTCAAATAAATTTTAGAACTTTTAAATTAATATATTCAAATCTCAATATAATTTAACATTGAATTGTATAACTTTTATAATCAAAAGTAATATAAATTAATTTTTTTGAATAATTTGTTTTGAGGGTTTTGTTTTTAATAATTAATTATATTATATTATATAGAATCAAAATTTAATTATATAGTAAATGATTTTAATGTATATATATAATTAATTGTTCCTTCCGTCCCCAACTAGTTGCAACGTTAGGAATTTGTACATTATTTATTAACTAATCTTATTTCACATGTTGTAATTTATGTATAAAAAATATATATATAATTTTAATGTATATTTTTTAAATATAAAATTACCATAATTTTTAATTGTTTGAGTAATGCTACTATGCTAGACAGCCTACTCCTGTGTCTACTTTCTTTCTTGGTCTACAATAAATGATTGTGTATAAATTTTATAATAATTAATTTATTAATTATTAATAATTTTTTTCATCCAATAACACTTGCCATGTAAGAGTAAAGAGTAAGTCATTACTATTTTTTGGGAAGTAGTATTAAAATTTAATATATAGTATTTTAAAAATATATATATATTTTTAAAACATTAATAAATGAGTTATATCATATCTCCATGTTTTGAGCAGCCCAATAAAATTAAGGACATGAACATAAATAGAACAAGAAGAAGAAGAAGACCAACCTACTTGTTAGTATGTCTCAATAATAAATTCAGTGACCCAAACTTGAGGGTATCTCCATATCATGTGAATTTCCAAAATTACCCTTAAATAATTTTCTCATGTAATTAAAGATGGTTGTTGATCAAAGAAAATGATATACACACATACAATATAAGACAGAAGGGCAGGTGTGTCCTATTTTCCCCTACCTAAAAAATCAATTTTTTATTTATTATTATTTTTGAGCATTTGGACCCTCGTGGACTTTATTGAATGAGGAAATTTCACTCACATTTTCTTAATAAGGGTAAGTAACATAAACATTATCATATAAGTATATACTTATAATTATATATAATATTATTTTATTAAAAATATAAATATATATTAATATAATATAATATAATATAATAGACACGTATAAATTCATCAAACTCCCAATTATTATTATTTTTTCTTTAATTAAATTCTAGTTCACCGATAGCAACTTTTAAAAATTTAATAATTAATTAATTGAACTAAATTCATAAGTTAAAATATTCGCATGCATCACATGTTTAATATCACTTGAATTAGGACAAGTGATCTCTATAGTTTTTATTATTATTATTTTTTTTTATTTAAAATTAGTTTGGACCCGTCTATTTGTCAATTAAAAACTTTCTTTAAATGTATCCATTTATAGTAATGGAGTATCCTTTAAGTTACATATTATGATTCAATGCAAAAGTAAACAATTAATTTCATGCCACTTAAAATAGGTGACCTGAAATTTATTCCTTAATAATATTTGCAATTCACTAATATAAACAATTTTCACGTGTTGTGTATTAATATAAAGATATATCATTTTTATAAAAATAATTTAAAAATAATACGAAATATTCTTTATTAATTTATTATTTTGAATAATAAAGAAAATTCTTTGTCAATCCTAAATTTTAAAATATTTTTTAAAATTTTCAAAAATTGAAAATATTACACTAACTATTCTAATTTTATAATTCAATTTCAAAATAATTTTTATATCGTAAAATTATTACTACCGTCCCATAATATTACTCACAATTTGGAAAAAAAATTGTCCAATATTATTTGTCATGTTAGAGTTGCAATGTAATTTCTTTATTTCTTTTATACCCTTCTACTTATATCCAACAATTTAATATAATAAAACAGAGTAATTATTACTTTTTAAGGTTAAATAAATAAAAAAAACGTGTTAGTGATTAATTTTCTTAAATCTTGTATTTTTTCCTATGGTAACTATTAATATAAGACGGAGATAATATATATATATATATATATATATATAATCCCACACCTTTCACTAAAGTTATATGAAAAAATATGGAAATAATTTGAGAAATATTTTAAAATTCAAAAATTTATACTTTTTGGTATTTTCTCATATGAACAAAACTTTAACATATGTCATGCCATTTTGTGTTTAGCTCCATTAACTTTGTCTAGTAGTGAAATTTTGGTCACCAAGAATCAACCCTAAAGTCAAATATTGATTTCGTAAATAATACAACTTATATTTTGACTACGATTGGAATGGTTGTCACACTATTGTTGTCATTTCCTCATTGTATCTTATTATTCCAACATAAAAATAACAAAAAGAAATGGACTTCATATTATAGAATGATAAAATACTATATAAATACTATAGTGGACAAATACAAACTTACAAGGACATAAGTACTAGTATATTTTGACAAAGTTTGACCAATTTCAATTTTCAATTCATAATTATATTCCAACAATAATTATAGTAATGTCAAACAAAAAGTTGTGTACATACTACTAATACATTAGAAGAAACCTTCTTCCTTACAAATGGGTGTTTTGTTTTGTTGTTCTTATTTGATTTAAAACACAATTATAATGTCAATCAATAATTAATGTCTATAAACATGATGATCATCTATATTAAACCAAATTAAACAATACAATTGTGTCCTCTTTGTCAACTTTTTAAAATTTTATATTTTCTAACTTAAATAAAATTAGTTTAAGTCTCATTCGAGTTATATCTTTACGGAATAAAATATTTTAAAAATTTTATATTTAATGACTTACTATTTATAAAGAAGCTTTTTAATTTTATGAATAATTTTTGACTTCTTAAAAACTTTCACTAAACAAATTATAAATATTAATTTTATAAAAATATATTTTTTTCTTCTTCAACTAAAAATTAAAAATAAAAATAATCCAAATATATCGTAATTACCCTCTAAAATAATTTTAAAAAATTTAAAACAATCGATATAATAAAAATATGACATTTTATTTCGACCCATTAAATTAAAAATTATAAACTAATTTGAAATAAATTTTCAAAATTAATATTTTAAAATAATTTAAACGATATTAATGTTATAAAAACAAAATCAAAATTTTTCTAAATTTATTCAAAGAAATACATTTTCCAAAAAATAATTATAAATATATATATTAAAAAAAGAAAAGTGTAGGGTAAGTAGTATAGGGGTGTTGACTTGAGAGAAAGCGAAGTAAAAATGATTAGAAAATCACATGGGAAGAGCAATCATTACATTTCACGGGTTCCACAACTATTACATGGCGTAAACCAATTGGTCCACGTGGCTTGCTTTAATTTGAAAAATAAGAGAGTAAAGTTCCAGACTTTGAACTGTCGTATTTTCACCTAATTGGTTCTTCATTATACACACTCATTAGTTTGACCTAATTTCTTTTGAGTAAATAATTATGTCATGTTACTCAGTCATGTTTAGTACAACTTTGGTTCCCACTTCATTTTCCGAATATAGCATTCACAATTTGGATCATTGTTGGTCCAATTTTGTATTAATTTATATCATAATGTTTTACATTAGACTAAATTAAATTAAAACAAAAATCCCCGTAATGACTCGAATTAAGCCACCAACATGCATGCATATATGCATTGTACCTCTTTTTCTAATACGTAGAATAAAATCTCGTATAGGCGTGGAGGGAGAGTTAAAATCAAGTGTGCGCGTGTGGCTCGAGATCATGTGTACCCCACTTACAGTTAAAGCTAATAGCGGTTTACCTGGACCGCTGATTACGGGAAATTTAATGTAGGTCCCACTCTCATCCGTTGGATTCCTTCTCTCCTTCTCACACCCCATTAAAACCCCTCCCTGGTCCCACCTCTTCTTCAAATCACAACCGCTCATCACGCCTCGATATTTGCTTAATCCAAAACCCTTTTCCACACTTAAGTACTGCTCTCGTACACCTGACTGTTTTTTTCTTGACTAATCTACCCTTCTACATGAGTACAAGGACATTTTCGTAAAAAATGCAACCTCTATTTACGTAGACAAAAACCAATCACGTGGGACCTACTAGTTACAGCACAACCAGAGAAAAGGAGCGTGAAATTCACGCTCCAATCACATTGAAATTAACAAACATTACGGTTCACACTTCGCAAAATTGGATTTATAAAAGTGAATTTCCAATTTTACCCTCTCCCGCTACCGCTCTCCCTCCATAAATAAACGACTCTCCCTCCTTCGTCCTTAAACACTCAAAACCTGCTCTTCTTTTCTCTCTCTAACACTTTCTCTCACTAAAAATGTCGACAATGGCGACGAATCTGCTCTGCATTGTGTCGATTTTAGCTATAATTTCATCCTCCGACGCTAGAATCCCCGGCGTGTACACCGGCGGCGCATGGCAAACCGCTCACGCCACTTTCTACGGCGGTTCCGACGCTTCCGGCACCATGGGTAACACATTTCACCGATTAACTCCATCTCCACCGCCGCATTATCTTTTTCAACTTCTCTAACCCTAATTTTGTGATTTTCAGGCGGCGCGTGTGGTTACGGGAACTTGTACAGTCAAGGCTACGGAGTGAACACGGCGGCGCTAAGTACCGCTCTGTTCAACAACGGGTTCAGTTGCGGTGCTTGTTTCGAGATTAAGTGTGCTAACGACCCTGCTTGGTGTCACTCCGGCAGTCCTTCGATTTTCGTCACTGCTACTAACTTCTGTCCTCCTAACTTCGCTCAACCTAGTGACAATGGCGGCTGGTGTAACCCTCCTCGTCCTCATTTCGACCTCGCTATGCCTATGTTTCTTAAAATCGCCGAGTACCGCGCCGGAATCGTCCCTGTTTCTTATCGCCGGTAAGTCTCTGTTCCTCACTCTGTTTTAAGTAAAAGCTTCAACTAACTCTTAACAGTTGGGTAGTTAGTGAATAATTACACAAGTTAATTAACTATCATAATTAATTTAATGTTCTGTCTTCGCATGTGAGTGGTGGGTCCGGATCTGATAAAATGGGTCGGATTATGGGCAGCTTTTTTATTTATAATATATACCGGACAATGCTGCTTTTGTCAGATGCTTGGTAGTAGTAGTAATTTTCAAATCCTATTAAGGACATAATCGTCCAAAAATAATTTACCTCATATTATCAATCCTACCCTAATTTAGATCTTTATTTATACCGTTAGAACAACACTAGTCGTTATTACAAGTTTAGGACCGTTTTTAGTCACTTTCAGCGTCTTAATTCCCATTTTGTCCTCAACGCTCACATACAACAAATATACACATCAACGAATCCATCTCTCTATCAAAATCGAATTCGTATAACAGTACAAATGGTCCCAAGCAAATCTAATCTCATATCAAGCATCACACACCAAAGATTGTTGGATATTTGAATTGACATTGTGGATTTTTATTTTAATTTTGCAGGGTACCATGCAGGAAGAAGGGAGGAATAAGGTTCACAATCAATGGATTCCGATACTTCAACTTGGTACTAATCACCAACGTTGCAGGTGCAGGGGATATAGTGAAGGTGAGTGTAAAAGGAACAAGGACTGGTTGGATGACAATGAGTCGTAACTGGGGTCAAAATTGGCAGTCAAATGCAGTACTAGTGGGTCAAGCACTTTCGTTTAGGGTTAGAGCAAGTGACAGACGTAGCTCTACATCATGGAACATTGTCCCAGCTCACTGGCAATTTGGTCAAACTTTTGTTGGAAAGAATTTCAGAGTCTGAAAGATCATCAATTACCCCAAATTAACCCTTAAAAAAATTATACTAATTTCATTAAAATCTTTCCCGCCAAATGAATATGTTTCCAATTTTACCCTCATTGTGTTAATTTTAATTTTTTTGGGTTCTGGTGCTGATGGTGTATTGGGTTTATAATTTGACTATGTGGGGTGTGTTGGAGACTGTGGAAAGTGTTGTTGGGTTTTGGGTGTGTTTTTTGTTTTTGGTGGTGTAGGGCAAGGCTGAGGCGGCTACTGGTAAGAGAAGTTGCCCGCCCGCAGACCTATATAGTCTAATGTGTAATGTTACTGTATTTTTCAAAGTGTACGGTGTTGGCTATATATCTATATTCATACTCATTGTTTGAGAAGGTCATTGTAGTAATTTTCATTGATCTATTGCAATATATACACATCTATTTTGTGTCATCTGTAAAGACATAAAAGAGAACATCAACTGCTTTTTAGTTCCATTTCAAACAGGAAGCTTCAAAGAATGTTCTTAAATTTGTCTTTTGAAGATCATCTGAGAATCATTGGTGTTGTGTTACTGCAATCCAGCACCATCTACTGATAAGACTTTGGAATTGAGTGTGAAAAGAAGTCACAAGTGTTTGTTGTAGTAGTTGCTGGCAAGCAAGAAAAGTCATTGCTTGCAACCAGAAACCAATTCTTGTGTCACATCAATGGAGAGGTGGATTGCAATTGCTAGAAGCAAAATATATGCACATGGGTGGGGTTTGTGCATCATGGTTCTATTACTGAAGTGAGCTTCTTCTCTTGTTTTTTTTTTTTTGTCTTCTTCACTCATCTCTGTAGTTTTCATTTGATAAACAACAGAAAATCTTTGGATTCCAATAGAAAAAGAGTACACAAATAAAGGGGAAAAAAGGGGTTCTTCATTGGATGCCCTGCGAATTTCGTCTTTACATTCACTTTAGGGGTTGTTGTGAGTGACCTATAGTGGGCTCTGTCTCTTGGGTCAACATTCTCATCACTATATGTGTTCTATAACTCTAATGTCTACATGATCTCAATACACAGTACTTTAGCAATGGGATTAACAACAACATCAAACCAATAAACATTAAGAACAAGAAAGTAGCTGTAACCATTCTAGCAGTCTTGGTGAAAGTCCCCATATCAGAACCCTTTTGTTTTTTTCTGATCCTCCAGTAATTCCTTTCTAAAAACGTCCAGGCCAAGCATTGTCATCTCCAAACTCTTCTTCACCATCTCATACCCTGACCCGTCTTTCATTTCTCCCAAAATTTCTAACAGTAAAACAATGTCAATATATACAAATTAAACAAGAAGTTACACATCAACTGAGCAATGTTGAAGAACAGTTACCTTCCATTGTTTAACATGAAGTGAAACACTGATTTCTGTTCTATCAAATATATAGCCGAGTTTGGATGCGATTTGGAACGTTTGGTGTTTCTCACATTCATTAATGAGACTGCTCTCATCATTCAAATTCCCTCGTTGGAAACGAAATTAAATTTTCATCATAAAAACATTGAGAACATCAACAGTTGTGCAGAATTTAAGCAATATAACAATGTAAAGTAATTAATTCAAATTCTGTGAAGTAGATACAGTTCTTTTTCTACGTCTAACATAAGTATATCTATATCTGTCCATCTCTACCGGTTGATCCTCTTGATCTCTTCCAATTTTAACTTCATAACATTGGATGTTCACTTCATATCTACGTCTAACATAAGTGTACCTATACCGTTTCATCTCTACTGGTTGATTCTCTTTATCTCCTTCACTTCTAACTTCATCAGTTTGTATCTTCACTTCATATGTACCCTGCATTGTAGTCTCCGCAATTCTCTGAGAAACAAAACACACCAATAACATCAACATCAACATCTAAGTATAATAAATTCAAATGTATGATTAAGACTTACCATTCCCTTCTCGGTCCCCTCAGCTTCAATCTGTGTTTCTTGAACCTTAAGTTTCTTCTCGAGCTTCTTCTCTGGCTTGTTCAACTCTTTCAATTGCAACTTAAGAACATCACATATCTTCCTCTTCATCATCTTCGCAGACCAATGACAATGAATACAACTCGAACAAATCCTATTCAGCTTCAAATCTCCAAAAGCTTTAGAAATTGATATTTCGGAACCCCTCTTACATATAGCGTACAGAGCCCGGAAACTTTCCAATTTTGTTACTTTTTTTTATGTTAGACTAATCACAACTATACATAATATTTTCAATCTAATTCTCTTTTGGGAAATAATATTTATCCGTTTAAAAAATTTGATAGTTTCCTAAATCAAATATAATTAAATAAGGAAATAAGTACACTTAATTATAATAGACATTTGCTTAATATATTAAAACATCTTTGCTTAATATATTAAAACATCTTTCAATTCTTGTTTTACTTTATCCGTTAGTGAGTTTGAGTGACATTTATAGAGATTGGAATCATCTCTAGCCGTTATAAGAGTACTTTGTTGATTAAAATGTTAAATTTTATTTTTTCATGGGACAGGAAATACTGTATTGGTCTGAATATATTAACTTATATATTAACTTAAGCTTAAATAATGAAGGATTTCTTCACTGCTGTGTTTGAATGAAAGATGGAGATTGATAATAGCAATATCTTCTTTTAATTTAAAGATAAAGCGAGTACATAGATAAACCTAACCAGCTGATCGATCGATTTCAAATGAAACTAAAATTCCAGTAATATCACTTTGTTTATTCACCTCCAAACAAGCTTAGCAGAACCTGGAGCAGAACCTGATCACTCTTCATGGAAAACAAAACAAATAATCACATGATGAGAAAAATATAGAACAAAATTAGAATTCATAAATTGATTATAAAAATGACTTACTTTTCTTGTTCTGTTTCTTCTTTCTTCGAATCCTGTTCAAGTCTGAGCTGGTTGTTGCTACTTTTGTGTTATCCTTCAAATGCTCACTCTTCTCAGCTTCTTTCATTAACTCCAGTTCCTTTTCAGCTTCCATTTTCTGATTTAGTTCCAAAGTTTTAGTGTCCAGTTCCTGCTGCTTCTCTTGAAGCTACATTAAAAATCACAGTATGTAATAATCTGAAAAGATAACAATTGAAGAACTGTAAAAAAGATGTTATATGGAAATTATTACTATTTTCTCCAGCTCAATGACATTCTCCTTCTCAGTATCCACTTGGATTTTGTGACCCTCCAACTGCATCTCAAGATCCTCAACTCGGAGTTTCTGATTCTCCAACTGATTCTCAAGCTCCAGTAACTCCATTTTCCTATCCTCCAATTGCTTCTCAAGCTCATATACTTTTATCCCCAGTTGTTTCTCACGTTCTTCTGACTTCCTTCCATAAACTTCCAGGCCAAGCAAACTCATCTCCAGACTCTTCTTTATCTCTTCATAGTCAGACACATCTTTCACCATCATCATCTCTTCATTTCCAGACCCTTCTTTCATCGTTGCTTCAAAAATTTCTAGTAATACAACAGAAAGAATGTAAAAACATGTCTAATACAAAGAATAGTTGAACTGCTGCAAGTAGATGATTTACCTTCCCTTATTTCAGATAAAACCTCCATGAGTAGCTCTTACAGTTTTGATGTGAAACTCCTTTGATTTCTATCAAATTTATAGTGAAATTTGATAGAGATTGGGAGCCTTTGGTGTTTCATATATTCATTAATGAAACTACTCTGATCATACAAATTCCAATTGCACCATGAACAAATTCATTATACTTAAATTTTCAATAACACAAACTCCACATTAAACATCTTTAAATAAGATTCCAGACTCTTCCAGCTTGTGATAAACTGATTGTCTAATAGAAACTTTGAGAACATGAGTAGACATATTCATTCCCTGAACTTTCTTATAACAAAATACTAGGCACAGGACCTATTAAACAAAAAGGAACAGGACCTATTAAACAAAAGCTGGTTTAGTTTGTGATATCTTCCTATGTAGATAGGTTCCTCTTTCGCCTTCTAACATAAGTGTACCTGTAGCGGTTGGTCTCGACAGGTTGATTCTCTTCAAATCTTTCTTCTTTAATTTTAACACTTTTGATGCTCGGTTTCTGTTTCGTGGATTTTCCATCGCCACGCCCTTTTTGCAGGTTTACTAAGTGTAAGACCAGCTCTTTCCTAGTTGCTTTCCTCTTCTCCCTATGATTCCATAACTTAAATACTGTGTCTTCCTCTTGTGTGCTCACTAATCTCCAGCATGGCTTCTGTCACAGCATTACAAACCTCTCTACCATACTCATTCCTCAAGAAGCTCAAGATAATGTCTTCCTCATCAGGCTGGATTCCCTACACATTCAACCATCTACAATAAGACAAAAATGATGTTGTAACCGAAATGTAATGAATTATACACCAGATATTATATATAACCTTGAAGTTGCCTTTCATATCAAGTATAATTTTAAACGGATACCAAGTAGGATCCCTTATAAACTTCCTACAGGAAGACCATAACAAAGTTCCCTCCTTCTCAGCATCTTCACCTGGAAGCTTTCGCTTCATTGCTTCAATGAATGGTTTCCTGTCAAGCTCTCCTATAAGTTTCACCCCATAAACACCCCCAATCATCCGCTCCCCTATTTTCTGTAAAACAATACAATCAATAACATCAACATCTGAGAATAAACTCTTTGAATGAATTGAAAAGGAGTGACTAGTAGTATTACAATATTCTCTTCAGTTCGCAGCTCTAACCTCTCAGCTTCAATCAGTGCTTCTTGAAACTTAAGTCTCTTCTCGCGAAGCTTGAGCTCTTTCTCCTTGGTCACCAATTGTAGCTTAACATTATCCATCTTAAAAACATCACACATTTTCCTCTCAATCAGAGCTTCTTGAACTTTAAGTCTCTTTTTGTGAAGCTTGAGGTCTTTCTCTCGCTTCCTCAACTCTTCCTCCTTGGTCTCTAATAGTAACTTAACCTTATCCATCTCACACATTTTCCTCTTCATCTTCCTCCTATCCCTCTCAATCATCATCACAGTCATAGAACAGACAAATCAACAATGCAAAACCCACATTTCAAAGTATCCAAAACCCTATAAATTTCATATCTAGGTACACACAACCCTTAAACTTTACTAAGACTAATCACATAGATACACACAATGTTCCCGATTTCTATTTCAAATAGCAACCTTTGTCAGCTTAAGAAATCAGATAAAGACGTATCAAAAGCAGTACATTAACAAAATCAAAGCTTTGCATCATATAAAGAAGCATATATACTGTACATTGAACAACACATTAACAAAAATTTAAACTTGCATTAAAGATAACAAAGAGAGATATACATCTAAAATCACATCACGAGCATCTTTTAGTTCTTCGTCAAGCTTGATTTGCATACAACCAAGTCCATGCACAGGCTTGATTTGCTTACAACTAAGTCCACGCAGAAGCTCTTCCAACTTCAACTCCATTTCACCCATATCTTCTTCACATCCTCTCAACCAGATTATGTACTAATGGTAGTATATGCGTTGGATTATAGGTGGGCCGGCCCAACTTTCGAGCATCCATGATCTCTGTATTCGACGTTAGTGGTTTTTATCAGTGATTAGTAATTTGAAGAGAGTATAGTATAAACGGCTGTTCGGAAAAATAATTATCAGGTAAATTTTTTAAAAACTGATGTTGAGTGATTAATATAATAGTATTAGAGATTCAAATAATTAAATTAATTTTTTATAATCAAATTATCATCGAGTGACTGGGCAGGATATATACAAAGATTATACTGAAAAGTAATTTTAATTCCAGTTCCATTCGACAAAAACTTGTGAAGCCTACAATGTCTTCCTATGTACTCCCTCTGATCCAAATAAGTGAAGTTTCAGACTTTTTCACTTTTATTAAAAAAGAATGAAAATGACACTATAAACCCTCATAAATGCATTCTATCTCTTTCTTTTATACTCTAATCTCAACAATAATTATTAATGATAAATAAATGTGTAACAGGAATTTCATTTAACTTTTTATCTTGAAAATCTAAAACATCACTTATATTGGATAATATCAAACACTCCCAAACATCACTTATTTCGGATTAGAGGGAGTAGTAGATACAGTTATTCTTCTACGTCTAACACACGTATATCTATATCGGCCCATCTCTACTGCTGGTTCATTCTCTTTATCTCTTTCACTTTCACCTTCCATTGTCGCCTCCACAACTCTGCAAAAACTCATCCAATAACATTAACATCTAAATATAGCAACTTCATTTGAATTTACTCAAATGAGTGTATGAATAATACTTACCATTCTCTTCTCCGTCCTCTCAGCTTCAATCTGTGTTTCTTGAACATTAAGTTTCTTTTCAAGCTTGTTCAAGTCTTTCAATTGCAGCTGAAGAACATCAAACGTCTTCCTCTTCATCATCTTCACAGATGAATGGACAATGAAAACAACTCAAACAAATCCTGTTCAGCCTCAAATCTCCAAAACCTTTTGAAAATGATATCTCCGAACCACTTTTATATATGGTGTACACAACCCACTTTTGTTACTCATATATATTAGAATAATCATAAGGATATATAATATTATTGCCAATCAAATTCTCCTTTAGGAAATAGTATTTGTCTGTTTGAGAAATCTGAAATTCCTAAACCTAACCTAATTAGTAATTTAATCAAAATAGAAATTTGATTAAATTGAACTACTTTCTGTCAGTCAGTGTTACTGACATCAGAGAATGGAATTTCTCCGGCCAATAAAAGAAAGTGTTAAATTTTAATTATCCATATGACAAGAATTACTGTATTAATCTGATAATTATTTATTCAGTGCTCTGTTTGAGTGATAGATTGGGATTGATAATAGAAATAGTTTCTTTTTAATTTAAAGACAAAGCAAGTACAAAAATGAGCAGAAACCAGCTGATAGATCGATTTCACATAATACTAAAATTCTGATAATTTCACTTGTTTATCCACCTCCAAACAGGGTTAGCAGGAACTGGAGCAGAACCTGATCACTCTACATGGAAAACAAAACAAATAATCAGATGCTGAGAAAAATATAGAACAAAATTAGAACTCATCAACTGATTATAAAATTGACTCACTTTTCCCGTTCTGTTTCTTCTTTTTTTTCATCTTGTTCAAGTTTGAGCTGGTTGTTGCTCTCTTCTCAGCTTTTTTCTTCAATTCCAGAGCCTTTTCAGCTTCCACTTAGTGTCAAGTTCCTGTTGCTTCTCTTGAAGCTACATTAAAAAAAACGTGTAAAAATCTGAAAATAAAAAATCAGAATTGAAGAACTGTCACAAGGATGTAGATGGAAGTTATTACTATTTTCTCCAGCTTAATGGCATTCTCCTTCTCAGTATCCACTTGGATACTGTGATCCCTCAACTGCATCTCAAGATCCTCAACTCGGAGTTTCTGATTCTCCAACTGCTTCTCAAGCTCCAATAACTCCATTTTCCTATCCCCCAATTGCTTCTCAAGCTCCTCTACTTTCATCCCCAGTTGTTTCTCACGTTCTTCTGACTTCCTTCCATAAACTTCCAGGTCAAGCACACTCATCTCCAGACTGTTCTTTATCTCTTCATAGTCAGACATATTTTTCTTCATCTCTTCATTTGCTTCAGACATTTCTAGTAATACAGCAGAAAGAATGTAAAGACATGTCAAATACAAAAAACAATTGAACTACTAAGTTATAATAGTATGCATGCAGCAAAGGTTAATGATTTACCTTGCACTATTTTAGATAAAGCCTCCATGAGTAGCTCTTCAATATAGTTTTGATGTGAAACTCCTTTGATTTCTATCAAATTTATAGTGAAATTTGATAGAGATTGGGAAACCTTTGGTGTTTCATATGTTCATTAATGAGACTGCTCTGATCATACGAATTCCAAATCCACCATAAACACATTCATTGTACTTAAATTTCAATAACACAAACTTCACATTAAACGTCTTTAAATACGATTCCAGACTCTTCCAAGCTTGTGCTAAATTGATTGTCTGATAAAAACTTTGAGAGCATGAGTAGACACATTCATTCCCTCAACTTTCTTATAACAAAATACTAGTAAGGCACAGGACCTATTAGACAAAAAGGAACAGGTCCTGTTAGACAAAAAGGAACAGGTCCTGAACTTTCCTATGTAGATAGGCTCCTCTTTCGCCTTCTAACATAAGTGTACCTGTAACGGTTGGTCTCTACAGGTTGATTCTCTTCAACTCTTTCTTCTTTAATTTTAACACTTTTGATGCCTGGTTTCTGTTTCGTGGATCTTCCATCGCCACGCCCTTTTTGCAGGTTTACTAAGTGTAAGACCAGCTCTTTCCTAGTTGCTCTCCTCTTCTCCTTATGATTCCACAACTCAAATACCGTGTGTCTTCCTCTTGTGTGCTCATTAATCTCCAACATGGCTTCAGTCACAGCATTAAAGACTTCTTCTCCATACTCATTCCTCCAGAAGCTCAACATAAGGTCATCCTCATCTGGCTGGATTCCCTACACATTCAAACATCTGCAATTGGACAATAACGATGTTATAACCAAAATGTAATGAATTATACACTAGAGATTATATCGACCTTGAAGTTGCCTTTCATATCAAGTATGATTTTAAACGGATACCAAATAGGGTTATTTATATACTTCCTACAGGAAGACCATAACAAAGTTCCCTCCTCTTCAGCATCATCACCTGGAAGCTTTCGCTTCATTGCTTCGATGAACGGTTTCCTGTCAAGCTCTCCTATAACTTTCACCCCATACACACCCCCAATCGTCCGCTCCCCTATTTTCTGTCAAACAAAAAAAACAATACCATCAACATCTTAGTATAAACTCATTGAATGACTTGAAAAAGAGAGATTAGTAGTATTACAATATTCTCTTCAGTTCGCAGCTCTATCCTCTCAGCTTCAATCAGGGCTTCTTGAACTTCAAGTCTCCTTTCACGAAGCTTGAGCTTTTTCTCTCGCTTCCTCAACTCTTTCTCCTTTGTTTCCAGTTCCAACTTAACATTATCCATCTCAATAATATCAGACATTTTCCTCTTCATCTTCCTCCTGTCTCTCTCAATCAACTTCACAGTCATAGAACAGACAAATCAACCACATTCCATAGTACACACAACCCTTAAACTTTACTAACACTAGTCACATATATACACACAATGTTGCTGATTTCTATTTCAGAAAACAACCTAAAGACGTATCTAAACCAGTACATTAACAAAATCAAAGCTTTGCATCACATAATGAAGTACATTGAACAACATATTAACAAAAATTGAAACTTGCATGAAAGATAACAGAGAGAGACATACAGCTAAAATCACTTCACGAGCATCTTTAAGTTGTTCGTCAAGCTTGATATGCTCACAACTAAGTTCATGCACAAGCTCTTCCATTTGCTTCATTCTCTCTTCCATCTTCAACTCCATTTGCTCCATCTTCTTCACATCATCTCAACCTTATGTACTAGTAATTGCGTGTGTCGATGAATCAAACATTTCCCAAGGCATGTTTAACTTTTCCACTACATTCATACAGTAGGGGTAAAATAGTCATTTTACTTTCTGACTGGAGATTGAAATAACTCTGCTATTCGATGTCTCATTTATCAATCAACCAATCAAAAGAATACATCAGGATTTGTAAATCGTCTTCGTCGCTGGAATCATGGGGCTGCTGCTGCAGATAACTTGGTAACACATCTTTTCTTCTTAGCTGGATTCTTTAAACTCATCAACACACGAGACGATTCTTCATTCAATTTCAATGATTGTTGTTGTTTTCGATTCTCGTCGTGATTCATCTTCAACAAGTCAGGAACCCTACATTGTCCAATTGAATTGAACTTATTGATTCCGTTTAATTGAATCGAGCTTCCATCATCATCATTAACAACTTTTCTATTGATTTCTGCGATTTGCTTCCCGCAATTTTGAATTACTTGTTGGATCATCTTCGTTACTGTGTAGAAAACAATCATAGACATCAATAAGTGAAATCAATAACTAAATTATTTTCTAATATTTGATTACCTGGCTCCATTTGATGCTCAGCAGGTTAGATGAAGAAGGTTTTTAGTATACAGTGGATTAGAGTAATAGAGATGAATCTAATCAAGGTGAGTCAACTCTTCTATAATGTGGTTTGGTTGGCATAATACTATTGGTTATGATGATAATTGTTTGATCATTAAATTAATTAATTATATTATTTTGTCATTAACTTATTTGTTTTTCCTTTTCATGCTCCACATAAAACTCATCTAACATACCAACTCTAATATAGTCTTACTTCAAAGCAAAATTTGGTATATTTAATCACAATGTCTTCATCAAAACCAACATTTTTTAAGAATTTCAGTTTATTGTCTTCTACAACATCATATAATTTACAGCAAACTTTGTCCATTTAGGACTTACAAAACCGAATAGTGAAACTTTGAGGTACATTTGAACCAAACAAATACTAAATCTGAATCAAAACTTGTTCTTATATACTATGTACATACACAGTTGCACAGATCATGCACGGCGTTTACTGAGCCGCCAAGAATTAGGTTCCTCATATCTGTTGTATAGAGGTTCAATCCGTTGTTGGTGCTTACGCTTGCTAGTTTTTGTAGGGTCAGCGACCTTGAAGAACCTTGGGGCCAGTTCCGCTAGCCAATTGGGATCTGCTACCGTCACCTCTCGCATGTATTCCTTTGTTGTCATTACCAGTTCATGATAGATAACCCATTCTGGTTGTTCATGGAAAAGAGCACTGCTTGGATGAATGTATACCGATTGATTCTCTACTAAAGTCTTGTACCCTCCTTGAGGGTCCTTTTTGGCTACATGAAAGAAGAATCCGGCAGTGATGGCCTGGCTAATCTTGCTGAAATCTTTTCCAGCACTCACAACTTGCCGTCTATATTTGTCCATAATGGTAACAAGCTGTTTCCTCACATCCTGAGCTCTCCTCAAGGATCGAGATTGAACAAAGTTTTCAAAGCACCAGGGTCCTGAGAAGTTTTTAGCTTTCCAAACCTCATACACAGCAAGAAGTGTCAAATGATCTCCTTCCGGTTGAAAAAACTTGGCCCTTTTGTGATCAGCTTGAGCTTGTTTTTCTCTCGGTCTATAAAATATGTTGCCAGTTTGAATCATGGCAATAATGGTTAGTATCTCATCACTGCAGCCAAGTTCCACACTAGCCAGTAACATCTTCGACAGAGGCGGTTCAAGAGGAAATTCTGCCATTTTCCGACCCAGTTTAGTAAGAAGACCTTCCTCATCCAATGCTCCTAAACTGTAGAGCTGTTGCATGGCCGAGATGAGGGACTTTGGAGAAGGTGGATCCATAAAGTCGAAAGACAAAAGATCATTAATTCCCATAGCCTTCATTGAAAGAGTAGTTGAACCAAGATTAATCCTTTGAATTTCAGGAACTGCTGTAGGAGACATCTCATTGCGATATGCACTCTCCGTGTATAACCGGTAACATTTCCCGGGACCTGTACGCCCAGCACGTCCTGCTCTTTGTTTTGCAGATGCTTGAGAGATAGGCGTAATGACTAGTGAATCAAGCCCTTGCTTTGGATTGTAAACGTTCTGTTTTGCAAATCCAGGATCAATGACGTAAAATATGCCGTCAATAGTCAATGAAGCTTCTGCAATGTTAGTAGCCACGACTACTTTCCTCTTTCCTGGAGGAGCAGGTTCGAAGATTCTGGATTGCATCTCACTGGGGAGAGCACCGTAAACAGGCAGTATAATCAACTCAGGCACGTCTTTGCCTAGCAGTTTCATTCTCTGATACAAGGACTGGCATGCCAAATCGATCTCCTCCTGACCAGTCAAGAAAAGCAGGATATCACCTTCAGGTTCTGATAAGTGAATCTGCATGACAGTAATCAAAGCTGCTTCCAGATAATCACTCTCAGGCTGCATTGTGTAGAATATCTCAACAGGGAATGATCTCCCAGGAATGGTGAAGATGTTGCAGTTGAAGAAATATCCAGAGAACTTCTCTGCATCCAGTGTAGCAGAAGTAACAATCAGTCGAAGATCAGGTCTCCGCTTCACAAGCTGTTTAAGTAACCCGAAGAGAACATCAGTGTGTATAGTCCTCTCATGAGCCTCATCAATCATGACTACGGAATACTGTGATAGATTCTTGTCCACCAAAATCTCTCTAAGAAGCATTCCATCGGTCATGTACTTGATCACAGTTTCAGGTCCAGTACAATCTTCAAACCGAATCGCATAACCGACCTCTTCACGTAACCGACAACCATACTCTTCAGCAACCCTCTTGGCTACAGAGGTAGCAGCCACTCTACGAGGCTGAGTACACCCAATCTTCTTCCCTTTCCTAGTAAAACCAGCCTCAGCTAGATACTGAGTCAGTTGTGTGGTCTTACCAGAACCAGTTTCACCCACCACAATTAGAACCTGATTATCAAGAACAGCTTGAATCAATTCCTTCTTCAACTTATAGATAGGCAAGCTCTTCCTTTGTTCCTGAATAGAGAGTTTAGACTTCTGTCCGAAACTCAAATCTTTGCCAAAAGCATCCTTCTTCCATTCAGGCATTTGATATGCCGATGATAAACCGACTCCTCTCAACTCCTGCGCGAGATGTCTGTCGCCTGTCTCTGGCATAGGATCTTCCCAAGGACGATTCAAATCCTTAGGAATGGAATCAAACATGGTTCTTTGCTGTTGCTGTCTCAGTTCTCTTCTCTCCTTTGTAAGTGCAGATTGGAGAGCAGCTGCTCGGCTCAATGACCCTGCTGGATTCTTGACGATTCTCACTGGAGAGGTGTCAACAGAGTGGTAACTAGTCTTGCCTTGCAAGAAAGCAGGCTCGTCTTCATTCAATTCAATTTCAACCTCTTCCTCAGCGCCATCTTCATCTTGGTACATCTTCCTGTCTCCAGACAAAACCCCTGAAGCAATCAACTGCTTCGCTTCCCACCTATCCGGCGAACTCATCCTCTTCACCGCGGAGAAGTACTCCATGTTTTTCAAAGGGTCTCTTCTCTCTATTCTCATCATCGTCGGAAATATAAAAATCAAGAAGGAATGGATGGAGAAATATAAAGATAAAAAAGGAATGGACTGTGAATAGAGAAGTGGCTGAAGAACTCTTTAAATAGTACTATGAAAAATCCTACTTGAAGTAGGAAACAAAAGTGGATCAGGATATAAATTCTAATCCGAGTTTTCCTACATGAGAGAAATTTGTTAGTAGGTTGCTTGGGCTGCAAGTTACTATATAATTTACCGTGACAAATAATTTCCCTTTAGAAGTAGTTCACACGACATTACTCCCATCCGAGTACTATTAGTATTTACTCGTTTTCATCCTTGTGTTGGAAGCAACTAATGAAAAGCTAATTAAGTTTAAATTAAAATTATTATATTTTAATTATTATTTTTTTATTCCGAAAAAAATTATATTTTTAATTAACTATTTAATGTTCTTTAATTAAAAAGAAAATAATAATATTAAAAAGAGTAATTATTTGATTTTATTTGAACTAAAATTAACCTTGTGTATAAGAAATACTACACCCGATTATCAAAATATCCCTAATAAATTTAAACAGTTATTCTAAATGTTTTTTAATTTTATTTTACTAATTTTAATATAAAATAATTTTAAATAATATTAAAATTATTAAATTAATTCTATTTTAATAATAAATAAAAATAAAATATTTTATATTTATAATCATCACATAAAAAATTAATATCATCGTATTACTTAATTATTTTATGTATTTTAACTAAATTTAAACTCTTTCCGTGGATTAATAAATACAAATCACATCATTTTAAAGACTTTTGAATACCCATAAAAATTATATTAAACAGGTCGATTAAATTTACAATTGTAAATTTTATGAATTTATATAAACTTTTCTTTCTAAGTTATTGTGTAAGAGGAGAAGAGTCTCCAAATAAATTATAATAAAATAAAATTATATTTTTAAAATCTTAAATAAATGATAACAAAATAAAATTATATTTTTAAATTTTAAAATAGAATATAAACAAGTAACAAATATTAGTATTTCATAAGCATTCAAAAAATTCAATGAATATAAAAAAATTTTAAAATAAATTTATTTATTTTATATAATTATTTAATATAATAAAATTAATTTTATATAAAAAAATACTAAAAGGTTTATATAAGAAAAAAGAAATATTAACTCTATTATGAAAAATAATATTTTTCAAATTTTGATTTGAAATAAAATGTTCCAGAAAAAGACATTTAGACATTTATAAGAAATAGAAAATAAAAAGGATCGAAATAGTAAATTAAAAAACTAAGTTGACCAAAATTATAAATAATATATATAGGAATAGTTTGAATAGTAAAAATTATCAAAAATATGGTCTAAACTGATGCCATAATTTTCATATTTATTTAATGTTAAATGGAAGGCTTTTCTTGATAGAAGACCCTATGAAAGTGCATGATTTAATTAAAAATATTTTTTAAATATTATTAAATATATATATATATGATGGTATATTTATTAATTAATTAAAAAATCATTAAAATTTATTATAAAATTAAAATAATATTAACATATATATTTTTAAAATATAATTTTTTATATTTTTATAATTAATCACTATTTAAATTATTATAATCAACCATTAATTGTTATCCTGCTATTTTAACCCATAATTTGATTAACTTATCCCAAACCAATGTGACGGTGATTGATGTTTAGGGGTGTAAATGAGTCGAGCGGCTCGCGAGCAACTCGAACTCGACTCGTATTTTTTGAGCTCAAGTCGAGTTTTTTTTTTCTAGCAAGCCAAGCCGAGTCGAGTCCGGTATTATTTGATTTGTAAACTCGCGAGTATAATCAAGTACATACACTTTAATATAATTATTTAAATAGTGTGATGTGAGTATTGAATTTGATATGATAGTTTGGTTTATTTTTTAAGGGGTGGCATATCTAGGTTTTTGTGGACACTAAATTTAATGTGAACACCTAATGCTCATAAATATGGAAACAAGTTTAATAAAATAGTTTTGATTTGATTGGACTTTCTTGGCTAAATGAAACATGTGACTATTGTCTAGCTGTTGACATATTTGCATGCTTTTTATTACATTTTGTTTTGTTGTTGAAGTGATTGAGATTTACTATAATGACTTGCGTTAAAATTTTAGGTATATAGCATAAGAAATACTGAAATACTCTATTGGAAAGATAGCCACATTGAGAGAGATTGTTATCAAGAATTTGGATTTCCATGGGAAAATGTCTTGCTATTATTAAAATAATTTTTAGTACTCCGTTTCTTATTTTACAGAATTTGAACCTGGTGTGTTCGAAGTACTCATGAATTTTCAATTTATGTTATTGTATTAATGACTTCGAAAGACTTTTATTTATGTACTGAATGTAAATTCATAAAGTTTATCAAATATATTTTTATAATTAGGTTATTTAATTATGAATATTTTAGAGTATATATTTTTTATTATTTAATTATACTATTATTACGTTCATGTATAAAAAATATTCAAATTTCAAAAAAATTTGACTTTGCTCAAAATTTGTATTTTTCAAGAAATGATGAATTAATTCACAAAGTTGTATAAATTTTGATTAACGAGCTTAAAATAAATCGAGCTCGAGTTACTCGAATATCGATCGAACTCGAGTACTAAAACTGAAGTTCGATTCGAACTCGAGTTCAATACATTTAAAAACGAGAGTCAAGTAAAGTATGCTACTACTCGAGCTCGACTCGTTGACAGCCATAGCGATGTCATAGAGAAGAGAATTTTGCATATCTAGATGGACATAATCAGAGGAAGAAGAATAGGAGGTGAATTGATTTGACAAATGAAAAAGGAAATCGAGATTGTGTAGGAGATGATGCTAGTACTGAACAAATATGCAACATTTCTGCATTGACAAGACACCAAGAATCTCTCGAAGCTGTTTCGAAAAGCTAAAATTGAAGGAACGAAGATCACTGTCAGACATTAGTTTAACTGCAAAACATCATAGAAAAGGTTTTAACAACTACAGCATTACAGTAAAAGAAAATTTGGTTCATCTAGAAACCCAGCTCATAACACACCAGTATCTGTCTGCATCTTACCATTTCTGACTTTAATTGGTGTTCACGTTGCTGCAATTCATGTAATTCCTTTTCCTTTACTTTTAGCTGTACAAGTATATCTAATTTGGTAAATAGCTTCATTGAATCTTCCTTTCCTTCTAGGATCGTCTTTTTCACTGCACCATGAAAGAAAAAACACAAATAAAAACCATTAAAAAAACACATACTAATTGGGACGAGGGTGGACCAACTCACATTCTTCCATTGCTCTAAGTTCAATTGTGAATAACACAATTAATCTGGAAAGAGTTGTATGTATATATAGTAAGAGGTAGGTCGAAGAAACAGTGATGTCAATTGATAGCGATGTAGATAGATGACAGACTAGTCTACTTGATGGCATGCCATTGCTATGAGAAACACTAATATTATTACTAGTATTATTTATGGAAATCTCCTCTCAAAGAAATCCATCAGACTATAACACTAGATCCTCCAGAAAAGTGGATACTATCTTCCCGTTTATTGGACATTACCCTACTGAACATAATTAACCCTATAAAAAATATTAAAATAATTATGGAATTATTGAAATTTCAATTAAAATATTAAAATAATTTGATTGAAATTTTAATTAAAATATTAAAGTAGTTATAAAATTAATTGTAACGTAACAATGTTGTGGCAATGATACCTATAAATTTTTTATTTTTAGCGAATTCTTTAACATTATATTAGGATAATGAAATTAAATAATCGAATATATTATATTAATTTAATAATATTGATAGGAAATTTAAATGAATTGTTTTAAATCTTTTATAAATAATATCTTTTTTATTATAAAAAATAAAATAAAATAAAATAATTCATCAATAATTAAAATTAAAATATAGTATAATTTATATTATGATTCGAAATATATATATTTGTAGTTATATAAAGTAAATCAAATATATAGTTTCATGATATTAAAATATACTACAAACACATGAATTATTTGATTTTCATGAAATATTTTTATATAATATTTAATTTTTTAAAACTATTTCTCGCAATTTTTTTTTAGTTTTAAGAATAATTTTTTAAATATAATATATTATGGAAAAAAAGTTTATTTTATTATTAGTATAAGCTGTATTTAAAAGAATAAAATAATTTTATATTAATATATCATGAATTTAGTCAGAATTAATTAAAATATTAGTAATTTAAAAATAAATTACAAAATATAAAATTTGTTTAAAAGAAAAAAAATACAAATCGAACCGACCCAACAGGACCGACACAAATAGCTTAGTAAAATTAAGATCGATTTTGGTTCAATTTTGTTCAAAATTGGATTCACTCGCACTATGTACACCTGATGATTAATCCTTTGACGCTCTGTGCTCTTGGACTCTTCCTAGGAGTGAGTGTGGTAAGCTAAAAATAATAAGATAAATATACTATTTTAATACGACACAATAATTTATCTATATATATAAAAAATTGTGGCATGCTTAAAATTCTTCAATGTAATAAAATTAAATTTTTACTTTTATTTATATTTATACCACTCACACAATTAATAATATTCATACTTAATAATAAGGCTAAACTTTTACTTTTATTTACACTTGTGTCACTCATATAATTAATGGTACATGCATGGTTATTAATAAGAGTTATATAATTAATACAATAAATAAACTTCATATAATTAAGAGAATTTTATAATTTAAATAAATAAATAATATATTTTTGTAAAAAAATTTATAAAAAATATATATCTATGTATTTTTTAATAAAAAATATACTTTAAAAAAATATTTTTTTTTATAAAAATATATTAATATTTGTTAAAAATTCAAACATATTAATATTAAATAAAATTTTTAAAATTAAAATAAAAAATGAAGCATATATTAACAATTAAAGACATCATGGACTTAATCAAATAAACATGAAAACTAATATATATGTGTTTTTTAATTTTATATGTTTCAGAATAATATTTAAAATTTAATTAATAAATAATTTTATTTTTACTAAATTTATTAAATATATAGTTTATAAATAATTTTAAAATATAATTTAATTAATTATTCAAACAAATTAATATATATTTTTAAATTCATTCCTTAATAATAAATTATATATTTTATATTCAAAATAATATTTTATCTTATATTCAAAATAATATTTGTTAAAAAACATGGATAAGAACTGCGCGTAGCGCGGTCTAGTACTGACATATTTTTAGTAAAAAATAAACTAAAATTAAGTAATATTAATGATGACTAACACATTTTTACTAAAGTGAAAATAAAATAAAGTAATATTAATGACATGTCAATTCAGATTTATTTTTCTATTTCTAATGATTTAAATTAAATAAGTTGAATTAGCTAAAACTGTAGGCGACAACCAAGTTGATGGAATCTTGTATTTAGCAAGCTGAAATGAACACATTTTTCTCCGCCAAATCATCCATGCAAATTGGTTCCATCATGTCAATGAAAAACCTGCAAAGAATTCATGGTAAGAGAGTTTCGTGAATGTGCACTGAGAAGCCAAGAGGCATCCACTAATTTTCTTATAATAGTTAGAATAGCAATTTCTTTTGATTTTGTTTTTACGAGTTTTTTTTTTTATTTTTAATTTTATTTTAATCTTTTCCCCTTTCTTACTAATTTTAAAAATAATAAATGTTGATATAATTTTGGAATAAAAATTTACTGTATAATTATAAATAAAAAATACTTTCGAATTTTAAATTTTAATATGACCATTTATTTATCACTCTATTGGTGAGCAAAATTATTCGGATAATTGGGTAATACGGGTAATTTGGGTATTCGGATAATTCGGTTCGGTCAAAAAATATTAATTGGATAATTCGAGTAAGAGTTATTAAAAATTTGGGTAATTTAGATAAATTAGGGTAATTGGATAATTTGAGTAAGAGTTATTAAAAATTGGGGTAATTTAGATAAATTAGGGTAAAATGAATTTTGATCGAATTAACTTAATTACCCAAAATATAAAACACTATTACTTTTTATTTCCATTTTTTTTTAAATCTCCTAAAATCCTTAAACCTAATATCTTCTCTTCTTTTATCTTATTTGTTTTCTCTCAACCTCCAACTATTGTTGTTCACTATCTAACCATTAGAATTATATAATTTTGTTAAATTTAACCAAAAAAAAATTATAAATCGAGTAATTCGGTTAATTTTATAATTCGGTTAAGGTTATGGCAAAATTTATCCGACCAAATGCTCACCCCTAATTATAATCTTTTATTTATCTTTTATCTGTAATCATATGAATAATAAAATAATCAATGTCCATATTTTTTCAATGAATCCCGAACCATGATGATATGTGGATCATCATCAATAATATAATTCAATCCGGTTAATGGAGCAATAAGCAGAGTGACGTATCTGGATGCACAAAATTCAGTTGAGAACCAATTCTATATTTGTAAGAGAGAAAATGTGACAAGGAGCCGACTAATGTAAATTGGAGTGAAAATGTTAATATGTACATCACGATTCCGACTAATCCAGGTATGTTATATATACAACACAAACAGCCCCTCAAGTATATCAAATAATGGCGGCAGGGTGATGATGAATCAAACCCATTAGTCTCGGTAACTTGAGTCACACGTCTGCTTATGGATTCTCTTCTTCTAACTCTGCCTATATAACTTCCGCTGGAGATTGAGAGGTTCCAAGTCGAAATGGAAGGAGGTATGTATCATGTTTGTATAGAATTTTAATATCGAAATTTTCATCTTAGTGGTTCTGATAATTCTGTTTCCATTTTGCAGTTAAAAAGATAATCACAGAAAGTATTCAAAATTCACTTAATATGTTGGCAGAAGTAGATAAAGCTGCTCTGAAACTGGAAGAGGAAAAGAAAGATTTGGCTATCCGAGAAGCCAAACTGGAATCAGATAAGAAGGAATTCCGGAAGTTGAAGAAAATGGTATCTAACACAAGCTTTTCCAATTCTCTAGAGTTGTTATTTGTTGACATTTCCATCGTTTTGCAGGAAGAGAAAAAGAGAGAAGCAGTGACAAGAGAGTTTCGGGAGCTAGATGGGAGAATTCAAGCCATTAAACGAAAAGCAATGGAAAAAGTAGTTGTAGAAGACAGGAACAAGGTCGATGATTGTATTCTGAAAAAGTTGAAGGTGAAAGAAGAAGCATTGAGTGACCTGGAAGCAACCAACAATGTTCTCACTATCCAACAGCGTCAGCTTAGTGCAGAGCTGCACGAACTTCGCAAGGAACTGATAAAAGTTGGTCTGTTTTTAGATTTGACCTTTTGTTTTAAGGAATTTTGAGATACATATGGTGGTTTTGCAGAATTTGATGGAGGAGCCGATGGATGGCATTGGAGTGAAAATGATGGGAGAGCTTGATAGTCAAGTTTTTGTCGATGCAATTGGAGGACATAGTCACTACACAAGAGCCAAGACGTTTTATATTTGGAAGTCACTTATAAGAGACTCCAGTTTTTATCCGTTCAAAATAATCTGTGATGAGCAAGGAGAACATATACTGATTGTTGATGTAGAAAATGAAAGATTGAAGCTTCTGGGAGAAAAGTATGGTGATGAAGTGCTGTTTGAAGTCGAGAGAGCTTTGTTGGAGATAAATGAGTATAATCCTAGTGGGAGATATCCAGTTCCTGAATTTTGGAATTTTAAAGAGGACAGAAAGGCCAGTTTGAGTGAAGTGGTGGCAGGTCTATTCAAATGTCTGAAAGCAAGTACTGATGAGAAGAAGAGACCAGTTGGTATGAATCATTCGGTTCCTGGGAGGTATTGTGGCAAGTGTTAGATATGTCACTACAAGATGATCTGGACTTTAGTAGTAGGGTTAATGACAATTTGTTGAGATGTTGAAACCTTCTCTTAATATTTTGGTTAATGTTTAATTAACAATTTCAACTAATACAGCAGTAGCTGAAAGCAGATTTCATTTCCTAAGACAATTCAGTTTGCAGAAACCTTACTTCTTTGGTTTCTGTTCTGACCTTTTATTCACTTTCAGTCTTCTTGTTACTAACTGACCTTTACTTGTGTTTTGAAAACAAATGACTACAGAGGAAAAACAGACTAATTCATTGTATCTTAACAGTCTGAAACACACCATGTTCTGATAAAAACCAAATCATAAAGTTCTTACAAACATTAAATCATCATCTTGTAGGGCAATTTCAACACTTGCCAACAGATCACAGAACATATTACAACATTACAGAATCAACTCCAGCTATCAATTCCTCTTCTTCATTCTTTTTCACAAAGTTTTGAAATGTTGCTCTCAACATTCTAACAGATTCTCTCAAGACGACTCCAGCTTCCAATGTTTGATCAATTACATGGGACATTTCTCTTAAACTCTGTAGTTCAATTCAACAAACAAGTCATAAGATGTATATAAGATCCAACTGTTTCCACAGAATAACTAATAGTGAACTAGCTCTCATTGAAACAACAAAATTGTAATGACATACCTGAATAAGTTCTTCAAGAATGAAATATATTCGTCTTCTTTCAGTTCTTGAAGCTGCTGATACAGAGATTGGAGCTTCATAAACTTCTGCTCCATTAATTCAGAGTCTTGAGAAAGATTCTCCATTTCCAAAAGCAAATAACCGAATAGATGCTGTGTCTCTGCAAATTTTCGCGAAACGTGTCAAAAAGCAAGATATCTTCTTATAAGATAAATTATTTGAATTTTGTAAAACTTACCTGCCTGGCAGATATCCATAGAACAAAATGTTGAAGAAACCTCAGTGAGTGAAGTGATATGCTTTAAATTGATTCATGTATTATGAATATATAAGACTTTCATTTACAATTTGACAGGTGGGTATATTTTAGGTCGGAGAAATTATTATTTTCAATGGTTTACAATGCAATAACTAGGCAGATTAATTTCCACTATTCTTTTCCTATTCTCCAGAATCCTTTCCCTAGTCTTTTCCTCTTCTCCAGACTCCTTCCAGGTCATCAAAATAAATGTACTAGTATGTATTTGAAAACATAACCATAAAGCTCTCTTCTTCTTGTCAGCAGTACTCATTGATCTCCAACAAACCTCTCTTCGCTTCAACCCCAAACTCTTCTCTCAACTTCTCACTCCCTATATCAAATATTCGGTGGAGATTGAGAGGTTTCAAGTCGAAATGGGAGGTCTGTATTATGTTGGTATACAATTTTAATATGGAAATGTTCATATCAATGGCTCTGATAACTCGTTTCCATTTTGTAGCTAAAAAGATAATCACGGAAAACATTCAAAGTTCTCTCAATCTCTTCGAAGAAGTAGATATACTGGAAGAAGAAAAGAAAGATTTGGCTATCCGGGAAGTCAAACTAGAATCGGATAAAAAAAAAATTCCGGAAAATGAAGAAAATGGTATCGAACGAAGATTTAAAAAGTTTGGTTTAAAAATTAATTGAAAGTTTTGTTAGTCCATATTTGTTAAGGATTACTCACTTTGAAAGTTTTCATATCATATCGTAATCTCATTTTCAGACTGCTAGTGAAGGGTTTTACTTACTTTGCTGTCACTCTGTACATTGCAGAGAGAAAGAGAGGAGTTGCTCATTGAGCTGCAGAAGAACCTTGATGCCAACCAAACCTTGGCATTGGAGATAGAGCGTCTAAAGGGGGCTTTAGATGTGACGAAGCACACGGAAGAGTATGAAGCAATGCAAGCACTTAATCAAGCATTGTTTATCAAAGAGCGAAAAGTCAATGATGAACTGCAAGATGCTCGCAAAGAACTTATCAGTGTAAGTGCTACGTATTTCTCATAGAATCTTAGATTTTAAATCATTTGTATGATAAATTATCTTTTGAGACATAAATTATTAGTTAATGTATGATAAATCTGAAAGGTATGCATGTAAAGTCAGCCTCAAATTAAAGAAATGGTTTCTTGTCAATTTCATGTACAATTAGCATCCAAATGTTTTGCCCAACTTCGATACACTATTTTGTTTTTTCGTTCATTGTAGAAAGTGACTACACCATTGTTTCTGATACTTCACTATCTGTTTCTTCCAGATTAAACCATCGAGCTCGACTCAGAGACTGTTTCGGATCTGTCGCTATCCAGATTACTTGCCTTTATAGCTGACTCTAAGTAGTTTTAGTGTCCTGTAGTGTTTGGAAGGATCGGTGCAAGTTATATTCTACATATTCAATTGTCCTCACGCTCATATGCTGATATATTGACAAATATAAACATTTGACTGTTTCTTTAAAATTTAGTATTTCGTTGAATGTTATATGTATGCTTGCTTTTGGTGTGCTTGTATTTGAAAACATAACAGCCTAGACACTCCATGTTCAGGTCACAAACTGGAGTCACTAAACTAGGGGAAAACAACTCGTTTGGTGGAAATATGTGGGAAAGTAAGATTACCTATAGGGATTGGACCGTGTTTCATTGAAGCAAGGTTCTAGGATTCTTAGGATTGTTGGGATTAGGGTTCCAACAATTTGAGATTTGTGATTTCAATTTGAGAAAGAATTCCGGAAGTTGAATAGAATGGTATCTGACAGAAGCTTTTCCAACTCTCTAGAGTTGTTATTTGTTGACATTTTCATCGTTTTGCAGGAAAAGAAAAGGAGAGAAGCAGTGGCCAGAGAGTTTCGGGAGCTAGATGGAAGAATTCAAGCCATGAAACGAAAAGCAATGAAAAAATTAGTTGTAGAAGACAGGAATGTGGTCAATGATTGTATAAAAAAAAGTTGAAGGTCAAAGAAAAAGCAATGAGTGACCTGGAAGCAACCAACAATGTTCTCACCATCAAGCTGCGTCAGCTTAGTGAAGAGCTGCAGGAACTACGCAATGAACTGATCGAAGTAAGTCTGCTTTTAGATTTGAATGTTTGTTTTAAGGACTTTTGAGATACATATGGTTGTTTTGCAGAATTTGATGGAGGAGCAGATTGATGGCATAGGAGTGAAAATGACTGGAGAGCTAGATAGCCAAGTCTTGGTGGATGCAATCGGAGGACATAGTCCCTGCACAGGAGCAAAGACGTTTAATATTTGGAAGTCACTTATGAGAGACTCCAGGTTTTATCCATTCAAATTTATCCCTGATGAGCAAGGGGGAAATATACAGATTGTTGATGTAGGAAATGAAGGATTGAAGCTTCTGAGAGAAAAGTATGGTGATGAAGTGCTGCTTGAAGGTGAACTGTGGAATTTTAAGGAGGACAGAAAGGCCAGTTTGAGTGAAGTGGTGGCAGGTCTGTTCATGCGTTTGAAAACAAATGCTGATGCGAATAGACCAGTTGGTGTGAATAATCCAGCTCCCTGTAGGTATTGTGGCAAGTTTTGAGATGTCAAAACAAGATGATCTGGATTTTAGTAGTAAAGTTAATGACAATTTGTTGAGATGTGAAACCTTCTCTTAATATTTTGGTTAATGTTTAGTTAACAATTTCAACAATCATGAATATATAGTAGAGTTAGGTAATGAAATGGTTTACATGGCAAAGTTACCAGAATATGCAAATGGAAGTGTAGTTACACATTATTTAAACATGATAACAACAAATGAACGCTGCAAAGTCTATGGATCCTCGCAACTTCAAGAAACTACAATAACGATCTATGCACTTTTCTACTGTTGCATAAAAAAGTATGTAACATCAAATGAATATGTTTCTTATAACTACCATCTAGTGCAATATGTACAATTGCACCTGTTAGGCTAATCTAGGTGGTGCTGAGTCATGAACTCCGGAGTCTTCACAAAATGCTGAGACTCCCACCTCCTCTTCCGCTTCTCCTCTCGCTTTCTTTGTCTCCTCCACGCTCTCTCGCCGCCGCCACCAGGAGATTTCTTATTCGCCAATTGAGTATACATTTCAGTCACCAAACACTCCTCACTACTCTCCCCTACAGAAGAACTACCAGGACTCGATTGACCACCATAATTCTCTTCAATCACCACATGCTTAACATCCATTAAGTTAACATTAACCGAAACAAAATCCTCAACATTTCCCAACTGACAACACCTATCAAAATCATCCCATTTCTTAATCTCAGCTTTAAGTTGAAGAAAACTCACAATCTCACCATCAGGGCTCAAACTCATCCACACAAAAGGGTACTCTCGATCATCACCATCACAATCACAGTCACAGTTATACAAGTGACGAAGTCCAGTGCCAGCAACGAACGAAGGTCCCCAATCGAATTTAATCAAGATAGCAGGAGAGTTGTTTAACAAACCGCTTCTCCGCCAGAAGCCGATCAGATTGCTCCACTGGTCTAGGGTTTCGTAAAGCAGCTTGAAGCTGATTTTGCCAGCACCCCATTTCTCGATCTGAGTTTTACCTCCCCACCGTCTCTCGCACATAGCATACCATAGCTTCTCATCGCTAGACAGCGGAGCAAAGCGTTTCGACGTGGAGGAGAAGATCGCGATATCTTTCGGACAGAGGAAAGAGAGAATGGTGAACTGGATGTCTTGTGGGAAATCAGCGAAAGTAAATGAATCCATGTTCACCATTGTTACACAGTGATTGAAATTTGATGGCTTTTTAACAATTTTGATTATATGATTGATATAAGGGTAGATTCTTACCGTAGATGGAATGATGCAATCGTAAATCAGGTAACAAGTACATTCGTGCAGAGAAAGGAATATACTTGGCGGAGAAGTTCATAACTCGGACTGGACCTGTTTAAGAACATGATTGGGCCAGACCATGAATATTCAGACTGGATCTAAATCGGCCCACAATGAACAAAATAGACGGAAAGGAAACAGCACATTGAAAGATTCTCTAAAAACGGGTTTCAGCTATTAGGGGGAAAAAATTTAAAAAATTCCATTCTTACATTTTTAATTATAACAACTTATTTTTTTTTAAGAATTGTAGTAAATTTCCAGTCTTAAGTAAAATAAACCAATCACAAGTTATATATTTTTACTTGGATGTTTTGGTGGATGTATTTATTCTATTTCAATTTTATTTGATTTAATTATTGAATGTCATCATATGGAATTATTACTATTATTTTTATAAAAAAATTAAAAAGTTTAAAAAATAAATAAACTAGTTATTTTTAACTAAATACAATTTTAATTTCAATAAAAAAATTAATATATATTTATTTATATTGTTATCAAATATTTATTTAAAAAATAATTAATTTTATTGAATTTTTAATTAAAAAAATTATATAATATTTAAAAAAAAAACAAATTTACATAAATATTTAAATTAATTTTTTAATAAAATATATAAATTCAATTTACTACTGTATAAACAGATTTATATCAATTTTATTTAAAATATTTTTCAATATATTAAATATGAACAACAATACATAATACATGCGACGGTCTTGTCGTGCCCCAGTACTAGTTATAAGTTATATATAGATAGCACATAGAGACAACATATAGAAACACATACACAATCATGAAACTAAATAATAGCCTCAGAACACTGAGCTATACATTCCAAATTATTAACAATAAAAATAAATATATAATAATCACAAATTAAAGTCATCCGAGAATTTCATAATAGTAAGCCATCAAAACGTTCCTTTTCCTTCATGGACCATTGCTGCTGCTGTCGTCGGAAAGAATAGTGTGGATGACTTTGTTAAGACCGTCGGTGACGGCGTTAAGCAAGCCAAGAACGGGGCCGTCTTCTGAAAGCACACGGGCGGCTAGTGTAAAGTTGATAGAAAATGCTAATGCCACAAACAGAGCAACAATAAAAGCATTGTAAGGACACATCTTCATATTTCTTTGATTGAAATTAGTGTGGTTGTGTATGTGTACTTATAGGTACCATGACATCCACATGAGCTGGCTATCTGGAATCGTACAAATGTGTAAGTGTATATTCATTTCATCAACTTCGTCCCGATTTGGTGGGATATTAATGTACGAGCGGAATATGGCCTCAAATGATCTCGCCGTGTAAATTAGAAGTAGTAAATGATGACGTGGCAAAATTTTTATTAGTAAACAGTTTAATTTATTTAAAAATAATTATATATTGTATTTTTTTTTTAATTTTAATAGAAATTTAATTAAATTTAAACTTTTTTATTATAACAAAAAAATTTGAAACACGTCAAAATTTTAATTTGACCGTTTAAGAGCATCTCCAGTGGAATGTGAATTTATTAGTTTGCACATCCACGTGGACATTCTGGATTTTTTATTTAAAAAATCCACTCTAATGACAATGTGAATTTATAAGGTGCAGGTGACGTGGCAGCAAAAAATAATAGAGGGTGTGGAGTAGAGCTCCTATTTCTCACGTCTTAGTTGACGGTGTCAATCATCAATTTTAATATTTTAAAATTATAATTACGATATTTCTATTTAAATTATAAATTAAAAAGAAAATAGAAACTTAATTCTAATGGATTATAAATTAGGGAAATCTGAATAGACAACAACCACTGTGGACGATTTTAAATTTTTTTTCTCCAGAAATATTATTTTTGACACATCATTATCCACACCCTCTATTTACCATGTCACATTTGCCTCAATTCACTAAACCACTGGAGATACTCTAAAATAGAAGTTCTGATAGACGATGTCTAATTTAAAATTTGCCACGTCAGCTAGACATTCAAAATAGACGGTACCATTGGAGCTCTATTTTTTAAAATATTGTCCACGTTACTGACGTGGCCGTGGAGAAATTACAAATAGACATTTCACTGAAGATGCTCTTAGAGTATATGCAGTTTTGGCACACTTTTTAGTTGCACTTCCGTCGTGTTAGCAATTAGAATTTTTAATAACTTAGATAGTTTTAATAGTTTTAAGTTTCAGTGGTGGACTCATATATTATTTTATTAATATTAATATTAAAATTAAAAAATAATAATTAATTTAATATTATTATTAATTTTTAATAGATAATTTATTATATATAATTATACTTTAATTAATAATTTTATTAAACTAACTAATTATTGAAAACTTGTGAGATATATTCATTAAATCGATTTGGAATTTGCAATGAGTCAATTTAACATGTGGTTAAGTTGTGTTTAATATAGCGGAAAACGTCTGTGTCTCTTTCATCTTCCAAAATCATGTTGGCTAATATAACGTATGCTTTCACTATTTTTTGTTTTAAAAAAAAAAATTACCAAAATTTCACTAGCCCACATATTATTATAAATCGAACTTGCAACACCGTAAATGCTTATTCGAAAGTATTGTCTTCTGTGCTATATATAAGTAATTTTCTTTTCTCATACTATGGTATTGCTATTAATTTTATAAATGTTAGCTCATTCAGAATATATGTCGTGGGTCAAATAATAGCTCAAGTGGTAATTTATACGTGGTATAATTTACTAGAATATCTAACACATTAATGTCATTATTGGAACGGCAAATCCAAACAATTCATGTCATATCCATGTTAGTGTGCTTCAAATATAATTGTTATAACCCCTTGATGTTTGCTTTGAAATTGATATTTCCACACTGTGATAATTTTTTCATTCCCATGTTACCATCAATACGGGTATACGATGCTCGAACTCATGGGCTCATGTCATATACCTAAATTCAAATCCACTAAATATATAACTTTTTTAAAAATATATTATAAAAATCATAACTTATATATATATATATATTTTATTTTATACAATAAATTAAATATTTTTAAAATAATTTAAAATTGAATATAATAAGAATAAATTAAAGTACTATTAAAATATTATAATACTATAAAAATATAACAATAATTATTATTTTAATTCTAAAAAATAAAATAAATAAAATTAAAAATATGAACATCTCAAATACAAGCCCAATCGGACCCGTTAAAAAGGGATTTTTGAGTACCCGGCGGGATAATGGTGGAAAGAGAAGTTGATAACTTAATAGACCCGCTTAAGAACATGATTGGGCCAGCATGAATATGAAGACTAGATCAAAATCAGACCACAATGCAACTCACAGATAAAAAACAAAATATCAAATTTAAGGTAAATAGTCGAATATTTATACTAGAATAGTCAATATAACAGCATATGAGGGTTATGACATTTCAATATAGAATATAGAGAGTACCCTCCGCATCTACTCAGTGTTGAGAACATTATAATGTGCAATGATCCTTCCAGACAGTACAGGACACTAAAACTACATAGAGTCAACTATAAAGACAAGTAAACTGGAAAACTATTTAGAGCCAGCTACAAAGGCAAGTAAACTGGATAGCAACAGATCCTAAACAGTCTTTGAGTTGAGCTCGATGATTTAACCTGAAAGAAACAGATAGTGAATTATCAGATATGGTCCTTAACCCTTTCTACAATGACCAAAAACAAAATAGTGTATCGAGGTTGATGAAAACATATGGATGCTAAGGTCCGAAATTAAAAGCAACCATTTCTTTATTTTGAGACTGACTTTATATGCATACCTTTCACGCCTCTCTTCCGTTTAGGTTTGAGAATTTTCCATATCCTAATAATATGAGCTACTCCTTCGCATAATGTGGCTTTCCTATTTTCCTTGAAATTCCAGAGCTCATTAATGGTGTATCTACCACTGGGATTGTACTCATTCATTTCACACAATGCAGTGGTCACAGCGTTGTAGATTTCTTCCCCGTATGTTTCCATGAGATCTTTCAGTTTTTCATCCTCAGCATCAATCAGTTCCTTGATAATGCAAATATAGAACAACCATAGTGATATAGTCAATTAACAACAAAACAGATCGAGAAATGTAATGGCTGACATTAGAAAAACTGATGATATATATCGAACACGAACTGCAGAAACTTCAGCAATGTATTAGCAGCGATAATGCATGCATAATCTTTAAGTTTCTTATAATAATAGCTAAAGCAAATTACCTTGGCTTCACCTTCTTTATTCATGACAACTTTGAAAGGATGCCAACTAGGATCCCTGAGATAATCTTCCCACTGGGAGCAAAGCTCTGCAGCTTTTACATCAACGTCGTCCTCAGCACACATTCTATTCAACGCGGCATGAAATACCTTCTGGTCAAGATCTCCCATTATTTTTACACCAAGTGTAGTGCGATTGGTGCGACCTGCCCCTATCCTAAAATGCTGTAAATATATATATATATATATATATATATATATATATATATATATTCAAATCAATCCCTAATACTTCAATCATCTTTTGAATTGACTAACTATTATCATATTGAGAAATACAATCGAAATTCGCAATGTCGAATAGCATCATGATAAGGTGCCCAGATCCTAAATAATAGTTTAGTGATCAAATTTACGGAAAACCACAAAATAATAGAATATGATACTTAAAAGAAAATCCAAAATATAGGAAAAGAAACTTATTTAATAATGAATATAGTATACGTTTGGGGCCGCTTGTGATTTTGAAATAATCACTTATGCGATGGTGAAAAACCCAAGCGTACCCTTGCTACTTTCTAAATTTATATGTAGAAGAATAACGGATGAATATAAATTTTGAATGGATGAAGGATATAATTGAAATTTTAACACCCAATAATCCAACACATATACATAATCTGATGTAGAAAACACATTGACACCAGATTACTCATCCATCTAGACACAACAACCTCTTGTTTGTTTTCTCAATTACTCCTTATTTTAGACATACTATTCATAAATGTGATGAAATTTTAAGATATTTGCTCTAACAAGACTAATTGAAAGAAAGGACAAACAAACAAAACCCCATGTTTTTTTAAATAATTCATATTGATTATATATTAACTAATTTATGTCTCACAAGACAGTTATCATACAAATAATTCAAATCTAAGATTTTATAGGAGCGCTCATAGAAAAATACTTTATGAAAAATAGCACTTACATTGATAAGTTCTTTGCGAGCATCTTGCAGTTCATCATTGACTTTTCGCTCCTTGATAATCAATGCTTGATTAAGTGCTTGCATTGCTTCATACTCTTCTTCCTTCTCTTCTAATTCTTGTTTAATCGATTCGATTTTTTTCTTTCCTTCCATATCTTCATCCTCTTCCGTGTGCTTCCTCACTTCTAAAGCCCCCCTTAGACGCTCTATCTCCAATGCCAAGGTTTGTTTGGCATCAAGGTTCTTCTGCAGCTCAATTATTTGTCTGTCGAGCAATTCTTTTTCTCTCTGCAATGTACAGAGTGGCAGCAAAGTAAGTAAAACTTTTGACTTGCAGTCTGAACTATCCAAAATGAGATTACGATGTGATATAATATGAAAGAAGTGAGGAGCAATGGAACCTTTTGCTTCTCTTCCAGCCTAAAAAATTCTTCATCAGTCTTCTTTTGCTCTATACTGGCCCTTTCCAGCTGAAAAAATAGAGAAATGAGAGTAATCACAATCAAAAATAGAGAAATGAGAGTAATCACAATCAAAAGGATAGTAATGTACCGGGAAACACCAATCAAAACTTTTGGTTAAGTATTTCCATAATAGAATAAGAATGGAAGACAGAAATAGATTCATATTTTCAGCAAGTCATCATGTTAAAATTGTCAGAGTACAAGCACTTCAATAACATGTAAATAAATTAAAACAAACTGCACTTTCAAATGTACTGGTTTCCTTTGAATTGGATATTCAAGGTATAAATGTACAAAAGCAGAACAAAGATGAAACTGGTTTGCAACTACATTTTCTAGCTTCATTGCATATTCCTATCTGCCACAATTAATTATACAATGCTTTCAAGTCATCACATTCATAATGCAAATTATATGGCAACCATTGCATGCCCTAATCTATCATATTATACAAACATTTTACTAAACTTCCTGATAACAATAAGAAAAAGGATATGCAAAATTCATAATCTATTAGAGGAAATTAACAAATATGGACCAACAAAACTCTCAACTAAATTCTAAACCAAACTGCCCGCTGTTGCGATGAAAAGATTATGGTGGTCATCATGGTTCCTTTTTCCAAATCTGAATTGTCAAGTTTATTTTTGAAAACTTTTAATTGTTTGGTTTGAAAATTTAAATCAATTTTTTACTTTACTATGTCTGAAAAGCGCCCACCAATTACCGTATTGCTTCAGTATCCACTAATATCGCATTGTATATAGACCATGATATTGAAATACAATGAGATTACCAATCTCTTGGCACGTTGAAGTTCTCTCTTCTCTGTTTCATTTTGAGCTTCTTGGTGTTGCAGTTCCTTGTCACGTTTCAGTAATTCTTTCTCACGAGAAATCAAATCCATTTGGGCTCTCTCACGCTCTGAATAGACCTTCTCGAAAAACTTACGCTCCTTTTGCTGCAGCTTATTGATACCTAAACATAAATACAAAATAGATTAATCTAGTTGATTGCATGGAAAATGATAGTAGCAAACAAAGCTTCTCATTGTCATAAAATAGAAAGTTTGAGATTACCTTCATTAAAAGATTTGATCATCTCTTCCTTTTCCTTCATCACATTCTCAAGGGCAGTATCAGTCTCAAGGTATTTCCTCTGCATCTCTTTAACATGTACATTTTTTTTCTCTAAGTCATCAGTCAATGTCTTTACAAGCATCGTCGTCGCCCTTTGATCATCTGCTTCTTTTCCAGAGACAGTTTTCAAATCTCCCATCCTTCGAAGATTAGTACCAAGAATACTCTTAGAGTGAAAGTCATCGTCTCTAGCAACCCACCCATAAAGTTTGTCCCCTCGGTTGGTTCGCGTATAGTAATCAATCTTCCCTTGATGCTCAACTTCGAAACTCTTATCAAAAAGAATAGCATCCTTAAAACCAGACCACTCCTTGCCAAAATCCACCAAAGCAAATCCAGAATGACCTAAATAGTTCCACAAAGGGTGAACTTTTAGAACCTGAAGAAATCCTTTATTTCTCAACTCATCTCTTAGTTTGCTCCCACTCTCAGCAACATATTTCCCATCCTTCATAACAGTTTTTATATTGGCAACCACTCCAAACCAAGGGTGCACAAATAATTGATCTTTCTCTTTGTCATAAACTTCGATACGACCTTCTCTGGATGAAGGTTTTGGAGCAGGTTTGGAGGAAGGTTCTGGGGCTTCTTTGGAGGAAAGTTTGGAAGGGGAAGATACAGATGCAGGTAAGGAAGCATTATGGTCAGAATTAGAAGTTATAGCACAGCCGGTGGGTTCATTGGAGAGCTCTGATCTATTATCCTCAACAAGATACCTATTCATATATTTCTCCAATGCCAAGTGTTTAGCATTTTCTCTGAGACTCCAACTTCTTGACCTACCAATACTGGAAGCATGTTCCAAAAGTTCCTTATAACGGTAATCCCTTCTCCTACTCTCATCACAGTACGGACATCGGTAGAAAGATTTTGATAATTTGACTCTAAGGTATCCATCCTTCAGCTCCTTATACTTGTCATACTTGTAATCTTCGAATTCCGACTCCCGAATATCTCTACGAGACATAGCTAACCACCTATTATAATTTAATATCAGAAGCATAGAGATTTAATATCAATTCAATAAACACAAAAACCCTCAAATCTCATGTCTAGAAAAAGTACAACCTCAAATTAACTATCATACTTCTGCAACATTGTATAGCAAAACATTAAACAATGAATAGAAGAAACATAACACATGCTATAACAGAAGACTTCTCCAACCCAGCAAATTTATTAACAATCTGCTCCAAAAATAAGAATTTAACAAAAGAGAAAAAAACAAAAAAAAAACATACCCTTTTTAAGTTCACACCTTTTTTTCCTTTCAGCATGCATGAACTAGTTATTTATTAATAATTCTTATGAACCAAACCGATAACAATATACATATAGACATATAAAATCCATGCAAACACAAATGCATATTCTTAAATCAGGACATCCTCCAGAGTCTGCAAAGTTCAATACAAACCTCACAGAGTCAACAAGAAGTATAGTTTTTCCTCTCTAAAGAGAGCACCGTTAAGAAAATAGCCAAAACACTTGAGAAATCAACATCAAACAACTAAAAAATAAAAATAAATAAAAAAAATTTAAAAAAAGCACAATTATTCACAAACAATAACACCATGAACTAACAAAAAAAAAAAAAAAACACAAAGCACATTCTTTCCTAAACTCCTCGACGACCAACACACAAACCACATTTTACAAAAATCAAAACGCTTCTCTAAACATTTAACCACACTTTCTCGTCAAACAAACAGAGTACATATACCTCATCAACTAAGAACAACAATAATCGCACATTGTAAACAAAACTAAAATACCTAGCAACAGACTTCAAACAATATCGACAAAAAAGTGAAAACGAAACGACCAACACGTCGATTAAGAACGAAGAAAGAAGAAAGCACACATTATGAACGCTAAAATACCTAAAGACCGAGTTCAAACCGATGGACGGAGAACACAAGAAACAAACAGAGTCAAGATTTCGTTCTTTGATTTTCTTTGATTTCCAAGAGTCTCTTCTCTTCTCTACAGGTAGCTAAGCAACTACTACTATGATCATTAGTGGGACTCACACAGTATACGTGGCGAATCGAGAAAGGACCCACAAACTTGGCGTCGCGAGACGGCGCGTGAGCTCTCTCTGTACCACAAAAGGACAAAAATTAAAATCATAAAAACAACCTCTTCTCCTCCATGCTTTTTCTGTTCAAAATCAAAAACTACACCTGTCTCGTCAAATCAATTTCAACGAATCTTCAACGTAAACAAACCCGGTAAATTCCATTCAATGTAGATCATCAAACAATAAATTGAATGTGATATCTTCAAACTTGCAAGGGAAGTTTAACTGATGGAGGACTCTTGAAGAACCCTGGTTTGGGTTTGAGGGTTAAATTATTCCTTTAATGGAATTGGAATCGACTCATTAGTGAAAAGTTTTCTGGTACAATTTTGGTAATTGGTTGCTTGTATTATAAGGAAAAATATTTCAAGTGTATGTGGAAATTGTTTGAGATTCTGAGAAGAGTTTCAAATGATTGACATTATTATAAAATCGTACATTGAATGAGTGTTACTGAACCAAACCTTGAGTCATGGAGTTTATTATTAAATGAATCTAATGTTGAATTACACTTAACGAATTTTAGGCTCATATCACATTTTGGACCTGAAATTGGATCCAGTGTAATTTTAGGCTCATATCACATTTTGGGCCTGAAATTGGATCCAGTGTAATTGACATGTCTATATGGACAAGTAAATTTTGCCCGACTTGAGAAATAAATACTATCTATGTTGTGGAGGGGTGTATTCGAGCGAGTCCGAACTCATATAGGCTCGAGGTATGGACATGTTTAGCCATAATTGGGGTTTGAGTTCGATTCGGAACTCGTCAAATTTTTGGTATCCAAATTCCGGTTCGGATTCGGACTCGACTCATTAAAATATATATAATTTAATATATTATTTTAATATAATTTAATTAAAAATATATATAAATATATAATATAGTAGACTCGTTAAACTAGAGCTTTTAGTTTTGAGACTCGTGGCTCGACTCCCAGAAGTTTGTTTGAATTCGAACTCCAACATAGCTTTAGACGAGTTGAGCCCAAATCGTCCGCAAACCGGCTCGGCTCATTTTCAGCGCTACGTGGATATTTAAGACTATGTTTGGCCATTCACAGTTAGAGTAAGGATTTGAATAAGTTGTAACGGTCGACTGTTTACGGTTACAAGTAACTATACGGTGATAATTATAACGGTTTAAATAGCTATTAAATATTTCCTCCGTTTTAAAATAGTTGCAACATTTCTTGTGGGTACGCTATCTCATGCTTAACTTCAACGGCAAATATCTTTAATAATACATAATTAAAAATTATATAAATTTCATATTTGAAAAATAAACATCTAGACAATAAAACAAGACCACTTACTATATATTTTTTTTATTCATAAAGGAATAGCACATGAAATAAGATTGATCTATGACTAGTGTACACTGTTCAAATGTTGCAACTAAATTGCAATAGAGGAAGTATAAAATTAAAAAAATAAATAATATAACTATTTAACTTCGGTTAATATCAAACATAACACTATTTTGATAGTTTGAAAATAGCGGTTTGAATAGCGTTATAAAAAAATTACTTTATGTGATGCTCCACCATATCGATAGTGGCGAACCACAAACACGACTACACTACTCAATAGAACTATGCAAGTAATTAAATCAAATGACAACTCATATAATTAATATGCTTAATACATTATCATTTTAAATACCTTATTATTTCAGACTTAAGTAGCACTAATTACTTTTTTTTTAATAAAATAAAATATATGCATAGTATACAACTACCAATAATAATCATAGACCTCTACTGTTTGAAGTTTCAAATAATAGTGAAAATCCACAATATAATCTAGCTAATAAATTAAATATATATATATATATATAGAAGTTACATTAATAAACTTTTCCTTATATTACAAAATTTCATGAGTGAAAATTGTTATACATATAGAATTTGATCAAAACCAACGAACATTTACATACTTTTAAATTTACACTTTATATAATAGAAAGTTAGATTTTATCCAAATATTTATAATTAAAAACTTTAAATTCAAAATATATCATTCCCAAACACTAGTATTTATATACATCGATCTTATAAAACAAAAAATGTATTAGACCTAAAATGCAAATGAAATGCTTCATGATGGCTATATTGAAGCCTGAGTAGAACCTATTTGATGACTTGTCACATTTATTTAAAGAAAAAGAAGAAAACAAAAGGAAATAAAACAATGGGTTTAGCTAAAGAGCTTAGTTGGAAACCTATAGCAAACATAGACATACAAATGCACTAATTCACTAAAGTAATGGTAATATGCAATGCACACTACAAAACCTCACTAAGGCTTCTTACTATCATAAAAGGCATCAATCATACACCCTAGTCAAACATTGATATATGCATACATAATAGTTACGATAAGATATGCATTAGGTTCATTTTGATGTTTAGGACATTTAAATCCTATGATAAAATGCACATACATGCTTACTTGTTCCTCAAGTAACATATTCAAATTTCCTCGTAAGTTGGGTCACGATAAGTTATGCTCCATGTAGTCAATGGAACATAAGGTACGGACATTATGGTCAAAACACAAGGTTTCGGAAGTGAAAGACTCCGTTTGAAAATGTATTAAAAATTAAAATAAATATTTTAATATTAGGAATTAAAATTTATGATAGGTGAACTTTAATTATCGCCTAGACATAACAATATATATATATATTTTAAGGATTTAAAATATCAGTCTATAACATGATAATAAGCTAAATTCTCTAACTCAAAACCGTCATTTCATAAACATATGATTCAATGCAAATACTCACTCCCTATGTCAAGTTATTAAATATTAATCATCAGCAGCAAAAAATTATGAGACTAACATTTCATTTCATGTGATTTTAACACAGCACAAAAACTCATTAAAATCAACTTTAATTTGCAACCGAAATAACAATGAGTTTTTAGCTAGTTTTTGCATTTTAATTAAAGTATTCAGTCAATATAAATTTTTTTTAGAAACATACCTACATCATTACAAGATGTTAATAAACGCTATAACTAATAATCATACGTCATCGACTCCGATAGTTATGAATTTAATACTGCAAAATAACTCAATAAAATCAACCTCTTTTGATAGATTTTTAACAACTCAAACATGTCAATAAGCTATATTTCATAGTTAAAACAAAATTATTCATAACTCATATCCCGATGAAAATATTTGTTCCACTAACACAAGATATCAGTTTATAATTACAAACAATAACCTCTAGCCAAATAGTTAATTATACCATCTTTAAAATTTTTACAACATACCTATAAAACTGGTTTTTCAGCATAACAATAAATCAGTCCAATCCTTGACTTCAAGCCATATTTACCAGCTCTTAAAATACACATCGATAATATTTTAAATTCACATATTAATCATCCCTATACATGAGATGTTATACAATATAAAAAAAATTAGAAACAATAGCAAATAATTGTATTTATCAAGACTTTAGGACTACACAAAAAGTGACGGAGACCAACCAGTTAGAAAATACCAGACTTAGTCTCAATATCCAATTTAATACACTACAATATCAACTAACCATAAGTAACACACTTTACTAATACAATAATGGACCAAAATTCTACCATATTTGGTTTAAAACCTATGAAACCAATCAACGTATTATACACCACACAATTGATTAGCGACAAAGTTAGGACATATGCCTTGAAACCATATACATAAATAACGATCTAAAAGATAACAATACCATATCAATATAATCATAATAACAATGACAACACTAGAAATAAGTCGTTGTGGCGTCTACATCATCACTACAGTCCCATTCTCCGAGCACAACATTCAAAGTCACCGTATGACCTACTTAATCAATACAATGGTCCCAAAACAACATACAAATATCAAGTCCATAACAAGGAACCCAGACAAGCTATGAATCACAAAAACTACACATAACTTAGCATATTTTGCCAAATAAAGAATTAGGTTCAAATGCATTAATAAATCACCAGATTCTTATATTAATTCACATCCGAATTAGTTTAAGATTCATAATGAAACGGGACGAATAATGAGTCGAAACTCCAAATACAAATATGAGCCAAAGCCCTGAATACAAATAATGAATCAAAGTTTCAAATAGTTAGACATTACGCTGTGAGCCTACTTTCCATGCCACTTTACAAATAATTGAAGTACTTCTTTTTTTCTTTTTTTTCCCTTAAGGCACCTTTACTCCACCAATGAGTTTAAACTAAAAGGGCGTTTGTTATGGTTATACTTTTAACTAATCTGATTGAAACCAATTATTCAATAAATAAGTACGCACTAAAAGCTATTATCAACCATTCCAATAGATCAAGATTTATCAATATCAAATAATGTGAGAAGTCGACCACAAGGGAGAAAAGCCAATCCAATGACTTTACAACCACTATGCAAGTCACAACACTAATACTCTAATACACCAACATCATTCATACATTTCAATTATCAAACCAAATATTATATTTCTTGAACTTCATAAATGTAAATCTCATAACAACAATATATACATCTAAAGGTAAAAGCATGATTCACCAACCTGGAACGCTAATCCAAAAATTAATTAAGATCGTTGCTTTGCTTTCCTCCTACCATTGTGGTCGCCCAGGGACCAAAACAACCCAATCAGTTTCAATTTTTTTTTAAATAGTATTTATCTAAAAAAAACAATTCAGTTTTTTTTTTTTTTTTCAAAACCAAGTTATCATGCACTTTTTTTTAAACCAATTCAAAAATTGGACAATAGTTGATATAATGTTCATAATCAATTAGATAACAACAATCTAATTAACTAATTTAAAATCTTACAATCATGGTAGAATCAAAACAACCGAAATAATTAATTTTTAAAGACTTACCTGCAGCTGTGACAAAATCTAAAACCCAACTGGTTAGGTTATCTACGCCGGAATTTGAAGAGAAGATACCCTAATTTGAGAGTAAACTAGTGAAGTTAGGAAATTTCTCAAAGTACACATTGAATTGAGAATGTTTAAAAGTGAAACTTACCAAATTGAGAGAATGGAAAGTGAGATCAGTAAAATCCTCTTACACGCCCTAAGTGAAGATTGGGATAAATGTTGAGTTAAAACCAGAGAATGACGATACTCTCTGATGGCTGATGAGTTTCAGATGGAGTTGCATGTAAGAAACATGACTATGTTCTTATAGAATAGAATAAGTGTGAGATAAAAATTAGGTTTATTTTGACTATGGGTCTTATATTGGGCTTAACCCTTTTTCGGGTTCAAGTCCACTATAAGGTCCATTCGGAATCATTTTAAATAATTTTAAATAAATATTTTTTCCAGTCAAAATTATTCGAACGAAATTTAAGATATTCGAAAATATTCAATTTACTTTAAATTGGTATAATGTTTAAAATTTCGAAAATACAAGGGCTATTTAAATTTGAAACATTAAAATAAAATATTTAATTTTAAAATATTAAAACCCGCTAGGTGGAAATAGGTGTAAATAATAAAATAATTTTATGAACAATTAGAATCTTACAACTTTACTTTCATTATTATCCAACAACTTTACTTCTACTATTATACTACAAGCAAATTAATTTGGACAAAATTTATTTAAATTTAACTCAATTAATAAAATATCGTAAAACTCTGGACCCAATTTTTAAATTATAATTTAAATATTACTTTATCCTATTTTGAAATAATAGTATAACATATCTATTTTATAATATGCTACTCAAATTTAAATAATATTTTATAAATAAATATTTACTTATTTTTTTATATAGTGTTAAATAATACTTTACCAAATAGTGTGGGACATTTTCCCATTCCAATAAACACTATTTTCTTCTGGATTGTCACAGAAAATGCAGTTGTTGGTTTCAAGACATGCACGTGAACTGCAATCACTTGATGGATAATCATCAAACGAATATAAAAAGTGACGATACGACAACTGAGAGATCAACGTTCCATCACTCGAGCTGGGTCCACATATTGGGCCACACTTTCAAATCCGCACAATTTCCGGCCCATGGACCCACTTCAAGCCTTTTCGGCCCAAAATCATTACACAACACACTTTCACTTCCTTTTTATGTCCCCTAAATTCCTCACCCAACCGTCAAATTTTAAATTAAAAAATTTATTTATTTATATAACTTACCATTTGAAAGGTACCAACTTTAATATATATATATATAATTTTAAATTTTTATATATATATATATTTGTTTATGAATGATGGTTGGGATATATATGTATAGAGTACCAAACAATTGCATGACACTAAAATGAGAATCTTGCTTTATAGGAAAATGAGGATGGTGATGTATAACTTCTTGTCGTTTTAATAGATTAAAATAATAGATAATGTAATTTAACCTTTGATTAACAAGTACAATGTAACTCATCCTATTTTAATTGTTTTTATAAAAAAAGAAATAACCGAAAAAAACAAATTAGTCATCAAAGAATCTTTATACATAAAGAATGTATTGGCTTTAGTATTAATTTATACAAATTGAAAATTAGAAGCTAAACTTATTAAAATCGATATTTTTTTAAAAAAATATTTACATTTTCCATGTTGTATATCATCTAACTAGTGTAGGTTTTCAATTGTTTTTTGTAAATTTATGCATTAACACTCAACAATTACTCAACAATGAAACCTTACCTTAAACAAGGTTTGAAGAAGAAGACTCAAATGTGTTTACAAGACCAAAGTCACTTTCCATCAAGTTACAAAGCATCAAATCATGTAACCATGTACTTAAAAACCCAGCTAGAACTTCATGGGTGATGAGTGTACTATTTTGTCTTTGTCTTCTCCAAACCCAATCACTCACGGCTACGTGTCTAATCCACTTATCTAAACAAAACTTTTTCACATTTTACAGATTTCAAACCTCTCTCTACATATCATCACAAAATGACACTCTTTTCAATACCCATGTGACCTGCTATCTCAAACCATAGAGTTCACACATCACCACCACATGTGCCTCCACACACACATATAAATAATATATATAGCTGTAGGAACTTATAAGGGTAAAGTTTGGATTTTGTATTGAATTTTCACTACAATATCTTGATTCTTTCTAGCGTGTGTTTCAGGCCATATAAATTTGGTTCTAGCGTGTGAAAAAAACCCAGAAAGAACCACCTTTTTTCACTAAAAAAAATTAAAAAAATCTTGTCTTTCCTCAGATTTTGCGAAATTGATAGATTTATAAGATCTGGGTATTTGCAATTGAGATGTGAATGTCACAAAGATGACATCTTTTAGCAGTTTAGGTATTGGTTTAAGCTTGGTGTTTGGTTGTCTTCTATTAGCCCTAATTGCAGAGCTGTACTATATTCTATGGTGGAAGAGGAGAGTTTCCAACAGAACAAGAGGAGGAGAATTTGAAGTGGTGGACTACACAAGCTGTTTGAAGCAAGTGTTTCATCTATGGAAAAAGCCCTCTTCTTTACAGATTCACAATCAGACAAGTGAGAGAGAACAGCCTCAGAATCAAGATTTGGTGACACCAGATATTGAATCAGGTAATAACAAAGATTTGGTGTTTAAAGCTGCTGCTTTTGGTGATGATAGTGAGATTTCAGAGATTATGAGACTGCACAATTTGGTAGGACCAAGGTTTTTGTTCACAATTAAGGAGGAAACTAAGGAAGATTTGGAATCTGAAGATGGTAATAATAATTATAACAGAAGAGGTTCAAGGAATAGAAGCTTGAGTGATATATTAGTGACAACAACACTTGAATCATCACCAATTGATTCTTCTTCTTCAACAAGGAAATCATGTTCTTCACCATTAGCTGCTTATCACAACCTTGGATTCAATCCTCTATTTGAATCATCAACATCAATTGAAGCTGATTTCAACAGATTCAAATCATCCCCACCTCCTAAATTCAAGTTCTTGAGAGATGCAGAGGAGAAGCTTTTGAAAAAATTGATGGAAGAAGCTGATAAAAGAAGAGTTTCATTGACACCAGATGTTATTAAAGAAGGTTCCTTTTTGAAATTCATTGTTGGTCATCACCATTTAACAACAGCAACAACACAAGGTTCTTCTCAGATCCTCCCTTTAGCTTCTTCTTCTCCATTATCATCACATTCACAATGTTGAAATTGAGTCTCTTCAATTAGGTTCTGTTGTTTATTTTATTTTTTTAGATTTTTATTTTTTCTAAATATTGTGTAAATTTATTAATCTAATTATGTGATTGACCTTTCTTGTTAATGATGTTGTCCGGATTATAATTTACTTAAAAAAGGGTTAATCAAATTCATGTTTATTAACACTTAAAAACTAGGACATCATCATTAGTAGTATAAATTAAGATTTCTTTTAACCCTATAATAAGGGAAGTATATGTTATTTTCAATGAGTTAAATAGTAGTTTGTGTTTTTAGAAAAAAAAAAAATTGTAAATATTTTTCCAAAAGTACCATTTGCACTTTTCTAATTTATAAATTATATCGAATTTCTATCCAAATAGCAATTAAATGTATTTTTAATCCATAAAACCTTAAATTGTTTATAGAAACTATACATATGTTTAGAGTTGTTTTTTTTAAAAAAGAAAAATATAAGTCATTTTCATAAAGTTATAAATGCTAATAATTTTTATATCTTCTAAAAGTATTTTCAGAATTTTAAAATTTCGAAGTCAAACAAAAAACTGACCTATCCAAATAGACATATAATAATTTTAATATTTTAAAAGAATAAATTAAAAAATCTCTTAATTTTTTAAATTTTTTAATATTAATTACTTGTATTTATAAAAATTTTATTTTTTATTTCAAAATAATATTTTTTTAACTCGAAAATTTATAACGGAAAGTTTACATAATTTAATTTTTCTTTTTAAAAAAAATTTATGTAATTATTGGACTAATATAAACAAATTAAAAAATATATATATTTTTATTAATTAACTTTATTTTAAAATACTGAATAAATTCTAATATTTAAATTGTTTAAAATTACTTTTAAAATATAAAAAATACCTCTTTCCTTGCAAAATCTTTTAAAAGAAGGTAGAAGTGTGTCAAACCAAATAAGGAACACTGCAACACTGCAGAAGATGGTGATTGAAACTTGAATCACTGTGTGAAAATGGAGGCCAGCTAATGGTGAGAGAATTTGTGCTGTTGATAGACAACATTAACATAACATATGATATGTTATTAAAAGTGGTGTTTTGATTAATCACCGTTAACAATTTGATTAAAGTTGTTGGAATTTTTATGTGTTTCTTTTGTCAATACGCGTAGGGTGACCAAAAGATGTTTTTGTTTCGATGCCAACTAAACATTACAAGGCAAATTTATCAGTCAATATATTTGTTTACCAATTTGAGAGATTGTTAAGAAAAAAAAAATATAATCAAATTTAAATCAAGTCATATTCAACAAAAAGTGACAAATCAACCATTAAAGTCCATTGAACATTTACCTAAACACCACGAAATGTCATTTTTATCACGCGATTTGCCTCAAAAAGCTTGTCCCTACCACTCTTCAATTCAAATTTCAAGTCCCAAAATCAAATTTTTCAAAATTTGAAATCTATATAGTGCACATACAACGTTCACATACTAATATCAAAATCAAAATCAACGGAGATGTGACATTTTAGTTTTATTTGAAACATATATTATCAGTCGATTTTTGGAAATACATGAACTGGACCCATGTGATATTGTGGTCCATTCAATAAAATCCAATTTATTGGACCCATCACATTAATTTGGTATTATTGTTGTTTATTTTTGCCATTGTTGGTTCTGTTTTGAGGTCAATAAAAATTTATAAGGTCAGTCCAAATTTGTGAAATAGATTATCGGAAATTCTATGGGTTCTCTGTGTCGTTTCAAAGGTTTTTATGTTTGTGTTTTTCTGTGGGTTCTGAAGAATCTTGCAGGATTTTTGTTTGATTGATTTTTCGTTTTTAAACTTGTATTCAGTTGTGTTCGTTCAATATTGACCACATATACTGGGCTCTATTGAATTGGGCTTCCCGAACTGGACTTATACTGGGTCCAACCGAATTTGGATCACTACGACCCGTATAAAATTGAAAAGGTCCATTCCAACCCGACGTGACTGGATTATTATTATGGGCTATAGGCCCAAGAATTCAAATTTTGGGCTGGACAAGACTTTGAATTAAGCCCAGGCCCGCGATAACAGTGGTGGAAGAATCCGGATACAGGGAAGAAATAAACCTAAAGACATGGTCGACGTTTAGTTAAATCCTCTGTAACTCCCCGTACCTCTTCTCCATCTCTAGTCAGTCAGTCGCTGGATCCGGTACGTGTCTCTCTTTCCATATCGAGTTACATTGCTTTGTTTTGGATGCGTAGCTTTTCGAAAACTAAGTTGCTAGATTTGATAGTGTTTTATCTGAATTCGAGTTTGGCTTGTTCGTTTTCCGATTGAGATTTGATTTTGATTCGATGGAGATTGTTTATTGTTTAATTTCATATGAAGTGTTAATAGTCATGGAACAATAGCTATTTTGTATATTGGGTGTTTAGTTGAAGTATGGAACCTGTCAATGAATGTTTTGATGGCCTAACCAGTAGATGAGGTTGTAGTTTTAGACATCATGTGTCTGTAATGATTCGTATTTGTCAATAGATGGCGAAACTGTGTCAATAGAAGAAGAATCCAGCTTGAACATTTGTTTTGGTTTGGTTGGATAGATATAGATGATCTGTAAGATACCATGGATTGTTGATTTAGCAAATATTTGATTATTTGATGACTGTGTTTGTGAAAAATTAAATATTGTTTGGACAAATGTATAAATTCAATAGCTCTGTGAAAGATAAATGTGATTCATATGTATAGTCAAGGACTTTGGAATTGGATGTAATGTCTATCAAGTTAAAACTTTACGACTTAGGATGCAATTTCCTTTCATATTTAGGTCATTTGGACATGCCTTATTTCTCGTTTGGAATTGCCCTTATTTGATGGTTGGTTACAAACTAAACTGCAGATTGGGTATTATGGATTTCATGATTGATTTGAAACTTTTGACAGTGATGTTTCTCAATTATGTAATTTATATGTGGGATTGGCTTTGCATTCTCATGTGAATTGTCTTTTGAACTTTTAAGTTCCTATGCATGAGGGCCACAATCATTAGTTGGTTATTGAATAACAATCTATGTGAGCAGAAACCAGGTTTTAGGAGTTGGGTCTGTTTACACATATTATTTATTGGTAGTCATCTATACTCACAATATGAATGAATGTCTTGAGTTCAAACTCATCTACTTATAAGAAAGGGAGTCAAGTGATTTTGCATATAGTTGGAAGATAAGATAACAGATAGTTCTGTTAGTATCTGTAAAGCAAGATTAGTTGATGCATTTCAAATGAATGATGGGAAACTGTTGTTGAAACTGACGAACACGACCTGTATATTGATTGCTTATGTTATACATTAGGCAATCACGTTCAAGCTAAGATTTTTATCTTTAAACATTAGTAGTTAATAAAATATAAAGTCAGTGAGAAACCCTTGGTCATTCCCTGTTAGAGAACATGGAATAGATATTCTGTGACTTCTACGTTAAAAAAACTCCGACATTGATGTTTCTCCAAGTCATGGATAGGTAAACATCATATGACTCCAAATAAAATAGGTAAACATCATATGACTCCAAATAAAATAGGTAAACATCATATGACTCCAAATGCAGAAACTTTATCTTAGGAGGACGGAGACGTGAATCAAATAGTTAGGCTGGTATCAACATTCTTCATACCCTTTTGTTCTTTAAAGTCATAACACTTTAAATTTGTAGGAAAGTAAGTTGTCTTCTTTATATCGTTAGGTTCTGATTGTTTTCACTCCAATCTTTTTATCAAGCAACTAAATTTGTCTTGGTTTGTCAGGTGTAGTTTTCATATAAAGAATCATGGGCCGCAAAGTTGGCTCTCTATACCTCAATCCAAAGAAGTTTAGTACAGTCAACAAGCCTTGCATGACGGAAATGATCTCTTTCCTCAACTGCCTATCTATCAACAAGATGAGCGACGAGAAGTGTACCCGAAGCAAGGAACTTCTGAGTACCTGCTTGGAAGCACAGGTGATGTAACTTAGATCTGCTCTATCGGTATCGCAAGTGTATAACATTTCTTATGTTAACCAGTTCTTTTTTGAATTGCAGACTGGCAAAAAGAAGAAAATAGGGGGAAGCATAAATTACCACTTGCAGAGGCTCAGCAAAGGAAGAAAATAATGCAGAATTTAGTGTCACCAGAATTGTTTAGCAGAAACTGATCTGGGTATTGTATTGATGTACAACTGATGGAAGATTTTGACATTCTTTTTCCTATGTAGTAGTTCAAATTAATAAAAAAAACCAACATTTCTGTCACATATGTTTTGTACAATAAATCAATCAAAACAGAAGTATTACATGCATGAATCACTTCAGCTCCAGAAAAAGTTCAAATTTCAAATCAAAATTATTACATAGTGACTGATAATTCCTGTATAAGCTGAGAACAACAAGAAGTACCATGACCTAATTGAATTGATATATGAACATTGTCAGATGCATCCATGTGCAATTATGAAGTAAAGTTTCCAAAACTCTACTTTGATACGCAGCAACTTGCATTACAGCCTAGGACACACATGCATGCACATCATCAACAGATCTTTCCAGATGTGGGAACCATGTTTTCTCTGCAACACAGAAAACATCTTTTCCATTTCCATCATTTCATTTCAATCCCCCACCACCAAATTAAAATTTTTACCATTTCAAATATCAACTGATGATATCGATAAGGATTCAGCTGTATGCTCCTAAATTGGCCCATGCTTGGAGGGAAGAGGAAGCAGAGACAGGTGATAATGTGATGTTAAGGCTGCAATGCAATTGCATCTTTGCTTTTAGAAATCTTTATAAACAAGGCAGATTTGTTAGCTTTTTGGCATCAAAATTAGCAAAAACATAAAGCCGTACGTGGTCTGTCAAAAAGAGAAAAATAATAAGGGAATTAGATTCCATCTCCACCACCAACATTGTAAGAATCTTTTGAGATTTATATATCAGTTATGGCTATGGTTGCACATCTAGATATATACCGGACTATGCATTTAAAAATATTTGTATAAATTATTGAAATAAAAACATTGTAATCCTAAGACATCAACCATTAAAACTATGATTATAGTTATTATCAACTACAAAAATCTGGTTAATAATTTTCTCAAGTGTCAATATATTATCTCAATGGCTTTTTATTGCTTGATTAGAGGACAATAATGGGTGACCAAAACGCCAAAATTATTTTTTGATCAATCTAGAGAGTCAGAGGTGACTTTCAGTTAAAGTTTTCGAAATGATTCTCTTGGATTTTATCAAAAGTTAATAGCTCTTCTTTACAATCTTGAATAATTGAAAATAATTGAGTTGACTACATATTATATCTATATATCTATGTCTCTCACTCAGTAAATGAAATAAGATAACGACAACTCTTTCAAAAGAATGTTCAATATTTTCCGCAATTCACCACATGCATACCTATCCATTATATCACACACTTTATTCTCTTATTCGCATAATATTGTGAATCCTATGATTATGATTATATATATATATATATATATATATATATATAATTTTAAAATATTATTAATTTATTACATAATTTTTGAAAATTTATATATATATATATTTATATAATATGATGGAATAAATTTTAAAATTATAGCATTAAATAGAATAAAATTAATAGAAAACAAAAATTATAAATGATAATTCATTTTATTTATTTTTCTACCACTAATAATCGACCGATCATTCTAAAATTTTAAATTTTATTTATTTAAATATTACTATATATTAAAACAATCATGTGATAAAATTGATATTTTAAATGATAATAATTTAAACCTTTAATGAGTTCTTAAGATTATTCTAAAAATATATTTATTGATTGATGCATGCATGCATATACTACATGAAAATGAAAAAGACATGGAAGGTCGGTGGTGGTGGTGAAATGTTTATGGTAAGGTAAGGTGTATGGTATCATGTATGGTTGATTGCTTTTTGGACCGTCCAGATCAGAAACATATATTCCGCATGATTGATTTAAGCTGACGTGGCAAAATTTAGATTCCTCTGCCCGACCATTAGCATCTCTTGGAAAAAGATTGATGTTGACTTCACTTTGTCGTTACATGAAGGGAAGCTCCCTTTAATGGGCCTCCCGGTTAGGCCCATTTTCCAATTTTATTTTCTCTGGGCCCAGTGGGCCCTTTGTCCCCTCCAAGCTAGAATCTGTGGGTCCAACTCAATTTTTTAAATTAATTTAATTTTTGTGGAATATTATGGTTCTAACTTTAGAAAAAGAAAAGTCAGAAAATATGGGGGAAATATGTGTTTTTAAAATAAATTAATATAAATTTATTTAGGATTAAATTTCCTTTACTCGATTCAAAGTTGATACTTGTACTCCCTAACAAAAAGAACAATTTATTTTATCACCAATAATTATAGTTTTTTTTTTTTTTTTTTTTTGTTAAAATTATGTCTACTACTGTAGAAAAAGCAAGTGATGAAAATGGAATATTAAGTAAAAGTGAATGATAAAAACTTTAATGATTTACGTAATCATGTAAGTGGATTATATAAATGAAGAGAGACAGAAAATGAGAATGAATGGTGATGTCATGCTCTTAAAAAAAAAAAAAAAAAAAAAAAAAGGAAAATCTTTATATCTGTAAAGTGTAAAGAGGGTTGTGTTGTGGATAATTGAGATGAGAAGAGATGAGTCTCACTAAGGAATTTGATTATTTATTTATGTAGAAAGTGGTAGTGGTGGTTGTAGAGGATGTACATGAAGTAGTGGCATTTATTAGTGATTAAGGTTCTTTGTTTGTGTAGAACATGGAAAAGGATATTTCAATTGTTTTTTCTTTGTATGGAAAATCCTAATTCTAGGAAAAGATTAAATATAAACTCGAAGTCCATCAATGAATATTATCATTTTATTTATTTATTTATTTATTAAAAATATCATATTATTTTTTCTATCACAGTTAAAAACTTTGATGAGTTGATTCATATGAGTTATATATATATATATATATATATATATATGAGGTTATACATTTATTAATAATTTTATGTTTATATATTATTGATATTTTTTTATATAAATAAAATTAGATTTTATTATAAAATTGTATCTATTTACTTGAGTAACACTGAAAATATTAAAATATATTTTAAAAAATTTATAATTCGTGATTAATAATATATTATTATAAAAAATTATTTTAATACTGAAGATAAATTATAATATTTTTTTAAAAAATAATTATTAAAAAAATTGACACCTTTTAATCTACTAGTAATTTTACTAATAATTTATATACAATTTTTAATTAATACATATATAATTAATACAAATAATTATTTACATATGACAATAAAAATAAAAATAATATTTGTATAAACTATATATCTAACTTTCTATCATTTTAGAAAATTTTTATGAGTGAAATAATAAATATAAATATTTTTAAATGAAATAATAAATCTTTAATATTTTCAAACTATGTATAATAAATTTATGAAAATAGATGTTAGGAAAATAATTATGTAATAATTAATTAACTCAAATCGCAACCTGAAAATTGGAATTAGTGGAAGAGAAATTTTTTATAGACAATTTTTTCTTTCTAACATGCATGTCTTTGTATTATGGTATATATGATTCTCTTTGTTGAATCATATCTGCACGTAGACAAGCAGTTGATTTGGTTTTGTCTTTTTAAATTATTGTTTTATATGTACACTGAACTTTCCTAACATTTAATTCAAGTGGAAATTCTTTCTGCCTAACATATTACATATTTTCCATTTTTGTGTATAAACTTGTCATTGATTGATGTACAAAAGTTATTAGCATAACTTGCGCAATATTTCCTTAAAAGATTATAATAAAATAATCTAAATATATAAATTAAATGATATAATTCAATTTATTATCCTTTTATGTAAATTATATCAAACACCCTTTAACAAATTTAAATTGCAAAATGATGTATTTTCCATTTAGGGTATATAATTACATTCCTCATTGTCCAAAAGCAAATTCTACCTCTATTTTTCTAAACACGAAATACAAATCATATAATAGTAGATGAATATATATGAAAAATCTGAGATAGATATCGAGCCACCTGACAAACCGGATTGTTTATCTGTAATGGAATGACCACTTGTTTATCTTACTTGATAAATTTCTAAATAACAAAGATTTTAATATTTATATTTTGTGGATAAAAATAAATGGAAATTAAAATATACAAAAATTATCATCGAAAAATAACTAAACTCCTATTATGAAAATTGATACATTATTTAATTTTTTAATTGAATTTTATTAATAAATTTATGTTATAAATTTTTATTTAAATTAAAATTTTAATTTTTCAATTTGAAGAACACCCTTACATCGATATGGTTTGAAATTGGAGAAGTACAAAGGATGCGATTCTTATCTAGATTTTTGGATCATGAATGAAATGAATAAGGAGTTAACCAGCCACTACCAACTCTACTATATTTCGGACGAGTAATTGAGCGGTGGAAAGAGATAAATCTTCTCTCAACCGTATGGGCTAAAGATATTTAAGTAACTGAGTATCCACTCAGTGATTATCGAAATGTCATAAAATTGAAAATGAGATGAGAGCCAAATTTGTATTGTAAAAATAATAATAAACTTCATAATGTTAACTTTTTCTGGAGAAAATTTTTTGTTCAATGTTGGAGTTTAAAATGTTAAATGCCTAAGTTGTGACTGAAAAAAGTGGGGAGGGGGTCAACCCCATGTAATTTTCAAAAAGTATTAAAAATATTAAATGATTTTTTTTAAACTGTTACGATCCAATTAAATCATGTAGCAGGTTTTATTTGATTTTCATATTTGTTGGAAATTGATGCGATTTTTTTTTTTTTTTTTTTTTTAAATCTACTACATAAGATATTGTCTCATAGTGATTGCTTTTTAGAAGAAATGATGGAATCGAGACTTAGTATGTAATTGTTTGTAAAGATTAAAATAAAATAAAAATTCATTTAAATTTTAAATGTTAAGTTGTAATTATATATACGTACAAAATACTTTGTGAGAATTGATTTATATTTAAAAAAAAAGTTATTCTGATGCTCTCATGTGTCAACAAATCATGTTCATCAGCATCAATCAACTATTAGAATTCAACTATAAAAATTTAAGTCCTTCCTAAATTAACAGATCTAATTAATCGAAAATCTCTCGATTCGATTCAATTAATTCTAATTAGCAGACTACATATAACACTATAGTATAGAACTATTAATTCAGAACTACTAATTCAGGAAGAACAATCTGAGAAAATCGAATCTAACATCGTCTATGTCTAGATCAATGCTTCGACTCAATGTTTTTACCCATTAGCATCAAAATCATAATATCTGGTATCTGGTATCAGAAGATGTCAATCAATCCCACACTAACAAATTATAATAAAATCAATATATTATATAATTAGTTCAAAATTAAATATATTTAAAGATCATTTATGAATTTAAATTTATTTACATTTAAAATTTAATAAAATTTATAAATAAAACTCTTAATTAGTCTTTCATACACATTTTATTCATTATTACTACTTTTTTTACTTTTTATTACTATTATTTCATCATTTACCCTTTTATTTTACTTTTCTTCCTTAATTTATTATTATTATTATTATTATCTTTTTCTATTTATTTTTTTTCTCTACTAACAAAGTCTTAACCACAATACTAGATTTTTGGACCCCGTGCAATATACACAGCTGATAAAATGTATACAAAATATATTATTTTAAAATTTTTTATTATCAATAAATAAATGGACGGAAAATATACGCAATCAGTAATTTAAAAAAAAAAAAGAAAGAAAATTTGATAGGGATAAGAAGGACATACAATAACATATTATTCAATTAAAGTGGAGTAAAGGACATACATAACTGAAGTGAAGTGAATGACATATAGTCCGTACCTTTTTCATAGTGGAGAGAAGACTTCTTTAAATACAACATGGTTGTGGTTTTCTAATATTGCTTCGTACTCGTGTAAAATCAGTATTTTTAGATCTTTATCAAATATTTTTTTTCCTCCTACAATAGAATTATATAAATTAGGATTGTTATTAAAAAAGAATTCGACGTAGTTCTAGCTAACTGTAGTAAACATTCGAATTTAAGATTTAGACGTCTATCCAAAAACATTCGAATTTAAGATTTAGACGTCTATCCAAAATAAACAAGTACAATTTTTTATGTATTAAAAAAAATCTTAAAAACTTATTACTATAATTAGATTTCTTTAATTGTCTCATTAACTGTTGACAACTACACAAATAGTTAAAATTAACTTCAAATACAATTTTACTTTCCGTCGGCAGAAAATTTGTGGCGAAGCCAGATTCCTTGTGGATGAAGAAATGCATGGTTTGAGCTGAAACTTTTCCTTCACTTTCCTGTCATCCAAACACAGCGACTTGCATGATCTTCTACAATACAATACAATTTGCAGTCTCAATCCTAAAAAAGGAAGTCCTCTAAAATTAAAGTAGGGAAATAAAGAGACAAATAACAAATTTTATTTATTTTATATTTTTAATAGCAAAATACATTATTTGTGTTAAAAGTGAGAAGATTTATACGAAGCTAAAAGAGAATTTGATAAAGATATCAGAATTTGGATGTCGTAAATGATTGGAATCGACCATAATTGAACCAAGTGTCGTGATGACCACACCCTACTTGATTTCATCATCATAATTTTAATCTATCCGGCACTTGTGATATATATGACAAAAATATAGTTACTTATTTGTAAGGTTACCAAACTTTGAGTCAATATAACGATTTTAAATTAATAAAATAAATTATGATTCACATATAAATAATACAATTAATTTACGTGTTCATTTATTATTTTATTTTATTAATTATTTTTATTTTTTATTCTATTTCAAAATTACTAAATAATGATAAAATTCTAATAATATTTTTATTTATTAAATTTGAAATAAAAATTATAATAATTTAAAGATATTATTAATTAACAGTAATAATAAAATCTCTTGCATTTTTGTGTAGTATAAATGGAAAATTTATGCGGAGATCATTTGAAAATATTATCACAATGATCACTGAATTTTCAACCCACTAAAATTTTAAATTTGATTATTCAACTAAGTAAGATTTTAATTCAACCCTTTAACTATTTAATATTAAATGAATTTGATCATTTTCTCTCTATAGATATATAACAATTACATCATATGTCATAGATAAAAATTACCAAAATTAATTCGATGTTAGAGGGTTGAAATACTAAAATAATACTTCACATAATTTTGGATCAAATTGAAAAAATTAATAAATTTAAAGGTTTACAATATTATTACTCCAAAATATGATTAAAATTAAAAATTAAAAATATAATTTCAAAAATAATATATATATATATATATCATTTTTGAACTAATCGATTTGATTTTTTCCTTTTTTTTTCAAAATAATAATAATTTGCATGTGCCCCTCACTAATTGAAAACATATTAGCACATGAAGAGGCTACTAATTGTAGAAAAACTAGATTAGACAAAAAGATTCATAATCGAATGTTAATATTATTCCTCACTTTATAGGATTAAATTAATGGTTAAAGTCACTGTTATTAATAACTTTTTCTATTTAAATAAGCTGTTAATTACATACTTTAAACATATGGTGATATAGATTCAAATCCATTATATTTAACAAAGAAATTCTTTGTTACATTTAGATACATTCTACCAATATTGTCAGAAAAAAGGTTAGTGTCAAAGTGTTCAACAAAATATAAGTAATAGGGAATTAGATTCTGATTCGACTTTAGAGTTATAGTTAAATTAAATATTAGGTTTCAACTTTTATCTCTTTATTATATATCTGGAGGAATATTAATTGTTCAATGAATGGTTTCGTACACATATACAATTAAGAACACTATATATTCTACATAGAAACATAAAACTTCACTCACCATAAAAAATTTAGGGAAATGCAAAATAAATAAATAAATAAATAAATAAATAAATAAAATAAATAGTAATAATAAAAATCCAAACAATTTTTTTTTCATTTCCTTTCAATTTTAAATTATTATTTTGAAAAAAACTTCAATTATAAATTTATTAGGATGTTTAAAGTGAGTTGATTCGGTTGTAAAATAAAATGAGTAAATTGTAATATTTTTATTAAATTTATATATATATATATATATATATAATTTTTATTAATAAATGTTTTAAATTTAGTGGTAATTAAAAAAATAAAAAATGGAAAGAAAGGAAATTTTTTTAAAAATAAAATTATACTCATTTGTATTTTAAATAAAATATTTATTAAATTAAAAATATTATTTTTTATCAACATTTTAAAAAATTGTATTATATTGACCTATTAAGCAGATATCATGTTTAGAAATAAAATAATTTTGAAATTAAAAAAAAATAAATTTAAAAAACTAGACACTTGGAAATGATTTTTTTAAAATAAAAATGAAATGTAAATAATAATAAAATTTAACTATTATTTTTAAAATATGTTCAATAACTTTTTAAATTGGTGTAATGATTATTAATACCTAATCTTGAGATCTATTAATATCTAACTGATAATTTAAATTCATATAAATGCAATATAAAAATAAATAAATAAATAAGAAAGCACCTCATAATTTGTAGTGCATGAATAGTAAAGTAGCCATCTTAATTTTCCAACACTAGTCATTTTCAAGTAGTAACACTAATCAATCTCACTACTCAACTTGCAATAAAATATCTAAACACACCAAAACAAACAACAAACTAGTGCTACATAACACAAATATTATCACAAATAAAATATAATAAAAAACACAAATCAAATCCCCATAAACCCTAACCAAAATACAATTAACCAACACCAATTATGACTAGTGTCTAATAATCAACAAAAAGCTACAAAAATCCTAGTCAAAAAGTGATTCCTTAGTCACTAATTATGTGTCATCATATACATATGTATAGTACTACTACACAACATTACATTTACACCTCACTAATCAAGAATTTCATTGAGAATGAGAGAAGATGTCTTGATCCCACCAAAAATGGACCCAACAAAATGATAATTGCATCAATTTTATTTAAAATTAAATTAAATTATTATCTTCAAATTCATGCACAGAAAAGAGAGTGCTTTTTTATGCACAAAAAACATGTACAGTCCATTCAACAACAGCATCTCTCAAAAAGAAAGCTTATAGATGAAGAAAACAAACTTCCTCCACTCAAAAACCCTAAACATATATATAATAAAACAAAAAAGTTAATTAATAATTTTTAAATCTTAATTCTTTCTTCTCTTCTTCTCTCTTTTAATAACTTGTCTCTCTCTTTTTTCCTCTGGTATTCATTCTCTTAGTGTGATTCTCCACCACCATCATCTCTAAAGCCCCATCAAAATAACTTTATAAAAAAAAAAAAAAAAATTAAAGAGAAAGAAAGAGAGAGAGCATTAAAACCACCACCCATGGTGTTCTCTTCAGTTCCAGTCTATTTAGATCCTCCCAACTGGCAACAACAGGTATTTTTCTTTTTATTTCAATTCAAAAGAATGAAAATAAATAAATAAAAGGATTTTTATTAAAGATACATATATTCCTATTCCCCTTTGTTATCTTTTCTTGAATATACCAAATATTTGTTTTTGTTTTGTTTCCTATAGCATAAATTTTAATTTTATTGTTTTTTTTAAGCAATTTGGTAATCAGAATCATCAGAATCATCATGCTGGAGTTGAATCGCTACTTCAACAGCTACCTCTGGTTACTCCCGGACCTTCAGAAGCTGTACCAGCTGGTGGAGGAACTGGAGGAGGGTTGATAAGGCCGGTGTCGATGGCCGACCGGGCGCGGATGGCGAAGATGCCACAACTCGAAACAGCACCATTGAAGTGCCCTAGATGTGATTCAACAAATACAAAGTTTTGTTACTATAACAACTATAGTCTCTCACAACCTCGTCACTTTTGCAAGACTTGTCGTAGGTATTGGACAAGAGGAGGTGCTTTAAGAAATGTTCCTGTTGGTGGAGGTTGTAGAAGGAACAAGAAGAACAAAACATCTTCAAAGTCATCTAGTGAGAAGATTGCTCACCATCATCAAATTGGTAGTGTTACTACTACTACCACCAATACAATCACAATCACTTCAAGTGGTATTCCTACTAACACTCCCACATCAAATGAAATCATCTTACCAAATCTATCTTCTCATCACCAAGTGCCCTTCATGTCTTCACTTGGATACAACTATGGGAACCATCTAGGGTTGAATTTTGCTCAAATTGGAGGACCATCATCAACAAATGATCAAATTGGAAGTAGTACCAACACAAACACCAACAATTCAACCACCATTTTTCCCAATTTCTTTGAACCAAATACAAGGCATTGATCCACCTATCAAACAAGGTGCAATTCTTCCAATCAATAAGACAAAATTTGAACTTAGCTAGACCCTTCTTCTCTCCAAACAACACCACCACCAACAACAACAATCAATATTGGAGTAGTGGAAGTACTTGGATGGATTTATCAGGTTTAAACTCTTCTTCAACTAATCACATGTTATAAATTTCAACAATCAAATGCAGATCATGACAACAACTAATATTAGATGGAGAAGAAGCAACATGTGGATCAATTATGGATGACTGGTATTAGATTATCACTTAGTTGTTTATTTTCTTTTATTGTTTTCTTTATTTGCTTCTACTTAGCTTATTTAATCTATAATTTTGCTTGTTTTGTATTGTATTGCATGGTTTGCTTTGAACACTTATGTGTGCCTGTATTTTGAACATATATATCTATATATATGTATCTATTTCCAGTGTTACTTGACATATATACATATTCTCATGCACCCATGTCATCTCTATAAATTTATGTTCATGTACCTATTTTGAGTGATGCAACTAGAAATTGAGTACATAGATTCAAACATGTTAAAAATGGTGGTTGTGATAGTAAAAATATTCTAAAACTTTAATATTTTGTGCCCACAATTTATTCAAAGTTTGGATTCCCACAAAGCTTCCTAGTCTCACATTTTTAGGAGAATTTAGTTTCTTTTTCATAGGAGAATTTAGTTTCTTTTTCAGTCTTCATCGTTAGATCTCCTCGAGAAAAACCAATCTAAGTTTGATTTGAGAGTCCAGTCCATATAAATATATAGATATAGAAAGAGAAAAAAGAGAGAGAAAGAGAGGAGATCTAGAAGAAGTCACATTATGACAAACAGTTATGAAGTAATGATTTAGTAATTATGAGACATGACGTACTTATTTGTTTGTGTGTGTAGTGATATAGAAAACGCCAAAAATAACTCCACTCAAAACCATGCAATGATATGTTATGTAGATAGAACTAACATAACATATTCTATTTTTCTAACTTAAGTGTGTATATGTATATGTGAGTGACTAAAAGAAGTGAAACCTTTTGAATGTAAATGTAATTATTACAATGAAGTAGTTATTGGATTCTCTGTTTTGTTTCTAAGTAACTAAATGTATTGTCTTGAAAAAAAAGTTAAAGGATTTGCTTTTGTAAGGACCAAAGCTGATGCAGTGTAAGAAAGAACGAATAAAGCAATCAAAGTTATAGTAGTAGTAGAGAGAGACACAGTACAATAAAGTGACACATATGTATATACTTACAAATTATTTTTTAATTTGAAAAATGTTTATCATTGAATTGGTTTTCAATGTATTCCCAGTTTTATAGTTTTCTTTTGGATTGAAAAGCAGCTTATGGTATTATTTGGTTAGAAATTCAGGAATGTTTATAGATTATGAAAGTATATTTTATATAAAAGTATTTTATATGAAAGTGCTTTTATGTTTCTGTATTTTTATTTCTCTTTTTTATTTTATCATAATTTAAAAACACAAACTATATCATGTAGCCTCTTCATAGTATACTTTATATATATAGTTTTATAATTTATTGGATTCAAAAGTTTGGTTTTTTTTTTTTAATTTTTTTATTTAATGTTTGAATAGAAATCTAAAAATTATTTATAGATTGAAAAAATACTTTTAGTAGAAGCAATTAAGATGAAATTTCTGTAAAACTATTTAAGCTTCCCTTCTTCTTTCAGAACTCAAAAGCACAAGTTATTCAAACAAAATCTTCGGTTTGATCAGTGGCAATGTGAATATAGTGGTATTAGGGTTAGTACAAAGATGTAAAACAGTGGTGATAGTAGATACCATAAATGATGATGCATGTGGATAAATTGATAAAGGAAAAAGCAATAGAAAAAGAAAAGAAGATCAGACTGTTTGTGTTGATGTTGGTGTTGGTGGTGGGGACTGAGAATATGTATGTGTATGATACATGTGTATGTACATATGTATGCATATGTTATCTAGGTATTGTGTTGATGATGGGTTGCTTTTGCTTTTGGACCTTCCTTGGTTTTCTTTCTCGAGAGTCATGATTCGTTAGTCTTTGCATACGTTGGTTTTAACAGTCATGTTGTAAATAGTAATAGTATATCAATATCATCGTGTATAACACTTTTATATCATATACCTTCAACATTCACGTGTGTATAAACATATTTGAATATTTAAGGTATATGTATAATCATTTGTAAAGACATTTGATTCAGAAAAGAGTGAGTGAGTATATGCTTATTAAAAGTTATTTGAATATTTTTCAGAAGTGTTTCTGTTATTGGGAAAATATTTTTAAAAAGTTAATGAAATTATATTTTAAAAGCTATTTTTGGTATTTGAATATTTGTTTAAACGTTCAATCATAATCCAGACGTGTTGGAGTGTAAATGATAACCAAAAAAAACATGATCATGCTCACACTTAAATACGTTAGTAGAGTCAATATAGGCAAAGAGAACTAAGGTTTAAAATAAAAAGAGTAAGTCAAAGATCAATCATTAAAATAAATAAATTCTACAACAAAAACCAAGTTTATAAGTCAAAAGACAAAAGAAATTAAGAATGTCTTTCTCTTCTTTTATTTGTGTCGAAATGGACAAAAACTGAGATTTAGAAAGCAAAATTCCAACATCATCCTCACTGGCTCATTCGAAAAGAGATTTTCACATATTATAAACCAAAAGTCAACAGTTGACTTCATCTTGATTATTGAAAATGTATATAATACAATAGAAACTTCGACTTAGTAAATAATCCAATCAGTACACACAATTATAGAATCCATTTCCATACCAGTGGCCAAACAACTTAGGCCCCATATGTAAGAACCCAGAAACCACACGTTTGTTGTTGCAGATGCTGATATTTTTTACAATTATATGTGACTTGTGGCGACAGTTTCTGGAAAAGAAGCTAGTGACATCTTATCAGGAATGTGGACATATATAGTTAAAAGTTTAAGTTGATTTAGATGAGCAAAAATTGGAATCTATCAAAGAGTAGATGTAATGTAATGTCAAGTACATCGATAGCAGGACCCATAAGAAGCAACAGAAAGATTTAATAATTCATTTAGGATTCAGATTTGGAAGAAGAACTGATGATGATCTGTATATACTTAAATCCAATAGAAAGTACCCAGAAGTGTTTGAATACAGGAAACATCTCTTCACTAAAAGTTGAGGATGATCACAGTCATACATGCTAGAATAGAACGATCAGAGTACCATGTTAATTGTGATTTGGTGGTTTTCACTTTCTTCTTCTTCTTCCTCTAGTTTCTTTGACTCAATTTGATGATTTGATGGTGGTGCTGGTGATGGAGTGTCGCGGTTGCTTGCACACGAAGAAATGAATGACTTACAGATTGGGTAGGGGTAGAGGTGATCTTCCACCTCTCCTCTTCTTTTAATACATATGGAATGATATAAAAAGATCAAATGAACAAATATTGGTAGATGGTGATAAAAACTTAGATATTAGATATCCCTCTCAATGGCATGTAGTAGCTGAGATTGTTGTTGTGTCTGAGGCTGAGATTCGGTTAGGGTTTGTGCTTGTGCTTGTGCTTGTGCTTGAGCTTGTTTTTGTTGTTCAATAAACCTGTTCATGCGTTCGAGTAACTGTGCAGCTTTTCGCTTACCTCTGTCTGTACCATTTTGTGCCATGTCTAGGAGATGAACCATGACGCCAAGGTCCTGTGCATTTGCCATGTATTGTTGGTCTCCGCTGCAAAGGTGAACAAGAACTGCAGCTGCGTTTTCTTTGTTTCTTGGAGATCCAGATGCGATAAATTCCACTAGAACTGGCACAGCTTCTGCGGCTCCAATGGCTGCTTTGCCTTCGGAATGGCTAGATAGTATAGCTAATATGGCTAGTGCCTCGTCGACCATCCCACCGCCTTGCTCAGTCAATAACTGCATTAGTGTGGATACAATTCCAGCTCTAACTGCCTTTCCTTTGTTTCCTTGATAGATGCATAGATTGAACAATGCAGTTGCAGCATCCTTCTTTCCTCTTTGAGTGCCTTCGCTCAGAAGTGTTACAAGGGGCGGAATGGCACCTGAGGCACCAATTGTAACTTTGTTTTCGTCGATTACGGAAAGGCTAAAGAGGGTGGCTGCTGCATTTTCTCGTGCCTCCATGCTACCTTTCTTCAGCACCTGAACAATACCGGGAACTGCTCCAGAGGAGACGATGCTTCCTTTGTTGTCTTCGCATATTGAGAGGTTAAGAAGAGCTGTTACTGCATGTTCTTGAATACGGGAGTCAGGTGTTGAAAGGAGACCGACAAGGAGAGGGATTGCGCCTGCTTCAGCAATGGCTACACGGTTATCTGCATTGCGCTTGGCTAGAAGTCGGATTTCACCTGCAGCAGTTCTTTGATCTTCGGGGCTATTTGATGTGAGCTTTCGGAGAAGTATCTCAATCTTGGTACGTTCAGCAGGTGAGCAGGCAGATGAAGTCTTATTGGGACGTGAACTGCTTTGTCGTTTAGGTGGTTCTATGCCATTAGCTTCACACCACTGAGCTATGAGGCTACGAAGAACATAATTGGGTGTCAGTGCCGTACTTGTAAGAGCTTGCTGCGTCTTCGGACATGTACCATGCCCTGCTTCTAGCCACTTCTCAATGCAAGCACGCTCATAGGTCTGCACCAGAGGAGAAAAGAAGAAGAGATTGATCAAGATTAAAACCTAGATTCATGTACATGCTTGCCAGCGTTTGATGACAGGGTGTGAACGACTGATACCAAAATGTTTGTTTAGGCAGTTGAGGAAAAAGTCATTAATTGATCAAGTAGTCCCAAATCTAAAATTCTTTCCTAGGCGGTTTTGTAATGTACTTAATAATTATCAGACAGTGAAACAAGCTTAGTTACAAACTTTCCGCAAATCGAACTGTCTAAGCCACACAAAAATAAAATCAACATAAGCCTCAAACCTACATCCAAACAGTATTAAATAAATTTTGGCGTCATCAAGTTAAAAATTCTATGAAGATGTATAGCTAACAAAACCAATATCATTTCTAATAAACCTACAGGCAGCAAAAGGCAACAAACAAAATTTGGATGAGACTGAAATCAACACATGGTGCAGTCTACTGACATTTAAATCAAGCAGAAAAAGTTTGAGAGCAATAGCTAAGCTTAATAAAATGAACAGAAGTTAGAAAGTGCATAGTTCATAGATATACCAACCTGTCCTGTTGAAACAATGACAGGATCCTTCATTAACTCGAGGGATATTGGACAGCGGAAATCATCAGGAATAACTGGTGTCTTATGATTCTTGTCGCTTGATGGTTGTCCCCCATGATTCTTTGAAATAACAGTATCTTTTGAAGCAGCCTCCAAATTCGGATTCTCTGTTTGTACAAATTCTTTAATTTTTTTCAGTAGCATTGACATCTTTTCAATGTTGTCTCCAGGATCTCCACCACTGGTAGTAACCATTTCGTGCAAAGCTACTGATTCTTGCATTAAGTCAGTTATTCCCATCAGTTGTAACTTATCAGCCAACCTCCTGAGAACAGCTGGATCTGTAGCAGAATCATTGTTCTTGTTATACAGGGACAGAAGATCCTCATACAACTCAACATCGGGAGTATCGACCCTTCCTTTGGCTCTTCTGAACTGGGCAAGAACGAGTTCAACCTGCATAGTAACATTGGGAGTTCAGAACATAATGTGAAAAGCATGCAGTCTTGCTGAAATGGTTAAACTAAAGACTGCTGCCAGGGCCTGGTCTATGGGTCCGAAACAGAATTTGTGTTCCTTGCATGTCTGTGCAAAAAGCTTCTCTAGATGTCCTAAGGATAGACATTCTCAAATTCATTTTTCAATTTGGTGCATAGGCATACAAAGTACATAATATAAAAACATCCTAAGCCTGAAAGTTTAGAAATTTAAAATAAATAAATAAATATAAAAACCCTCCGGCAAGTCATTTGCTTTAAGAGACTGGATCCACCAAACACTTGATCTCTAGGTAAAGCATAGCTAAAAATATATTTGGCATGAACAAAATCCGTATCATGTTTTCATACTACATTGGCCTTGAAAATTAAGACTAGAATTTAGTAGAGAATTTATTAGTACCTGCTCTTTGACTTCATCTGATATATCAAGCTTATCATAGGAAATTGCACTCAAAGCTTGTTCAAGCTGAGTTGTCACCTCATTGAATTTTTTCATAGTATCATCCCTCTCAAGAACCTGCAGTAAAGAAAAACATTAGAAACTTCACAAGTTAGCATTATTATAAATCCTACAAACCCATAGAAGATGTCACAGAGAAAACAGTACACAGAGGGACTTATAAGACAACTGACTGCATGCCAAATACAATAACATCTGTATCAAACACTTCTCCCACGGATTCAATAGTGAATGTCACTTCGATGTGAACTCACTGAAATCAAGCAACTCCAAGATGATCCAACTTAAAATATTCTAATTTTTATAACTATAACCCTTAAAACTTACCATATAATTAAATACTACCACTAACTTCCAAAAATTATCTCAAGAACAGTTACTAGAATAACGCTTCCCGCTTTGTAACAAAAAGATATAACAAAAAATCCTGTGTAGTACATAGTGACACAACAGTAAAGACAATTGTATAAAAAAGATATAATGCAGTACTCCAAGCAACAAAAATCCAAAATATCTGAGACAAGAACAATGAAGACAAATGAAAAATAAATTCACATGGTTAACAGATTGTTAAGATTTCATAATCAATAATATTTACAAATTATATAAATATTAAAGAATCCAATTCCTCCTACAGATTGAGTAATCTACCCAATCTAATCACAATCCTGAAAACAGATTACCCCAGTTGAAGATCAGTTTAACTCTATGTAAAACCAACACAATGTAAAATCTCAAGTTATTAGATTTGCTTTAAGTTACACAACTTTACTCCGTCAAAAACAACCAATTCTAAAAGCAATCAAATCAAAACCATTCTTCTTGGTATCAATTTCAATCACATGACTAGATTATACCAATGAATCAACGGGCAAACAGCAAACGATAGTGATTCAAATTCACAAAATAGAGTCCAATATATTCGTTTTTCTGCTCTAGTTTAGCTTCAAACACTAATCAATCAAAATCTGCAACACACTCATATCCAAGCGCTATACAACTCCAACTCATTAACCTATCTACCAAACAGATCAAACAATCGAAATCAAACAATTAAAAAAAATGCGAAACAATAACTAAATTCAACTAACAAATACATACACACCAGATAAATCTTGCTGCCTTCGCTGCCAAATCTGAGAAGCTCCTTAGCAGAAGCAAGAGCATCGTTCAAAGAAACGAGAGCTTTCACCGTCTCTTCGGAAATCGATTCTTTACTTTCTTTAATCTCCTCGAACATTGGCGTCAACAGCTTCAATCTCCTCGCTAAGTTACAATACTGCTTCTTCACACTACTCCTGTAATCGGAGATTGACGCAATCTCATTCACCGTGTCAATCAAGCTCTGTACTAGCGTTCCTTTCTCGGCCTCCATTACAAAAATCAGCTGCAGCAGAATCAAAACACTAAAAAAAAACAGATAACTAAAACTCAGATCTTAGTGTAAACTAATCTGAGTACTCGACGAGAGAAGAAAACAGAGTAGAATCGAGATTTTTGGTGAATTGGAAGGAGTATCGAAGTCGATTTAGTGGTGGTGGCCAAAGGAAGTCGTCGTCTCCATGAGAGAGAGCGCGTGTATCGGGTCTCTTTATGTTGGCGCGGCTGTGTGCGCTCGCTTAAAATACGTGAGTGTGAGGATGAGCTGGAAGTAACGCTGGATGTGTAAAACACGCGCGGCTCGGCTCGGCTTGGCTTAGACTCAAATTGAGCTTAAGCTCTCTGAACCGTGTTTGTTGGGTGGGTCATGGGTCGGTTCGTAACGCGGGTTTATTGATGAGCTGGTTTTAAGCTTCTAATGAATTTAATTAGCTGTTAATTATTTCAGGTAATATTGAGTTAATATGTAATTAATAGCAATAAAATTGTAAATTTATTACCAGGCTCTTAATTTTATGTCTAATTAAGGTGAAATTGGGAAATAAATGGGAATACTGTAGTGGACAGGAATTGCATAATGTCTTGGAAGACCAAATGATCAAAAAGGGAAATAAAAGGTCCTGCATGCAGTGCAGATTTTATTACTAGTTATGGTAGGTAGATTGACTGACTACTCAAAACTCATAATGACATGGTCCAATGCCCATACAAAGTGGAACACATACCTAATCTACAGCTTCTCACTGCTCATTATTGGATTTTAGACCTCATAATTTAAATTTGCATGAATTATATTTTTATTTATTTGTTTAAATGAATACTACTTAAATAGCTATTCAAAAGTTTAAATTTCACTCAAACCACTGCAACTAAATACACCCCAGTAGCCAGGGCTTGTCTTCTATTCCTTTGTTTGGTCTCACTAAAGTCAAGCGTGTTACATAAAGCTATTATTTAAATAAACGGTTGTTTACAAAATTTTAATTTAATATATCTCAATAATATTTTTATCAATATCATAAATTATGACCCATACCTACTTTTCTATATTATACATCTACTAATAATTTTTAATTTAAAATATATAACTTTGATCTCCCTTAGAAGAAAAGTATACAGCTAAGAGAAAGACAGCTAGTATAAAGTATACAATAATCACGATTCCTTTAGCTATAATACACCATGTATTTTTATATTAATTAAAATCTCAAAAAGTTGATAAATATTCCTTAGAATTATTCAAAGAACACCACATATTCCTTCAAACAAACATTAAGCTAATGAACATGACTTTTGAAAGTCTATTTAAATGTACATAGTGGTGGATGTCACTCTCAATTATTTCAATTAATTAAATTGATTAAAAACAATTAAAATCAACACAACTTCTAGAATTTCTAATTATAACAAAGAAGCATGCAAATTGCTTGATCCGACCCGTATCCAAAAGGGCTTCGGGTTAAATGGGGTAGAACGACTGTCACGTGCCATGCACGCGTCTATACACAATATTTCTAACCGTTGGATATCTTTTCACAGTACACGTAGATGGTGGTGGTGTCGATTTACCGGCAAAACACTCGTTCTTACTTGACTACGACTTTTGTCTATTACTCCGACACGACACAACCCAAACCTTCTATAAAACGACTCGGTTCGAATCGGATCGGCTTCGACTCAATCGCATCTCCGCGTATTCAAGCCGGCTTCAGCGAAACGGAAAGAAATCTCGATGACTCATCGAGTGGGGTCCACATTTAAGAAAGTGGGGTCCAGAAACCAATCACATGATCTCATGATGCATGATGATGATGGATAGGTTAACTAAGATCGGGTCTTGGCAAACACAAAAACGAACGTAGACCGTCTGATTAGAAGAATACATGGAACTGTTCGTACGAAAGAAAACAAAATCGAAATAATTGTAAAATTTTCTACGGTCGATGGAAGCTTGTGAAAGTGGGACCCAACAAGGGATGGGTGGTGGTGATGATGACTTAGCAGGTGCATGTGACTCCGCTGTGAGTACAGCTCAGATACCTATAAACGAAGTGAAGAGAGATTTGGTGTTTTGCGAAAAGTGAAAATGATAGTGAGATTTGCGTTGGATTAATTTAATTTAATTTAACTGTACTAGGTTAAAAGTAATGAAATGATTAATGATTTAATTAATTGATTAATAGTGATTTTTATTTTTGGTGTTTTGAGTGGAGGGTGCAGGTGCTGTGATGCACGTGAACTGGGTTTCTAAATTGTTGATGCTGTTGGACGGTTGCTATGAAATTTGTTTTTATATACTATTTTTATTTAGGGATTTGAAATAGATTTTTTGCCCAAGGTTAAAGTTACTAAAATAAAAATACTATTTGAAAATTTGTATATCGAGCAGATTTTATTTTGCACAAAAAATCCCGTAGACAGGACCCGTGGGCCTATAGTTTTGTTTTGAGAAGACATGGTTCTCAAAAATCAGTCCATGGACCTCAAATTGGAAAAGGCCCAATAATCTTCTATAAAGAATTTTCTAGTTCTTTCTGGACCTTCTAGTCCTATAGTAGCTGAGTTTGAGTGTATAAAGCTTATAAAAATAAATGATCTGGAATTAGAAGAAATTAGAGTTATAAAAAACAACTGAAATTTACAATAAAATATTAGATTTTATTACGCAGAAACTTGTAATCAAGTTTCAGATACTCTGACAGAGGCAGAAAACAGAACAGAACAAACCTAACTTGTAAAACATAAACACAAGACATTTTCATCGGACAAATTGAAAAATCATGATCGATCCACTTAGGCAGAGATTTCCACAGCCTTAACTTGGGGTTTTTTCTCTTCTTCCTTAGGCACAGTGACAGTAAGCACACCATTCTCCATACTTGCCTTGACCTGATCCATTTTGGCATTCTCAGGCAACCTGAACCTCCTGAGGAATCTTCCACTGCTCCTCTCAAGACGGTGCCATTTATCTCTTCTCTTCCTGCTCTTTGCTCCTCTCTCCACTTATCTGCAAAATCCTCCCTTCTTCAACTTCCACTTTGACCTCCTCCTTCTTCAGGCCGGGAAGATCAGCTTTGAAAACATGAGCTTCCGGGGTCTCTTTCCAGTCAATTCTGGCATTAGCGAATTGTGACGTTTCCCGAGCTGATGATGGAACATTGGCTAATGCAGAGGTGTTGAAGAAACCATCAAAGGGGTCGAATAAGTCGAGAGAAAAGGGATCATACACGTTGGTCCTTCGGCCACCGAAGATGCTTGGAATCAGACATTTTTGGTAATTTAATTAATTGTATACGAGAGCTATGGAAATCTGACAGGTTTTTTTAGCTTTGTTAATTATTTTCGGATGAGAATTGAGAGTGAATTGTATGGTATATATAGGAGTTTGAAGAAAATTCTAGTTGGTGGTACATGGGCCTTATTGTATCCGACTTTATATTATTTTAATTGTAACAAAGTCTAGACAAATCATGAAAATGGTAGAAGGTTATAGAAAGGAGATCACTTGACCCATACTTTATTGTTATACAGTTAAAAATATAATTATAATAAGCATAGGACGGAACATCCATGAAGAAAGCAGAAGCTTCTCCTGATCCTATATATAGCATAAAACACCACTCTCCGATGTCATCCGAAAATAGATCAGCAAATCAATCGAAAACCTGTCCATAGCTCTCTTTCAACTAGATTATCAAAAGTTAAAATTCGACCAATTACATCTTATCAACTTTTTATTTTAGTTTTAGATCAATTCTAATTTTTTTTTCATTTTTAAATTTTTTTTATAAAAATTTATAAAAAATAAATTTTTTTAAAAAAAATTACAAATAAATGAGCTTCCCGGTATGTACTACCGGAAAGCAGACAAAAGGAAATGAAAAATCATTTCTTGGTATTACACACCAGAAAATAAACAAAAATTAAAGTCAATTTCATAGTATTTAATACTAGGAAATGATTTTTTACTTTCCGGTAATATATACCGGAAAACGAAACTTCAATTTTATTTATTTCCGGGTATGTAACGCCGAAAACTGTCGTATATATTTTTTTAATAATAAAGAGTAAAATGGTCAGTTTTGTCTACTTTTAAAAAAAAAATTAAAAATTTTAATAATTTAATTTTATAAAAATTTTAAATTGATTTAAAAATATAATTTTTTAATAAAAAGCTCAAAATGCAATACAAATGACCCTTATCAAGATTTCAAGCATCTTCGGAGGCCGAAGAACCAACGTGTTAGACCCCTTCTCACTCGACTTATTTGATCCCTTTGATGGGTTTTTCAACAACTCCGCATTAGCCAATGTTCCAAACTCAGCTCGCGAGACATCACAATTCGCAAATGCGAGAATCGACTGGAAAGAGACTCCGGAGGCTCACATTTTCAAAGCTGATCTTCCAGGGCTGAAGAAGGAGGAAGTCAAAGTGGAGGTTGAAGAAGGGAGGATCTACAAATAAGCGGAGAGAGGAGCAAAGAGCAGGAAGAGAAGAACCATAAATGGCACCGTCTCGAGAGGAGCAGTGGAAGGTTCCTGAGGAGGTTCAGGTTGCCTGAGAATGGTGTGCTTACTGTCACTGTGCCTAAACAAGAAGATAAAAAACCTGAAGTCAAGGCTGTTGAAATCTCAGGTTAAAGTCAGTTTGAAGACTGATTTGATTTGAATGTATGCTTGTGTTCTGTTTCTTTATAATGTAATGTCCATTCCATTTCTGTGATTTCATAAACTGAATTTCAGTTTTATAAATGAAACTGAGTCTGACACTACAATTGCATAGGTTTAAAAAAATACATCAATCAAATCCTATGTTACTGGATTCAATAATGAAAGAAAAACATCCGAAAGAACAGTAGCAGACGAAAACGAGACCTTCACTGCCATGCCAACCAAACTCGGTTCTCTGTAACATGAGAGAGATTTCCAAACTCCTCCCTCTTATATTCATCCACACCAGTTCCATCATTGGCACTGCTGTTGATGTTCATTGTCTTCAGGATGATCATTATCTTGACGCTTCCTCTTTATTGTCTCCAATATCATTGTTTTCACCATTCTCACTAGATGCGTCTTCATCTGTCCTCTTCAAAATGTTCTATCTAGTTTTGCCAGAAAAGCCGCAAGCCCTCATCATCACTTCACATCAAATCCTCAACATATGCATCCTGACTTCTTTGTAAATCCTCAACATATGCATCCTGACTTGTACCAATTCTAACGTAAAGACCGTACAAATTTAATCAAAATTACAATATTTTTGGTTTCTTCACCTTTTCAATTTTCAAAAACCATCTTAATAAAAGTTATAATATAACAATATTATATATATATATATATATATTCAGTTTTATTAGGTGATGAAATAATAAGAATATTAATTTTTCCACATAAGTATATAATTACAATAATTAAAATAATTGAATTAACATGGGCAATTCTTCATAGTGGTAGATAAAAGATTTTACTTAAATATAAATATTTTAAAGGATTTAACTATTCTGAATCCAATAAGTTAAAAAGACACTTTATACTCAAATTGGCAAGCATTTAGTTATCATATATCATTAGCAGAAGTTTTATTTATTTCCGCACAAATTTTTATATGAACTGAAATTTAATATCCACATAAAATATTTGATTTTTACTTAGCTGTATTGCACTTTATTATCACAGCACACTACTGCAACATTTTGAATAATATTCAATTCCATCATGAAATTAGGTAACAACATAGCTTCTTTTACTGCTTTCGTCATGGCAATACATTCTGCCTCAGTAGTTGACAATACAGCTACTTTTTTGCAAAGAAGTTTTCTAGCTGATTGCAGTTCCAGAGCTAGTAAATATATATCCAAAGAATCATTTTCTGGTGTCTTAACAATTTGCATAACCAGAATCCACAAAACCAACAACAATTTTTTTTTTGGTTGTTTTGCAACAATGTCCAACCATTAAAGAAATCAATGTTCATTCCTTTAGTGTACCTCAAAATCTATTTAATTGCTTGTTAATGAATTTTACCTGGATTTGCCATAAATCTACTCACCAAACTCACAGCATATGCTAATTCTTGTCTAGTACAAACCATAGTATACATGATTGAGCTAATCACATTAGCATATGGAAGTCAACTTCAAACTCATTCTCCAGAGTCTGATGAACACTTAATTTAAAATATTAAGCTAGAAGAGTTAACACTGGTTTTGAATTCTCCGAATCAAACTTATTGAGTATTTTAGTCAAATAACCTCTCCAGTATAATAATAAAGCTTTTTTTTTTTAATTCCTGTCAAACTATATCCCTAAAATTTTTTTAGCAGCTCTAAATTATTCATCTCAAATTCTCAGCTTTTTAACCTTCACATCCCATCCTAACTATTACTTGTTAGTAATATATCATCTGCGTATAATACCAAGTATCTTAGATGTGAACTAACTTATTTGAAGTACACGCAACAATGATAATTACTTCTTTGAAATCCAATATTTGATAGAAACTCATCAAATCTTTTATTCCACCAACGTTGAAACTGTTTGAGCCCATACAAATATCTTTCCAACAAGCAAACAAGAGTTTCTTTTCTTATAACCTCAAAACCGTTGGATGTTTCATGAATTTTTTTCCTTCAAGATCCCCATACAAAAATGCAATTCTTACATCTATCTGTTCTACAACAGATAACAATAATCTAATTGATTGCTACTTCGCCATGGGATAAAATATTTCTTTACAATTTACTCTTTCCTAAACTTGTCTTAAATGGAGCATTTTTCAATGCCTTGAATTTTTTTTCTTGAAAACCACCTGCAGCTTATAAATTTTTGTTTTTCTAATTTCTCCACCAATACCCAAGTACTATTTTATTTCAAAGAATTTATTCCCTCTTCTGTCACAATTAACCCGTCTTTGCTATTAACACTTGTAAGTGCTTCTTCATAATTTCTTTGACTCTTGTGTACCAACTTCTTATGCAACAGAAAATGCACAAGCTAACTTTGTATAACCATATCTCTGAGGATATTTGATTATTCTTTTAACTTAATTTCTCGTCAAATTATAATTTTGGAAATCAGTCTAACTATCAACATCTTTAGTTTCTTGATTTAATAAATCAATATGTTCAACTTCACCTTGATCATCAAAATTTCTTAATGTGTCTCTCTCCACCATAATTTAATTCTCTACATTATTATAATTTGACTCAACAGAACTAATATCAGTATTATTAGTCAAGGATGCAATAATATTTTCATTAAAAATCATATCTAAACTAATTATGTACTTTTTCAAAACCATATTTTAAACATCAAAGTTTATATCATTTTACTCCCTCGGGATAGGCCAGAAATATAAACTTCAAAACTCTATATTCTAATTTATCTTGCTTAATATGAGCATATACAGAATAATCAAAAATATGCAACATACCATATTTTGGAGATTCACCCGATCAAATATTTTTTAGAAATTTTAAATCACAAAGCTATTGATAATCTGTTAAGTTTGGAGATTCACCCAATCAAATATTTTTTAGAAATTTTAAATCATAAAGCTATTGATAATCTGTTAATTAAATAAGTTGCAATAACTACAATTTTAGTAAAAATAAAAAATAAAAAAAGTGAAAGAACAAACACTCGATCATGCACAGAGTACAATTACAATCAAAGTCACCAACTTTTTGTTTTCTTTGGAAAAAACTATCATAATAAAAACTGCAATATTTTTCTTTCAAAATGTTTAACGATAAAAGAATAGAAAATAGAAAAATAAGAGAATAGAAAATGAAAAAAGAATATAAAAAGCGCAGATTTGTACAGGTGTGATGGTTTATTTTTTAAAATTAAAATAGAAAAAATATATATATTAATTTAGTTCTGAATTTTTAAAATTTCTTTTACGTATTTTATATAATTTTCTATATATATTAATAACCACAACCATAATAGATAAAGGAGAAGGTCGGAGCTTTGATAGACCACATGGGCCTGTATTTTTTTTTTTTGGAAGACATGGATTTTCCAAATCAACCCATAGGCCTCAGATTTCAAAAGCCCATCAAAGAACTTTCTGGTATTTTCTGGACCTTCTAGTCGTATGATAGCTTAGTTTGAGTGTATACGAATAAAGAATCTGGAAGCAAAGGAAATTATAGAACTTGTAAAGGTATAAAACATAACAAAATATCTGATTTTATTACAGAAACCTGTAATCAAGTTTTAGAAACATGGACAAACACAAAACATAGAACAGACCACAGTAACAATAAAACATAAACATTAAACATTTTCATCCAACAAATTTACTTGAAAAATCATGATCCACTTAACCAGCGATCTCAACGGCCTTGACTTCAGGTTTCTTCTCTTCTTCTTTAGGCACAGTGACAGTGAGGACACCATTTTCCATACTAGCCTTGACTTGATCCATTTTGGCATTATCAGGCAACCTGAACCTCCTCAGGAACCTTCCACTGCTCCTTTCGAGACGGTGCCATTTGTCGTTTTTCTCTTCCTGCTCTTTGCTCCTCTCGCCGCTTATCTGTAAAATCTTCCCTTCTTCAACCTCCACTTTGACTTCCTCCTTCTTCAGCCCTGGAAGATCAGCCTTGAAAACGTGAGCCTCCGGGGTCTCTTTCCAGTCAATTCTCGTATTTGCGAATTGTGATGTTTCCCGAGCTGAGAGTTATTGAAAAACCCATCAAAGGGGTCGAATAAGTCGAGCGAGAAGGGGTCGAACACGTTGGTTCTTCGGCCACCGAAGATGCTTGGAATCAGAGACATTTTTGAAAATGTAATTGTAAGAGAGGTTTTTGAATGCTTTGTTGATCGATTTTGATGACATTGGAGTGGGAAGTTTTATGATATATATAGGATCTGGAAGAAAATTCTAGTGGCAACAGAAGCTTCTGGTTCCTTCATGGATGTTCTCATACTTTACTTATTATAATTACATTTATCTGTATAACGGGTCTATCTTTCTTTTCTATAACATTCTACCAAATTTGTCTAGACTATACTTGAAATTAAAAATATTATAAAATGGGATATAACAAAGATAAGAAAGGCCATGAAAATACCAGAGACTTCTCAATGTAATCACGACCCAACTAGAATTTTCTTCAAGGTCCTATATATACCACACAAATCATTCTCAATTGTCATCCGAAAATCAATCAACAAAGTTCACAAAACCTGTTAGATTTCCCAAGCTCCAATATACAATTAAATTATAAAAAATGTCTCTGATTCCAAGCATCTTCGGTGGACGAAGGACCAACGTCTATGATCCCTTTTCCCTCGACCTATTCGACCCCTTTGATGGTTTCTTCAACACCTCTGCATTAGCCAATGTTCCATCATCAGCTCGGGAAACGTCACAATTCGCTAATGCCAGAATCGACTGGAAAGAGACCCCAGAAGCTCATGTTTTCAAAGCTGATCTTCCCGGCCTGAAGAAGGAGGAAGTCAAAGTGGAAGTTGAAGAAGGGAGGATTTTGCAGATAAGCGGAGAGAGGACTAAAGAGCAGGAAGAGAAGAACGACAAATGGCACCGTCTAGAGAGGAGCAGTGGAAGGTTCCTGAGGAGGTTCAGGTTGCCTGATAATGCCAAAATGGATCAAGTCAAGGCTAGTATGGAGAATGGTGTTCTTACTGTCACTGTCCCTAAAGAAGAAGAGAAGAAACCTGAAGTTAAGGCTATTGAAATCTCTGGTTAAAGTCAGTTTAAAGACAGATTGGATTTGAATGTGTGCTTGTGTTATGTTTGCTTGTTCTGTTTCTTTATAATGTAATGTCCATTCCATTCCAATAATAAAGTTCTGATTTCATAAACTAAATAGTCGACATAAGCTTCACAGACAAATCATCCATCACCATATACTGTGTAGTACTCGACACAAACCCCTCCTCCTTATTCTTATCCTTATCACTGCTATAAGAATAGCTAGAATGAGATTCAGTCTCTTCGAATGTTCTTAGCAACTGGGGCGATTTGGTTGCTACAGAATGGAGTTTTTGGTCACACCGGATAAAAGATAGTAATCGTCAATGTCAATCATGCTTTTGTATAATTTTACCAAAGAATCTGAATTGGAAGCTTCGGTTTTTTTGTTAAATTGTTCTATTAAAGAACCTAGAGGGACTTGCATTAGTCCGAAGAGAAAATCAGATGAATGGTTTTCCTGGCTCTGCATACACTACCCTTTTCCGTTTTTCGTCGATTAGAAGCTTTAGTGTTGCTGTAGCCATTGATGTGTATTTGAGAGACTGATTTCACAGTATTTATATGTATTGGAATCTAATCATAGTTAGAGAGATTTAAGTGGTAAATATCGGAACCGTTTCAAAGTTAAGTTAGATCACTTCATATCTCAACGATATTGATCTTTGGTAGCTTTGTGTTGAAAACAGCTTTGGTTCCAAGTTTATTACACTACTGTAGATTTGACCAAGTGAACCCATTTGGTCTGTGAATAGAAGTAGATAATGTTTAGTGGTATTTTGACATAAAAGACACTCATTTTCTGGCTACAAAACAGGACTTGTTACAAGCACATGATGCCACAAACACTACAAAGCTAACACACAAGATAACAACAACAACATGATTGTGAAAACAAATAAAAGCTAAAACAAGTGGAACATGAAAAACAACATCGAACTTATCGGTATATTTTTGAAAAGTATTTTCCACGTTGTTTCGATAAAAAGTTTAAAAATAATTTATAAATTAAAAAAATACTTTCAGTAAAAGCGGATAAATAATGCTTCTGTTTCTCCTCCTCTGATATAAGCTAATCCTACTAGGCTCATAATCGTCTTACAATCATCTTATATTACGAATGCTGCTTTTCACTGACATTCTGATACTCGTTGTTTCTGTTTGAGGAACACGTCAGAGAGGACTGTGTTGGATACAAAAGATTTCTTCACCAGCTCCAAAGCCTAAAAACATTGCAAAATGTCTGTTAACACATAAACTCATGTTTTTTTAACTACAATTCACAAATGTAAGATAGATATATAACACTAACCTGGTTGAAGTCAACTGCAACATTTTTCTCCACAAGTGAGCTAAAATCCTTGACACCAATCAAATTAAGAACGGTGATAGCAGAAACAGGAGACAACAATTTCACCATCAAATCATCCATCACCATGAAAAATGTCCCATCTCTCACAAACCCTTCTGTTCTGTTCAAACGAGTAGAATCAGCAGTACAAATCTCAAAAGGACTTGATAGTCTTGTGCCAACATACTTTGTTGGCTCAGAAGGACAACTAGGAGAACCAAAGCTCTTTAACAATGGAGGGATGTTGAACAGCTTAGAAGAACCAGACAGCTCAGGCCACAAGACAAGATCTTTGGTTCCATATCCATTGTGCTGAACTTGAAAACAGTCTGGTTCCAAATCTGCTGCGCTGTTGTAGAGTTTTCCAATTGAACAGCCAAATTCAATTCTGTTTTCATGGAATGTTTTCAATAGTGAACCAATTGGGACTTGAAGAAGTCCTAATAGAAGGTCAATGAAATCCTTCTTGGCTTCTGCAAACACTACTTTGTTGGTTTTTGTGTCTACTAGAAGCTTTAGTGGTATTTTTTGAGTTGATGAATCCATTTTTTTATGTAGTTGAGAGTAGAGTTGCTGAAATTGGATGGTCTATAAATGTGTGTTTGGACAGGTTTTATAGAAATGTAACTCCTTCTTAGTTAAGTTTCATGTGAGAAGAGATTCTTGGATTGTACTGTATATACTAGGGCCTCTGATTGAGAGTTAAAGCAAAAGTGGAAAAAGATGTCTTTTTGTGTTATCAATATAACTTCTCAAACAAGGTGTAACATTTTTATTTATTTATTTATTTTTTTTTATTAATAAAAAATCAATCTGGAACCTATACTCTGAATATATTAAAATTAATATAATTTTACCAAATTTATATTTGAAAAAAAAAATAGTGAAATTTAAACTAACAATTTTACGCATAAAAAGACCTTTACATATTATAAACTTTACTTCATTTTGTAAATTTTGGATTTGGAAACAAATTTGTCCCAAGTCTAATTGAGTGGTAATGTACTGATTAAGTATTAGGGATGTGCAAAAAGTCCAAATCTGGAAATTTGGATCCACCCGATTTTGATCCGAAAAATAATCGGATTCGATCCGATCCACTAAATATAAAGATTTCGAATTTTTTCGAATGATTGTTTTCAATAAAGTGGCAAGGAAATTCTAAACTCGAATCGAACCAAGATCTGTCTTGACCGATATTAATTCGAAAAATAATCGAGTTCGGTCTAATCAAAAAATTCAAAATTTCGAATTTTGAATTTTTTGGGTCGGTCCCTGCACACTCCAATTAACTACCCATTTTCCCGCGCTCTGTCTACTAAAGCCCAGCCCAAATTAATTAGTAATTTAGCAGTTGGGCCCGTTTCCGGCCCAAAAGTAATGAAATCTGCCTATTTATCGTTTCATTTGGGCGGGAGCCTTGTGTTGTGATATTCGGGCTTGTATAAAGCCATTTATGGGCCCATGTAAATTTTATGACATGAACAAAAACAATTTACCAATAATATTCTAAAATTTTCTCTTTTCCACAAAATTATTAAAATACAATATGTTGACAATATTCAAAACCATTCATTTAATTCCCATTTGTACAAATAAAGAGTTCTTGATAATCATGATTAAGTCCACAAGAAACCCAAGTTGTTCACGAAATTCAAAATATTAACAAATAAAATTCGGACCTACATCACGTAATTGAAAATAGATTGATTGATATATCAATTTTTCAACAAAATCAACACAACATAAATTATAAATTTATTTTTCCAGGTGTTGGATCACCAATATATTCGATATTATAGTTGCACTTGTAATTCAATTTGTTGCACCTAAGATTTGTACAATAATAATGGACCGGTTCCATTTATTGGTTCCTTATTAAATTTAATACCAAATCTTGTCATATGCACATTATATTTTGACATTACTTCTCAAATACTCAAAAATATTATATAAAAATAGACAACCAAACTGACATATTAGTTTATAATTTTGGATTACATGAATTACATCATATAAATTAGGTTAAGATTTGCAGTTATTATAAATTCAAAATATTAATATATTTTGAATTTATATTAAAAATTAATTTTTTATAAAATGTGAATTTTAAAGTTGAATATGTAATTAAATAATTTTGGTATCATTTTAAAAAGTATCATATTTATTTGAGTATTATATAATAATTGTTAAATGATGACTTTATATATACAGCAATATACTTTCATATATATATATACAGTAGATACTAACATCTTGTATGTATCAACCAAATAATAATGAAGTAAATAAGAGAGAGTAAGGATTCCATTACTGATCAACTTTAGATGTCGGGAATAATCACAAGCGGAAATATTCCTTTGTTCACCAACTAGATGCTGCCCAGTGAAATGCTTCTTGTTTGGATTTTCTCTTCAACGTTTCAGTTCTTTCGTCATAGAGGTTTTTTCTTTTCACAAAAATAACACCCACAAAACAAAGTAACTTTCAACTGTATTGTATTTCTGAATCTCTGGGGCAGTTTTCCCATATTGGATAACTGTCACCATTATACGTGTACAAGACACGTTTGCACATTTGGGTGAATAAACCAACATTCTCCCACTCACACAAAGAAGCAACATACTGACTTTATACTCGCAAATAGTCGGTGTGACCAAAAGAAATGAATCAGTTTCCTGGAAGTCAAAACATGATATAAATCCATTTACAATCCTAGACTACAGACATATATTCACATCAGACACGTTCGGTCCCATCGAACCAATGTTCTGATCTCAGGAGTACTCCTCAATCACTACTGTGTCCCCAAGAACCACAACTTTCTAGCTAGCGTGTGATAAGTGTGAATAATGTCAGTGTCTTCCAATCTACTCTAATTCCAAAAGTCGATGAAAGCAACCGACATCATAGACATGCTACATAGACCGAATTATCATGATCATAGAAAAACATGCTAATGATACAGTCATTACCCCAACACTCCAAACATGAGAGTGACCGTACTAAGGATCAATATAGGATGGTACTTGCACGATAAGGAGTTGGGACATACTCAATACTTATCTTCCATCAGGTCAACTTAAAAGCACGCACGGTATAAAACATGCGCGACAATGAACCTTGCCATTTAAACGGCGCGTATGTCAATATATAGTTTATGTTCATTGTACGGACTGTAGCACCAAAACACGTCATAAACTTGATCGCTCCTACTGACTTAGTTGAGCGACTCCAAAGTTTTAGTCCGGCTTGTCAGGTCTTATGAAATTGAAATCTCATAAGTGATTCTTCATTATATTTTAGAAAAATCTCATTTTGACAACATGTCAAAGCGACAATTTTATATACTTCTATGAGTTCCGGAATATCTAATTCACAAAACAAAATGTACAAGTCTCATCTCACATTATCCTCAGATAACCGAGGCGGCTGTGAGTGCAAGTTCACCAGCCTCTTACACCTGACGACATACTCTCGGATGATAAGAAACATACTAAGTAAAAATGCTATAATCAAAACAGCACTGAAAAAATGAATCATACTTGAACATAGATAATCAAACAAATATATAAAAGGTTTACAACCTACGTAGACCCAATGACCTAGTATGCTTTGCAAACACATCTCTAGTTACAGCCTTAGTAAGGGGGTCTACAATCATATCATGCATCGATATGTATCTAATAGTTACATTCTTCTTAGCCACTATGTCCCTGACAAAGTGATACTTAGTCTCTATATGTTTAGACTTACTGTGATACTTAGCATCTCTTGTGTAAGCAATAGCTGCCTGACTATCACAGTATACAGTAATAGGCTCAGGTTCACTGTCATTTAAACTTAAATCTTCTAAGAACCTTTTTAGCCAAACAGCTTCTTGCACAGCCACCGAGCAGGCAACAAATTCTGCTTCCATGGTGGACAGGGCTATGCAAGTTTGCTTTTTGCTACTCCAGGAAATCGCTCCTTGACTCAGAATAAAAGCATATCCAGAAGTAGACTTTCTTTCATCCAAATCACTACCCCAATCTGCATTTGTGTATCCTACTAGACGATCATTGCTGCCTTGATAACACAGAGCATAATCAATGGTACCTTTTAGATAAGCTAGGATTCTTTTCACTGCTATCCAATGTTTCTGTCCTGGATTTGACTGATATCTGCTTACTAGTCCAACTGCATAACAGATATCTGGTCTGGTACACATCATTACATACATCAGACTTCCAATGGCATTTGCATATGGTACTCTTTTCATCTTCTCACGCTCTTGCGGAGTTTTCGGGCATATCTCTAGACTTAAGGTCTGGCCTTTTGCGATGGGTGTGTCCATTGGCTTGCAATCTGCCATATGGAACCTCTCAAGGATCTTATGAATATATGGCTCTTGTGACAAGGTCAAAAGTCTTTGATTTCGATCCCTTGATATTTTGAATCCTAAAATATAGGCAGCCTCACCCATATCCTTCATTTCAAAAACCGTTGATAACCAGTCTTTCGTGGCAAGAATGAGGGTTTTGTTATTACACGCCAGAAGTATGTCGTCAACATATAAAGACAGTAAAATGAAACCATCACTGGACTTTTTTAAATAAACATAATGGTCCTCTTCTGTCATTTGAAAACCGTATGACATAATCGACTCATGGAATCGAATGTACCATTGTCTTGAAGATTGTTTGAGTCCATAGATGGACCTCAAGAGTTTACAGACTTTTCTCTTTTTGCCTTTGGTAATAAAACTTTCAGGCTGTTCCATGTAAATCTCTTCCTCCAGTCCTCCATTGAGGAAAGCGGTCTTAACATCCATTTGATGTAATTCCAAGTCCATATGTGCGACTAAGGCTAATATGAGGCGTATTGAAGCAAATCTCACCACAGGGGAGAATGTTTCTTCATAGTCTATACCTTCCTGTTGAGTATAACCTTTCGCCACCAATCTAGCCTTATATCTTTCAATCGAACCATCTGCCTTCCGTTTAACGCGAAGGACCCACTTATTTCCGATGGCTTTTCTACCTGGCGGTAAATCAACCAAATTCCAAACTTGGTTACTTTTCATCGACTCCATTTCCTCTTCCATGGCTTTTATCCATAAATCTTTTGCCGGTGAATCGAGAGCTGCTTTTACATTCTTTGGCTCATCACCATCATGGGAGGCCAACATGAATGCTTCTTCTTCAATCTCAAAACGTCGTCGGGGAATTCGAATTCTCCTACCCCTTCGAGTTGACGTCTCTGGAATTGAAGTATCAGGAACCATGTTACTCCCACTGAGATTAAGCTGTGGAGTAGGTTCATCAGGCACTTGTTCACTCCCACTGGGAACAACATTCCTTTGAATGGAGTTTAAGTCCTCTGATTCATTTTGCTCAAACAAATTTGACTCTCTTTCTACATCACCTCTCCGTGGAAATTCATTCTCTAAAAATACAACATCTCGTGACTCAATCTCAGATATAGTCCCATCCGAGTTTTCGCCTATCAGTACATATCCTTTTGATTGCTCAGGGTATCGAATGAAAATACATTTCTTTCCCCTAGCACCTAATTTTCCAAATGGATTATTCAGATCATGTACATAACAAGCGCACCCCCAGGGTCGCAAGTAGGATAAGCTAGGTTTTCTACCTGTCCATAATTCATATGGAGTTGTAGTCACGGATTTAGAGGGAACCCTATTCAAAATATAAGTAGCTGTAAGAAGCGCATCTCCCCAATACGAGATTGAAAGATTAGCTTGTGCCATCATTGACCTAACCATTTCCAACAGTGTCCTATTCCTTCTTTCTGCGACTCCGTTCTGTTGAGGAGTCCTAGGAATGGTCAATTGTCTCACTATACCTTTCTCATGACACAATGTTTTAAATTGGTCGGATAGATATTCTCGCCCTCGGTCAGTGCGTAACACTTTAACGGTCTTATCCAATTGATTCTCCACCATGGCCAAAAACCGTTCAAAACAGTCTAAGGCTTCAGACTTATGGGAGATTAGATAGACGTGACCAAAATGAGTGAAGTCATCTATGAAGGTAATGAAATATGATGCACCGCTTCTAGCTCTAATGCTCATGGGTCCACAAATATCAGAATGAATTAATTCTAACGGAGAATTTGCCCTAGTAGCCTTCCCAAAAGGTTTTCTAGTGGCTTTGCCTGTCAAACAATGATTACAGGTCGGCAACTCTATCTTATCATAGGAACCTAAAATCCCCTCTTTTGCCAACCTGTTCATTCTATCTTGTCCTATGTGACCAAGTCTAGCATGCCATGTCGAAATACTCGTATCAGAAGAGGTAATCATCGAAAAACTATCATTTGAAAATAAAGAAGGATTTTCATAACAGTCAATATTAAGTACCACAAATCCATTAACAAGTTGTCCTAATCCAATACAGACAGAATTATAAAATATTTGCAAACTAGCAGCATAAAACACCAACTTATAATCATAAGACAATAAAACAGGAACAGAGACAAGGTTGCGCCTAATTTCGGGAGCGAACAAGACATCATGTAGGAGCAATGTGTGGCCACTGTGTATTCTGAGCTTGCAAGTGCCAATTTCTTTAACCTCTATGCGAGAGTTGTTGCCCACATATATCCATCTAGTACCATGTGGGATCCGACGATACTCGACAAACGCTCCTCTATCTCTAGCTATGTGGTCCGTGGCGCCTGAGTCTACAATCCACATAGGGTGAGCCTCGGCAAGCAAAACAGAGCTAGAAACATACACATTAATTAGGGCAGAATCATAAATTGTTACCTCCTTTTTAGGCTCAGTGCATTCACGAGCAAAGTGACCCATCTTGTCACAATTGTAACACTTGACCTTGCTTTTGTCTCTCTGCTGACCTTTGCCTCGCCTAGCTTTCTTCCTTGAGTTATTGGTCCCAGGCTTGTTAGGGTTTTTCTGACCCTTCCATTTCTTTCCGCCCCTTGTTCCCCTCTTGCGCTTAGCACCCGTGCCTTTGCGCATGCTGGATTCAGCCATATAAAGTTGGCCCGAAGATTTAGCCGCCTCCAGACGCTCGTCTTCGAGCTCAACATGACGAGAGATATCATCAAATGACTTGATGTTGTCATTGTGGGTCATGTTGATCTTCATATTTTCTCAGCTGTTGGGGAGAGACCTTATCACCGCTTGCACTTGCTGTTCATCTGATAGGGCATAGCCGGCCGACTTCAATTCCCGGATCATGTTAGCCATCTCCCTGAGATGCTGGCGCATAGAATGATCATTGCGCTTCCGGTAAGTGTCAAACTTAATAGTCAGTCGCCGAAGCTTTGTGGTGGAAGTCCCACCAAACTTGTCTTTCAAAGCAACCCACATGTCCTGTGCAGTGTCGAAATCCTCATAAGAGCACATCAGATCATCAGCCATGCTTGACAGAATAGTGATCCTCGCTATACTGTTCTTTCGTTTCCATGCCAGATAAGCCTCCATGTCACGCTTGGCTTGAGCAGTAGTGCCAGGAGCCGGTTCAACCATGGTATTGGTCAGCGTTTCGAGAGCCTCTTGCTCTTCCAGGATATACTGGATCTTACGATGCCAGATATCATAGTTGTCCCCGTTCAACTTGTCTCCCTTGTTGAGGCAACAATGTTCTTGGATGAAGAAGCCATTACTGTAGACATAATTCGAAGACATGTAAGTCTATCTATGTTCGATCATCCGATAAGCAACTGAGAATGCACCAACCAAGTCAATCAAAAAATATGTTGATCCAATCAAAGGAGAAATCGGAAAAAATAGTAAATCCATCTAATCACCATTCTGGTTCTTCAATCGAGTCAACATATTAAATCATGAGGTGTGCAAACAAATTTTCATAACATCACAAATATATACAAAGCACAACCAATCGTATATAAATGATATAATAAAAATGATGCATATGGATAAAAAACAGAAAAAAAAAAATGGCATCAGGGTCTTGTAGGCATCCTCAGTCATCATACTGGACATCACTAGCCGAAGTGTTCACTTCCTACAACCATGGATCATCAGGAATATAATCTTCAAAAGTAATCTCACTATCACCATCCTGAGCCTGGTCCTGATCAATCGGATCAGCTATGATCGGATCATCCCAACCATCCATAATCTCTAGAACTAGATCATCAGGGTCGAAATCATCCTCAACATCGGCGACATGTCCCTCGCCTTCAATGAAGGGGGCCTCCTGATCAGGCTCTCCCTCAGCATCAACAGGATCCTCCGTAACATTATCTGCTGCAGGTAATGGATCTCCTAAAAAATCGTCCTCAGCCTCCAAAGGATACTCCAAAAACTGATCGTCGTCCTCCAAGGGATCCGCCAAAAACTGATCCTCGTTATCTAAAGGATCCTCCAAAAACTTATCCTCGTCCTCCTCAGCCACTGGAATGGTTGCACCATCAGCAGCTACTGGAACAGCTGCATCATCAGGTATCTCTTCTGGAACAGGTACCGGAGCTTCAGGAGCTACCATAGGAGCAATCAAGTGCTGCACTGGAGGAGGTGGCGGACGTGGATGATAGTGATGGAATACTGAAACTATCACCCTGGGAGGTGGTCTAGCTATGATCCTAGGCATTAGAGGTGCGAGTACTGGAACTGGACCAAATTCCGGTGGACCGGCGACAGGAGCGATCACCGGAGCACGCGGAAGTGGTGGTACTGGAGGATGAAACCGAGGTCCCAATGGGTGTTCCATACCCGGTGGTGGTGGGAAGAGCAGGGCAGGAGCCAGTTGACGAACATGAAACTCTGTAGCCCTCTGATAAGGGATCCAATGGCGATCCTCTACATAGAACCCGAGCCAATAATACCTTTGTTCCATAATCTGCAAAATAAAATCAATGTATGCCAACAATGCATGCATATGACATCTAGTAAGCATTCATATAACACTAATTAAATGTCAGAGAAATAATCAATGAAAAATAATTAACTATTTCCTAAGCATGCATTTAAATAAATCAATTTACTAAAACATAATAGTAAACTAACTTAGTAGGCAAAATGAAATAAAAAAATGGATTATTATTAAAATGAATAAAAAATAATTTCAAAAAAAATATTCCAAATTTTTTTTTTTTTAAATTTTCCGGCCGCCGGAGACAGCGATGCGTCGTCGTCGCTCCGGCAGAGGGCAGAGGACGCGCCAAACGTGCTGGCGACACGTGGCGCGCTGAGGCGCTGCCACGTGTTGCTAGCGCGTGAGCGCGCACAGTCAGTCCCTCTGCTGACGTGGCGGCCTGGTAAGCTGCCACGTCAGCGCTGACTGTGCTGTTACCTGGAACCGAAAGCTTCACACGCCCAGGCCGCGATTGCAGTGCACGCGCCGTCCTCGCGGCGGCCGACGGCGGTCGGACCGGTGGCCGTGGACTCGTCTCGCCGTCCTGGTTCCGGTGGTGCCCTCCGTTTCCCTATTCCGGTGTCCGGTCGTCGGCAGTGGCCTTCACTTTCCGAGCCTGCGAGTGGGAAAGCCAAGTATCAAATTTCTTTTTAAAATATATAAAAAATAAAAATCTGATACTTATTCTGATTTTATTTTTCAAAAAAAACTTGAACTTCCGACGACCATAACTTTTACGATTTACATCCAAAAAATTCAAACTTTATATCAACGGATCCGTATCGAAAAAATGAATCCAATGATAGGTATATTGACATATTTCAAACAATCACAGAATATAATAAAAACCGATTAATTAATCCGAATTAATATTATTATAAAATTCTGTAATTAAATGAAACAAATAACAATACATCAAACAACGAATCAGATCGTGATTATAAACATATCTACGTTCAGTTTATTATCTAAAACAGAACCCACGCATTTATTCAAAACATGCACAACGTTAAAAAAAAAAAAAAAAAAGAATCACGATCATCGTCAACTTCTGAAGTTCTAAAATAAACCAAACATCTTCAACATCTGAAGTATTAACACAAATGAAACACATTTTCACGGTTCATTTTAAAACGATAAAGCAAACAGTAATGATAACCTGGCTCTGATACCAATGTTAAATGATGACTTTATATACACAGCAATATACTTTCATATATATACAGTAGATACTAACATCTTGTATATATCAACCAAATAATAATGAAGTAAATAAGAGAGAGTAAGGATTCCATTACTGATCAACTTTAGATGTCGGGAATAATCACAAGCGGAAATATTCCTCTGTTCACCAACTAGATGCTGCCCAGCGAAATGCTTCTTGTTTGTATTTTCTCTTCAACGTTTCAGTTCTTTCGTCAGAGAGGTTTTTTCTTTTCACAAAAATAACACCCACAAAACAAAGTAACTTTCAACTGTTTTGTATTTCTGAATCTCTGGGGCAGTTTTCCCATATTGGATAACTGTCACAATTATACGTGTACAAGACACGTTTGCACATTTGGGTGAATAAACCAACAATAATAATAATAATATCTGTTGGGTAAATCCTGGTAGGAACCATGAACCCCTTCTTGGTTAGGGACCTCTCTCTCTGTAAGCCTCCGTTGACGTTGGTTTTTCCTTGTCCTTGTGTGTGATGATAGAATTCCCTTTTTATAGAATAGATTTCCTACCTATATTAGGAGATGTAACTGAAAATCTAACTGGAACCCGACGAATCCAGGGCAGTTGGATTACTGATCAAATCTTCACGAGCCGTTAGTCTATAACCGCTTCACATCCCCTTCCTGTCGGGTATACACTATAAATCCCAAAATATGAATTGAATGAGTGGCCCAACACTTACATAGGCCCAGGAATCAAATATATTTCGGCCGAAATAGCATGTGGCCCAATATAGTAAAATCTCTGCGGCCGAAATTATGAGGCCGCATGTAGACAAACCCATCTATGGGCCCTTCGCAGCCCGAAAAATGTTTTTACTTTTAATGGATCCTTGACAATAGGGACTTCGGCCCACAAAGTGAAAGCCAAGACTATTATCAAATAAGGCGTGGGCTAACCTATCATTTCGGCAGTAAAAGTGGAAGGGGGACACCCAGTGAATCCAATGTTCCATCAATATCTAATATTTTAAAATATTATTTTAAAAATAAAAATAATAATTAATGAATTCAAGTTGAATAATTATGTTATATATATATATATATATATATAAATTACTTAAATAAATAACGGGCTATTTACTTTCGAATCAGGTTTACATCTAAATGTCCATTCGATTTCTACGGTCCAAATATTATCAGAAGCCTCACAACTGTGAGATACGCAATCGAGAGGATCGCAAATTATACGGAGATTCTTCGGAGTGAATATAGATAGGTCCAGCCAACAACCATCTAAAACTTTTATGAATAGAAACATGAGCCTTAACATCATTTTTCTACTTGAGAAACTCAACCAAAATTACTATTCAATTACTTTAAAGTCTTTGATATTACTCCAGTATTTTTTTTCAAATTTGATCGTTTTATTAGTTATGATTTTTGAAGCTCATTACTCTTGGTGTCACCATATAGACGTTACTTTCTTCTGAAATGAATCATTCTGTTTCAGAATTTTATTTTTTTAAATTTATTTTCTAATTTATTTATTCACGTTTAGAATTGATTTGAGTGTCGAAATATTTACCGCAAACACCCCATCTCTTTAAGATCCGTTAGGAATTTTTTAATATATATATATATATATATATACTAAATTTATCTCCATATTAATCTAATTCGGTTTAATTAGACCGAACTCTAACTACATGGGCCAAATAATTGTTAATAGTAATGGGTTGGTTACACTAAATTATTTACAGTATTACTTTATTAATTTTGATAACTACTTATATCACTATTTTATCTATCAAGTTTAACCGCTAACGCAACCTTATAGATCTTTATATCTTGAATGAGAGAATCAATATGATTGGGACAAAGTAGATCCTTACACATGAAAATATATCATTACGTACAAGCTATGAATACATATAATTACGTTAATTAACACCAATAACAACTCATACATAACCATTGAAATGACAAATAGTATATTCAAGTTGGAATCTAGGTCAGATTCATAGAATCTCTGCAAGTTTTTCTTTTGTGTATAAAGTGGATTGATTTGGTTGTCCAAGTTGGGCAAATTGAGGTTTTGATATAATTGATCCATGCACACACTCTAATTAATTAGTGGAGCATTGTTGCGTTAAGAAATTGCGTTATTGCGTTGTGTAAAGGTCATTAACGAAAGAGTGCATACATCATCTAAAATGCTCTAAATCTAGATTAGAATCTATTAGGGCATTGCATGTAAATATCTTTATATTTTTTCAAATTCAAAAATATTTTTATATATTTAAATAAAAATTAATAAATATTTTTAGAGGAAGTAGTTTAAATATGTCTTTTAAAAAAAAGAAAAAAAAAGTTGTTATTTTTTCATCTTCAAAAGTATAAATTTTTAACCTCAAATAATTTACATTTTAATACGTAAAAATAAAAAATAAAAAAATATCTAGACAAACCAGTTCAAAATATTCATTTTAAACTATCGTAATTTTATGCAAAGAGAATTATAAAACAATTGTAATTTTGTAAGCAAGGTAACTCTAAAAAAATATAAAAAGTTATATACAAAAACACAAATAATACAACTCAAAATTGTAGATTAAAAATATTACTTTCAATTTATTTTAGTAATTTAAAATTTATTTTCATTTTTTTCAATACTACAGTTTTTAAAAATTTTAATATTCAATATTTATTTTAATCATTTTTAATATTTAATATTTATTTCAATAAAATAAAATTGATTAAAACCGTCTCTTTACAAATTTAAAATAATAATAATAATAATTCAAAAATAATCATATATTAACCATATGATGTTGATTCCCACCACCATTTATATTATGGTTTAGTTAATTCAAACTCGAATTAAAATGAAATTTTTTAAAAAGCTTATCATTCAATCTGAAATTTAAAAAATTTATTTCGTATCATAATCAATTCAATTGACGCCAACAAGTATGAATCATAATTTTATGTGAAAATTTTAAAAAATTGGCTTTTTAAAGTTTAAAATACAATTATACCCCTGTTTTTAAAAACATACAAAAACAGACTTTTAAAAGTTTAGTTTTCACTCCATAGGCCGAGTTTCTCAAAATACCTCTGAAACTTTACAATTCACAAATGCCGTGAATTATGTTCACAGTCTGTGAATTACGTTCACAACTGTGATTGGCCTATGGAGTGAAAATCAAAGTTTAGTTTTGCAAACATTTCAAAAGTGATCTATACAATTATAGTAAATTTTTATGGTTTAGAAATCCAATGTACTCTAATTTTATTAGAACAAACTACTAAACAGCCAACAAGCATTAGATGAATAAAATATGTTAGAAATGCTTATTCATACACGCTTGTTCAATTTTAAAAAATATCTTATCATTGACTATTCTTCTATCTTCAACTCCAGATATTTTTGTAGACTAAAACTGACATCATATCACACTATACATAAAATAGACAACTAATAACTTACTCTTAAGTCTCAACTTCTGATATTGACTTATTTGCTCATGTTTACACACAAAGTTTGAAAATCAAACTCATACAAAATACATACATACTTTACAATTCACACAGACACAGCTGTGAAATTGAGGTCTAAAAAATGGAAGGTGTCATTCTTGAGTTTGGTCAAATTTAGACCACGAAATAAAGGAATATATACAATAAGAATGTATATTTAAACAAAAACAACTTTTTGGTAACAATAAGCATTTTATATGAGCCATTGGTTTTGGAAGATTCTTAATTTCTATATGCATGGTCTAGTTGTTTTGGCTACTTTTTACAAGTGTTAAAAGGAGAATAAACAATCCATTTAGATATATTCATTTAGCCATCCAATTTGGATGGTGATTAGAATATGTTCTCTTTTTTGCATTTGATACAACTTATGGTTCACAACTACATGCATTTTGGAGGATGATAATATGATGTCACCGTCAAAATTCAAGTATGTGGTTGACTATTTTTGTTCAATTCAAGGTAAAAGCACTGTTTTATCCCCTAAATTGATAAATGTAATTGTCATATAAAATTATTCAATGCAATTTCTTAACGAAATATGGGTGAACCCTCAAATCTTTATTATTTATAAGGTGGTTTGAAATATTTTTCATTTTAAAAAACAATTTTCAAAATATTTCTATTTTTAAAAGTTATTTTAATTTTTTTATTTTTTTTTTAAAAATAAGTAATTATTAAAATTTTATGAAATTTGAAAAAAAAAATTACTATTCAAAATAAAATGTATATTAATTTTTTTAGAGAGACTTTTGCATTTCAGAAATGTGATATAATAGCATTGATAATGGTTTATCGAAAATGAGTGGTCTGAAGAAATAAAAATGACAATTTTAAATTATATAAGTTCTTCTCCATTTGTTCAACAATTATAGAGGGCCATCATTGTTATACTTTTTTTTTTTTAATATGCTCTACCGAAATTCAAATATTATTTTTAAAAAATTATTTATTTTTTCATTTTGCCTAGGATGAAAAATGGAATTAAAATATTAAAATGTGGAAAATTAAAAATATTTATAGAATTTTTAAATTAATTTTTTAAAAAATAATTTAAAATTTTTCTATTTTTGAAAACTAATTTAGAAACTTCTAGTTTTAATAATATATATTTACGGTATTCTCAGAGTGTTTTTAAATGGTAATATAAATAGATAAACAATACATGGTCCCTGTACTTGTATAAGTTTTTCAATTAGTCCTTTACACATTGTTGTTTTAGTTAATCCGCTTTACTTTTGATTTTGTCTCAGTTAGCCCCTAAGTACTGACATAACGAATGATGTGTTCATTGGATGTGTGATGTGAACTGTCATGTGTCGTATAAAAGGTTAATTAAAAAAAAAAAGTTATGCGAATTAAAAAAAGTTATAATTTTTTTTAAAAAAATAAAATTAAAATGATGATTTATTTAAATTATTTAAAATAGATTATTATGTGAAGAAAAAAAGTTATAATGTTTAATTATATTTATATATTTTTAAAATTATTTTATTTAAATATTTATAAACTTATAAATTTTCTTATTTAGCCTCCCGTATAAAGGGTTAATTACAAAAAACTCCACTTTTTCAAACATTTTGCATTAATCTACCGGTTTCAAACGTTCTTTAAAAAATAAAATCCAGGTCATGTAAACTTTTTGCATTTACCCACTGGTTTTAAACATTTTTTTCTATTGAAAAGTATTGTTCCAAAACTGGAAATGAATTTTCTGTAAGTAACGTTTGAAATCAGTGGATTAATGTAAAAAGTTTGAAAAGGCAAGGGTTTTTATAATTTACCCGTATAAATTGTCGTCTCAGTTAACCTCTTATACTTGTGATTGTTGGGAAAACACGGCTAGCTCCGATACCACTTGTTGAACAAATCGGTGATCCATTGCAGCGGAGACGAGTATTGTTAACCACAAAGTAAAATAACATACACAAGGCAAGAAATAGAGATAGAAAATAAGACACAAGGTTTTTACGTGGAAACCCAAAACGGGAAAAACCACGGCCGTCAGGACGACGATAGACTAATTTACTAGGTAACAATAAAGCAACAGTTACAACCAGAATATCACTCTCTCACTCCCCAATCCAATTACATTGGTTACAGTCTCACATACAAGCTCTCCTCATATGACTCTCACAGGATAACAAGACTCGATCCTAGAACTCAAGATCTCCACGGTCTCCATGGTTCCCAAGCCCTCATGGGGTACCTCCCAAACCTAACCAACTAGATCTACATTGTTCTCTCAGGATATCTAATAATAGATACAAGCACCATATTTATAGCATTAGATTACTTAGTCACAAAGTAATCCTAAACCATTAAGAAAACCTTTTCCTATTTAGGATTCTCAAGGATCTCTTTCCTAATTAGAATCCCACATTAGAAAATACCATTCCTAATCAAATATGACACTTCCAAAACAGTCTTCGAGTCTTTTCCAAATTACCAACCAATTATGGATACTGAAATATTCCCCAATTCTCGTCAAAATCCTAACAAACCACCCCTTGACGAGAATTCCCTTTCTCCCTTTCCGACGACCACAACTCAATAACAGAGTTATCATACCCCACCATGAAGGTATACCCACTCAGGTACAATCCATCCCAAGACAAACCACTTAGGAACCTTTAACCCAAGATTTTCTTTTCTCGGCACATGTCGAAAACACTTGCTGAATAAACCATGGTGCAGCTTCCTACATCAGCTTCCAGGAAACTCCTCAGCCATCGACATACTTTCCACCACACCCACATCCATGCTGATCAGATGTCTGTGCAATTATGGACACACTAGAATTATTCCACCATTTATCATGACAACCTTGGTGGTTCAAAACATGTCATAAGGATACCTATCCCAGCATACAGTCGGAGCCTTTGCCGAATCGCTCCTCACAGTCCTTCCTTATTCGAGTTCACCAGCCACTTGATCAAAATTCTCAGCCCACAAAGATTCCAAAAATACCACTAGTCAAACCCTCAATTTTATTTTGATTATTTGACCAGACTTGAATCTTTAACCAGATCTTTTTATCTTTATTTGCGTTAACAGAGAAACACAAAAGTCTCAAAGCTACCTTACCACCACAATCATGCATGTCGTAGATCACCACCGCCATCGCTCGAGAAATACCGTCGAAACTTTTTCATCCCTACGATTATCGCAGACTAGATCTTGACAACACTTGCGGGTATTTTTTTTCAGCTTTAATTTTTTTTTCTCACGCAACCAGCTCAAACTCGACCAGAGAAACCAAATCTATATTTTTCAGAACTTCTAGAGACTCCGGAAGATTTACCCATCCTTCAAAACCTTTCGCTTTCATCTTACCTTAAACCCATGTTTACTTTGACCAAACCAAAACTCACGGATCACATCAATGCTAGCTCACAAACCAGGGGCTCTGATACCAGTTGTTGGGAAAACACGGCTAGCTCCGATACCACTTGTTGAACAAATCGGTGATCCATTACAGCGGAGACGAGTATTGTTAACCACAAAGTAAAATAACATACACAAGGCAAGAAATAGAGATAGAAAATAAGACACAAGGTTTTTACGTGGAAACCCAAAACGGGAAAAACCACGGCCGTCAGGACGACGAGAGACTAATTTACTAGGTAACAATAAAGCAACAGTTACAACCAGAATATCACTCTCTCACTCCCCAATCCAATTACATTGGTTACAGTCTCACATACAAGCTCTCCTCATATGACTCTCACAGGATAACAAGACTCGATCCTAGAACTCAAGATCTCCATGGTCTCCATGGTTCCCAGGCCCTCATGGGGTACCTCCCAAACCTAACCAACTAGATCTACATTGTTCTCTCAGGATATCTAATAATAGATACAAGCACCATATTTATAGCATTAGATTACTTAGTCACAAAGTAATCCTAAACCATTAAGAAAACCTTTTCCTATTTAGGATTCTCAAGGATCTCTTTCCTAATTAGAATCCCACATTAGAAAATACCATTCCTAATCAAATATGACACTTCCAAAACAGTCTTCGAGTCTTTTCCAAATTACCAACCAATTATGGATACTGAAATATTCCCCAATTCTCGTCAAAATCCTAACAGTGATTTGTCTCCGTTAACCCCTCAGTGTTGACGTGGAGTATGACGTGATCATTTGATGTATGACCTTAATGACACGTGACAATCCACGTCATACATCAAACATCAAATGATCACGTCAAGTGTCAGCATCGAAACAAAAATACAAGTCTAAACAATTAACTTAGACAACAATTTGTATAGAGAGCTAACGGAAAAACTTATACAAATACAAGGGACCGTATATAATATATCCGAATACAAACTCTTTCTCCATTATAAAGATTTAAAAACTAATTTTAAAAATACGAAGGCTAAAAGTCGGGAAAAAACTATTATTATTATTATTATATTTTTATTAAATCATCAATCCTATCTACACATGAGACTGAACATTCATTAATCAAGCAACAAAATGACATCATATTTTTCCTTCCATACCATATTTTCCAGAAAAGATATGACCAGAAACAAAGTGAATCAATGAAACCACCAAATACTCCAAAAGGACACTTATACATATTCATATAATTATAGGAATCCAATGTTCTCTTTTGATGATTAATCCCATTACATGACAAGAGAAAAAAAATCCATGAATTATTTTCCCAGAATTATTGTTCTGGTCTGATATATTCAATATTGATTTTGATCTGAATTCTGAAAAGATCCTTTCTAATAATTCAACCATATGCTCATCATCACCATGTGACCCTGCCTACCTAAACACACTCCATTTCATCACCATTCAACAATTATATATACTATATAGTTTTATTATTATTATTATTATTGCATTGCTTTTGCCTACACATGAGATGGTGCTTTTATTCCTTTATAAACATATGATTGATTATTCACTAATCTTGATCTCATATAGAATATATAGTGGTACAATATGTTGAAGTATAGATAATCAACGAGCATTTCACATGCCACAAAAACTTCCATACAAAATTTGAATATTTAACTTTTGAAAAGATTATCATTCAAATTCTTACTAATATTTTTAATTTGACATTCAAATTACTATGTTTTAATTTAACTCAATTGTTTGATGGTGGATCAATTTGTCCCATTTTATTTATGTGATAATATTATTATATATATATTTGAGTCTGAATTATTTGTGATATTATCGGCCGCATAGATGAAGAGATGGACGAAATTAAAATTTCAAATGGTTGAGAGATCAAATTAAGAAAATTTGTCAGAGGGATTTCGATAATTATTATATTTTTAAAAAAATTACAAATAAATTTATAAAATCCATTTGATATGATTTATATAACCATTTTCTTTTAACTTTCTAAATTTAAAATTATTATTTTTTAATTATTTAAAGTCTCATATACTATCATAACTCGTACCCAGAATAAAAGATGGGAAAAAATCAACATCACCTTAGTCCAAATGTGCTAAGTGTTTTATTAATAGAAATATCAATGAAAATTTTAAAGTAAATTTCAATTATAAAAAAGTAACTAAAAGTGTTTTCAATATTTATGTGAATGTATTTATGTTCGTTTACAGTAGAATTTATAAGTTATATAGAAAACTTTATCCTATAAAATATATTTAAAATAATTTATATACATATTTTTTTCAACTTGATATTTAAATATAAATTCAAAAATATTTTTAAATAAAAAAATCACAATAAAAACACTTGAGGCGATATTTTTATATTTTACTTAAACAAGTTAATATAGAATTACAAATGAGACTAATGGAAATATAAAGTGACGGTCTTGAGATGATTGAAAAGTTGAAAGTTAGTACTGGAATTGAAATCGAAAAAACTATTCTTCTTCACATTCTCATGATTCTCTTATCATCATCACAAGCAATTGCTTACACCCATTTACTCAACATTTGGATAATGAATCTCACACTAAATCTAAAATCTCCTTTTTCAAAAGATAAAAATAGATTACATACACAATTCTCTTTTTTCCTAAATCAAAGCTTATTTAAACTATTCAATATTCAATCCAATTTGTCTTATTTACCATGTGCCATGAGCTTTACAAATATTTATTAAATTCATAGATCTAAGTGCTTGATCATATGTATTTCACTGTCTATCTAATTAGCAGACACAATTCTCTCTAGGAAATTGAAAGATTATTTAATATTATTTTTTTAAAAATTATTTAGTACATGTATGTCTTCTATACTTAACTTCGATTTGAGTCCATTGTTAAATAAAGCATGAGAAAATGAAGAGAAAACAAGCACAGGTTGTTTTCTAGTGATGTTGGTGAAGAAAAGGTGGTATAAGATTGATTGAGTGAGTCATGTCAGGTGTGGTTGAATCATTTGTCATTTGTTCTTCACTTTAACCTTAAAATCAACTTCTACTTTTGCTTTTTTCAGACACCACACCACCCATTTCATGATTTTGTTCCATGTTTATTACCATTACAATTCATCAAAGTATCCACGTACTTTAAAATTTTAAATATATATAATATGAATATTTTAACAATTTTTAAAATTTAAAAATACATTTCAATATTATTTAAATATGAATTCCAATTTTCAGAATTCATTATTGAAATATTCTCATTTGATCAACTTTTTATTAATCACTACTTTTCAAATAATCTAAAACAATACGAAAAGAAGAAAATTCTTACCTTTGATATTACTCAAATTGGCTTAATAAAAAGGTGGAGGCAAATGAGTTTTGACGACAAAACTATATTTGGTATAAAAGAATAATTAGTAAAAGTTGACGACTTAGATTTTACAGTGGTCAAGAGGTGGCTACGTAATTACTTGTTTCATTAACATAGAATTCTAACATTATCAAATCCCAAGTGGTTTCCTTCGAGAAATGGAATAGTTTGGTCTCATTGTTTGAACTTATTTAATAATAATAAATAATGATGTATACTGGTAATGCAAACTTAATTGTATCATTTTATTTATTTTTTATATAATTATATATATCAAATATTATTTTTTAAATAAAAATTTAATTCAATTAAAAAAATATAAATACACAAATATAATTTATGTTATTGCTAATTTTCACATATAAAAATATAAAAAGTAATGCTACATAGCCTACCAATTTTTGACTACTCTTATTGCCTATCATATGCGTCAATATATGATTGGGTGAGAGATTTCATTATAATTAATGCATTAATTTTCTATGCAATTATGGAAGTAGACAAAAAAGAGTAGGTTACGAATCATTACTCAAATATAAATAATATTATAATAATAAACTTAAGAATAATTTAATGCCGGTTAAAATCTTTCTAATAATAAATAATAAATTAATTTAAATTAATTTTAGGATATAAAAGATTGATATAAATTATTTGAAATTTTAGTAATTGAATTTTTTTATCAAATATATTTTATTATATATTATTTATTATTTAAAATTTTATTAAATATTATCTTGATATATTATTTATGATGAATCAAAATATTTACTATATGATTCGTATTAATTATATTTATTACGTATACAATTTGGATTTTTAATTTAATATTTAATATATAATTCTAAAATATTATATACATATATAATATTATTATTTAATGTAAAGTTGGTGTAAGATTTTTAAAATGATGAATTGAATGTTTGAAATATTGGAGGATTATAAAAAAATATTTTAAATTTTGACATGATATTAATAACATTATGAAAGAGAGGAAAACAATGAAAACATTTAATTTAAATATTTTAGTAAAAAATAAAAATAAAAAATTCACAATTCAACCCAGACGAGTATGTTATGATAGTCAGCATCAGACATTGAAAAACTAAACCCAGCCCAAACGGCAGCAGTCAAATTTGTAAATAAAATGAACTTTCGAGGGCAAAATCGTGAAACAAACTGCCAACTAACTCTTTAAAACTGTAACAGGGTCAGTGAAAAGCCAACCAGAAGCCACCATCTGTACTAATCACGCGGCTGACCCCACAAATTCACTATCTCAAATCTACCATCCAAAATCTGACGGCTCTGATCCCCTCACGTTATTATGGACCCCACCGGGAATCTAATTTTGCCCAGAATTAACATCTGACAGCTGCCCGAGCTTGCGGCTGCAACTGACACGGTCAGTTTCTCGGGCAGCTCCAAACTTCAACACTAAAGTCTGTTTTACCAAATCTCTCCCACTACACTTCAAGACAACTATCAGATTTATTTGTGGCATCTAAATATTCCACTCCCCAACAACATTAAATGAAAATAAGTGGCTTGTAATAAATAAATTATCTACAATTATCTAATATTTTCCAAAAAAATATATATATTATTTATCTAAAAAAATTCTTACAAACTTTGAAAATAATTTACTAAATTAAGCTCTTATATTAAATTAAAACTAAATTCATAATTATAAATTGAATTTATCTATTCATTTTTCGAAAATATAAATTAGAAAAACAATTTTCAATATAATATATTATTAAAATATAATCTAATTAGAAAAATGGTAATTGGCATTCAATTTATTTTTTTTAAAAAAAATAATACTTTAATATTTGAATTTATATTTGTAAAATTTGATATTTAACAATATCTTCAAATTTTTCATGTTTAAATTAATTTTTAATTTTTTTATAAAAAAATATTTTAATACACGATGGTAGTCTAAATGACAAGTGGACTATATTATAAAATTACAAATTATTAAATTAATTTCAAATTATTAATATACATAACTTAAATTGGATATTGTATTTTCCATTTTCAAGTTACTCTCTCACCTATATAATAGTTTTTCTAAAAAGGTATATTTTTATGGCTTAAAGTGAGTACACACTATACACCAAAACAAAAACTCAAGTCACAAACACGATTTAAAGAGAGAGAGAAAGAGAGAGGGAAACACCACCACCTCTGGTTTAAGGTGGCGCTGCTTCACCGAACAACCTATGGTGGTGTGGTGAACTCAAGTACCTTTCTTTTTTCATACCCATTCAATAAAACAAACTTGAGTTTCAGAGAGAATTAGACAAGAAGATGGGTCAAGGACTCAGTTGTGGAGGGAATCAAGACCATGGTCTATTCACTGCTGTGCAGCTCGGTGATTTGGAGACTGTGAATGCTATGTTAGAGAGAGACCCTAGTCTATTAGACCAAACCACTGTCTATGATCGACACTCTGTTCTTCATATTGCTGCTGCTAATGGTCAGATCGAGGTGGGTTGTTGGTTTCATTGGTGGGTTTTTTGTTCGTTTTGTGGGTTTTGTGTTGATGGGGTTTTGTTTTTTTGGTTGATTTGTTTGTAGATTTTGTCTGCTTTGTTGGATCGATCTGTGAGTCCTGATGCGTTGAATCGGTACAAGCAGGTGACCATTTTTTACTTATGTTGTGTTTTAGTTGAATGTGGAGTTTTTTTGTTTTATAAGGTTTGATCTTTTTGGTTTTTGGTCTGATTTGTGATTTTGGGTTGTTTTTAGTCTCCATTGATGTTGGCTGCAATGCATGGGAAGTTATCTTGTGTGAAAAAGCTTCTTGAAGCTGGAGCAAATGTATGGTGTCTGATTCAATTTGTGTGTTTTTGTTATTGTTTTTTGACTTTATTGTCTAATAAATGAGATTTTGATCAGATATTGATGTTTGATTCCCTCCATGGAAGAACCTGTTTACACTATGCTGCTTACTATGGACATGCTGATTGCCTTCAAGTCATTCTCTCTTCTGCTCAAACTAGTCCTGTTGCGGCTTCTTGGTATGTCAAGATTGGGATTTCGGAGTGATTGATGTTTAGATGTTAGGTTTATTTGGTTATGATGATTGATCTGTAATTTGGAGTATTGTTTTGCAGGGGATATGCGAGATTTGTGAACATTAGAGATGGTAGAGGTGCCACGCCTTTGCATTTGGCTGCCCGTCAAAGGCGGCCTGATTGTGTACATATATTGCTGGACAGTGGTGCTCTTGTTTGTGCTTCAACCGGTGGATATGGGTAATGGTTCTTTTGGAGCTGTTTGACAAATTGTTATAACGTTTTAGTGTTGAATCTGATATGTTGATGTACGGATTGGTTGTTTCACAGATGTCCTGGGAGCACACCTCTTCATTTGGCGGCCAGAGGTGGTTCCATTGATTGCATCCGATCTTTGCTTGCATGGGGTGCTGATCGTCTTCAACGAGATTCATCTGGGTAAATATTTGTTTCGATTCATTTTGTCATGTCAAGCAATCTATTAATGCCATTTTTTCTGCTTTGTGCAATGAAAAAACATTAGTAGTGATAACTGGTTTAATGTGCATTGCATGTTACTACTATCTATGCTAGAACACTTATTTAAAATCTTGATCGATCATATTTCATAAATTAAGTGACTGATTGTATGTATTTGTAGCATTTTCTTGCTTTTCAAATCTTCCTCAAAAAGTAGATGCTGATTCTAGCTTTCATCTTCTGCGGTTTTTGCTGCTTGTGAGATTTCTGTATTTTGTTTCTGAATCCTAAGCATATGGATACATTTTCATTACTTCCAATTATATGGCATGTGGAGCTAACAAATTCTTCATTTTGATGTTAAATCTATCCAGGCGGATACCATATATAGTTGCTATGAAGCACAAACATGGTGCTTGTGCAGCTTTGCTAAACCCCTCATCAGCAGAGCCTCTAGTTTGGCCATCACCTTTGAAGTTTATTAGTGAGCTCAATCAGGAAGCCAAAGCTCTTTTAGAACGCGCTTTGATGGAGGCAAACAAGGAGAGAGAGAAGAATATTTTCAAGGGTACAGCGTACTCGCTTCCATCTCCAACACATTCTGATACCGGAGCAGATGATAGTATATCTGAGGTAACTTCTTAATTTTAACACCAGGGGCATACAATATAATTAGATTTGTTATCACCTACCTTGGTCTCTTTCGCTTTTCAACTTCTAAATTCAATCTTCCATTCAATATTGCTCGACCTAATGCTAGCAATAAGCATTGACCATCAATGGTCCCCTCAAAATTCAATTCCTTATCCCGGTCTATTTATTGCCTACAAGTAATCGTAACTAAGTATTCAACGCATAGCTGTAATACGTATTTATGTACAGTGTAGCTTAGTATTCAAGCTATATTGATTGTGGTCCGATCTTAGAGGCAAACATTTTGATTAGAATTTACTGTTGTCGTATGTACAAGTTATAGGCCTAATCCTAATTATTTAACCTTAACTATTCATTGGACTTATGTCATCAATTTACATTATGCAGGCCAGCGATAATGAACTATGCTGCATATGTTTCGAGCAAGTATGCACAATTGAAGTCCAAAATTGTGGTCACCAAATGTGTGCACAATGCACGCTAGCGCTCTGCTGTCACAACAAACCAAACCCAACAACAGCATCATTAACCCCTCCAGTATGCCCCTTCTGCCGAAGCACCATTGCCCGTCTAGTTGTAGCCAAGATAAAGGATCAAGACGAAGCTGATCAAGACATCAGCGATCTCAGTTCACCAAAGTTAAGAAAATCAAGAAAATCACGCAACTTCAGCGAGGGAAGCAGCAGTTTCAAAAGTTTATCAGCAGTTGGTTCATTCAAGATGGGTGGACGCAGCTCTGGTCGAATCGCAGCTGAAACTGAATGGATGGACAAGCCTTAAAACAAATCAGGTAAAAACAGCACAAACACATTATATTCCATTTGATGTTGATGATCATCAATCCAATTAATAGTGTCACGACAGCAAAAAGCTGAGGAAATCTCTATCACCTCTATCTTCATCATCCATACTGGTCCCAATTGAGTATATACAGATGATGTTGGTTCGAGTTGGTCCATGTTGGTTCATGTTCTATAAGTAGAATTGGAAAATAAGTAAAGGGGAAGTGAGAATTGCAGAATTGGGTTGGTGAGTTTGGTTGGTGATGATATTGTTGTAATCTTTTTGTTCAAAAATACTTGAGCTTTAAGGAAAAAAAAAAAAAAAAGTCATGTTGGGTCACTCAAATTCTTGAGTCTGAGTCTGTGTTAGTGTTTTACCATAATTGGTAAAAACAAAAATTCTTTAATCTTTCTTCTACTACCAGAAGTGAAAAATTCACCATTCTTATACCTCTGTTTCTCTTCCTGCTACTTCTGATTTCTTTGTTGCTGGTACTGCTACTCATGTGACCATGTCTGCAAACACAGTCAATAATTATTCTGATGAAAGGCATCTATCTTAAAGTGGGGTCCATGTTAATCAAATGAAAAATCTGACACACATGATGTTGACACGTGGAATGAAAATGGAGTCACACCTAACTTGGTTCTTTTCTCTTTTATGTTATCTGATGAGGCATGCATGGGCACACACAGAACATAAAATTGAAGAAGAAAAAAAGTTTATCTCTTTATTACAGACTTGTTATTGACTTGTCTTTGGTTGGGTCCCAATTGTATTTGAACGGCCTTGATTTCATCAATGTGGATGATCATGATCTGATCTGACTTGATTCTGGATTTGATAGATAGGTCATGTCTGAAGACTGATTTTGTCTTCTTCTCTTGTTTTGTTCTGTTGAATTTTTTTTAATCATTTTTAAAATTTTGAACCATTTTAGCAAAATATACAAAATGGTGTCTGAATTCACTTTAATTTGATTGATTTTTTTATTTAAAAAATAAAAATAAATTAGTCGGATACAAGAGAATCAAAATCTGGACCGAAACAGTGTTTACACACTCTAATTCTTCAACAAAACGCGTAAAGATTGCTTCTTTAGAATTGATTAATATAATTTTCTTTAATAAAGTGATGTGTTAGCACCCAAAAGATATTCAACTAAACATGTCTTTGACTGATATTTTTAATTAATTTATTTTAAAACAATATCTTGTAAATATCTCGAGATAGGGTCATTTTCATGTGATCCAAAGTTCATAATGAAATATGTACTTAAAAAAAATTAAAAAAAATCAAGATGGTTGAAAAATCACATTGAGCCAAGTCGTGTACAATAACAACAGCCAAAGCCATCCACAAGTTGACAAGTTAAAACTTCTCTATTATTACTTGAATCACGAGGGTTGATTAAAGTTGTTATAAAATTTTATTTGGATGGTCAAGTTAGGCAAGTCAATAGGAGAAAAAATAAAAGGTGAAAGACTTAATTATTTTCGCAATTTTAGAAAGTTGAAGGGGTCAATCTAAGTTGAACAGTAACTTAGGGTGTTTATTGGTTATTCTTGGATAAGATAAGACATTTATTGTAGGACTTGAAAGTGTTAGTCAAAATCTAGCAGTTAATTAAGTCAATAAAGGGCAAGTTACTTCGTGGAATATGGTACACTTAGTTGGACTTTTATTTGTAGTTTCTGATTAGAAAAAAATGGATTGGGCTTCTTGGCCCAAGGAAATTTATCTATCGCGGGCTATATTGGGCCAAAACACCACGGCTCATATGGGGGGCAAACAAACAATATACTGGAGGCCCAAACAATCCCAAACATGACTTTACTTTCTCAAATTATTAGTCATTCAAAAAATCATTCCTAATTAAGAATGAAAAAGTTAATCTAAAATTGTCCATGAAAATACTACAAAATTATTTCAACCACCACAAAAAATTGAAACCTAAACACAAACACAAAACTATAATAATCTAACACATACACGAAGGAACACTAAACTTCCTCCTAGCATCAGAACCATGAAACGAACTATTCACCATCGGAGGCACAACGCGCCCATCAACAAACAACGAGTTCGAATCCATATTACTCTCCGCAAATGCGAACCCATCAGAACCATAAACGACAGGACTCATGTTCATGTTCATGTTCCTTGTACATTTGTTGTTGTTGTTAGCTCTTCTCTCCACGGCAAGAAAGTGACCAAGTGAAGGAGGTTTATTGCTGTGAGCATCAGTGGTGTCTCTTGAACATAGAGAGAAATTGAGCCAAGTTCTTGATGTCTTGTTGGTCTGTTGTTTCTTCTTTGTTGTTGGTTCTGGTCTTTTGTTACCTCTGATGGATCGTTTTGAGAGATCAAAGATGTTTGAAGCACCAATTAGAGTTCCTAGTGTTGTGCTTCTGTCGTGGAAGAATGAGCCTGTCGACTAAAAAATTGTGGTGTTTTTTAATAATTGTTAAGTGTAGGGGTCAAATAGGTAATAAAAAAATTCTGACGGAAATTGAATTCATGTCGGAAGCTATTGTTTGTTGTTTCTTATAGAGTTTATAATGAATCAAATCAAGCCAAGAACATAAATCATGAAGTAGCTAGTACCACCATTATGACAACATTTAGTACACAACTTTAATAAATATAAAATTAAATAATTATACTAATTTTATACTAATACCAAACATAGCCTCAATAAAATTCAAGTGACCAAATCTTTTTCTAAAAAGCCAAGCATAAATGCAGAGAGTGAGACCAAAAAGAGCAAACAAAGAGAGATAATATTTAATAATGACGCAATATCATTGATTATTGAAATTACACAAGCTCCAAAGATAAATGAAATATTAATTAATTAAGTGAACTGAAGTTCTACAGTGACTGACCTCAGTGTCCAAATCTGAAGAAGAATCAATGGAGGAAGTGGGTGAACCAGTTATCAAAGTGTTGAATGAAACAGAACCAGAGTATTCACCAACAAGTCCAACTCTCCTATTCAGTGGTTGCAGACCCAAAGGCCAACCCTCTTCCTACAATAAATCATATAGAAAATAAAACAAAACCAGATTAGATAAAATGAAACCTAGAAAAGTAAGTGTACCTGTTGAGACATTTATGTGTACTTGTGTTTGATATCTAAAGTCACTTCAGTTCACAAGAGTGTGGTGTTAAGTTTAGTTTTGTGAAGTGAGAGAGGATGAGAAAGTGAAAACAAGTGAAAGAATAAGTAAAATGGTCTCTCCAAATGATTTAAAGTCGTGTGTTGGACACTAAACTAATTTGGGCTTATGTCACCAGGCCCAATAATAAAGCCCAATAGAAACTTCTTGGTCATTGTTTGTCAACACTACTGAGCCCAATTTAACAAGGCCTATAACTATAAAAACATAGATACCAAACAGTCAACTCTTACTCTTCAAAGTCTATAGTCCCTTCAAAATGTTAGTTACATAGTATATGTTTATACATATATGTATATGGTCTGTGTTCTGATAGCTTCAATAATTCAGATGCAAATCTAAAACTGCAAAAGAGACAGCAGACATGTGTAGTACTTTAACTCTATACACATACAGCTAAGCTAGCTTTACCCAAAAAGACACATCTATAGCTATCTGTTAATCTGTCTATTTGACAATTGTAGGAATATACCCACCTGGGTTTTTCTTCCCCAGTAAAATACAAATGGAAAGTTTATGTTCTTCTGTTGTCCTGTCAAAGTCAATGCAATGTTACTCTTCCTAGTATTTTTTATTTTCACATAGTAGTGAAAAAAAATTTTAAAAAAATAAAAAATTAAAGTAAATATTGGTTCAATCATTCCTGATATGACCAAAAAAATAATAAATAAAAAAAATTAAATATTTTGTCAAAAAATCAAATGATGAATTGCCTAGACTTCTGTTTATATGATTTCAAGTTGATGATGGTTTCTTTTCTTTTAAGCATTACTTGATTTGATAGCAATGTCATCATTTCCACTTCAATTTGTTTCTTGATTGATTCACTTTATTTTTATTTTAAAAAATAAATAAATATAAATTTATTATAGATCTAATTAATTTCCCACTTTTTTTTCTTGATCCCACAAATTCATAAAAAAAAAATCACAAAAATTCAGAAGAATTGAAGAGAAAATGGAAACTAATTTACTTCATTGAATCAAGATACATATATTTGAAATATAACAATTAAATTATATATATTCAATTATTAATATTTTATTGTCTAACTTTCTTGATCTTATTACCAAGATCTGCAAGAAGAACAGGAGGAAACATAGCTTCAATATCATTAGACAAATCATGAAGAACAATCCTGGTTTGTTGAAACGACAATTTTCTCTTGATGGACATCAACGGCTTCGATTTCGGCTTCTTAGGTGCCGGTGGACACTCGACCACTTTAGGAATTCTCTTATCCAAACATGTTGGAGTCTTGAACCCATCTCCATCTTCAACCTCAACCTCGACCTCCTCAGCTTTCAATTTAGCTTTCGAATCTCCACTCGATTTTGATCTAAAACTACTCAATCGAAAAGTCGAATTCTTTAAATCTTCGGACAATATCATCTCCGGATTCGATACGCCCATTAGATCAAAAAAAGAGACAAAGCTAGATGAACATAGAGAAGTAACAAAGTCAAAGAGAGAGAGAATAGTTGTTTATGTTTATGAGTGAGATATGTTTGGAATTTAGCAGAGATGAAGGAGGAGAGAGAGATAATGAAAGCGAATTTGGTGAAGGATCCGAGGCATGATATATACGCACATACATGCGAACAAGCACTCACTCAGAGATGAAGAGAGAGAAAAATTGGGTTGGGTAGGGATGAGATTGAAGTGTTGAGATAAACTAAAGTGTTTTGTTGTGTTGTGTTTGGTGTGAAGAGAGAGAGAAGAAGAAAGTGATTTTCTCGTTTGCTTTTTTTTCACTGAAATCGATACGAACTTTGAGGCACTATGCACGTGCTTTACTACTATCGTATTTCTCCTTTTTTTTCGTATATTTCTCGTGAGATTTTCAGTAGGTGGTGTGGTTTGTTTTATTTTTGTTTCTTCAAAAAATGGGGTATATTTGTGCTTAAATTATATGTTTTGTTTGAAAATTTAGAATTATAGTTTTAATTAAGCATTTAATAATTTTATGTAATTTTTTAATATTTTTTGTATAAAAATAAAATAATCTTATTTTTGTGCACTAAATTTTTTTTAATTAATTTAATAAATTATTTAAATTTTAAAATTTTAAAATTAAAAAATAACTTAAATGATTAATATATTCATTATATGTTTATTTTATTATACACAAAAAATTTAAAATTAAAAAAATGAAAAATATAGTTAGTAATTTTTATTTTAATTTTTAGATATTTATAAATTTAATATTAAATTATAATGAATCATTAATTTAAATATAAAAATTGGAAAGAAAAAAAAAGAATTTTAAAAGAAATATTTTTATTTTAAAAATATCACATGGTCTTTTGTAAGGTAAATTGGAATGATTTGGGTATATTGAATTTTCTACTTATCTATAACTTTATATTATTTAAGTTCAATGAATGAAGCCTACATATGTACATAAACTGAATAAATTATTGTACTATTTTAAATTGCTTTTAACCTTTCTTTAAAAAATAAATAAATAAATAAATAAATAAATATATTAATTTACCATCATATTACTCTCAATTTGTATGGTACTTACCACCTCATGTAATATATACTTACTAAATCTAACACAATAAATGTAGATTGCAAATCAAGTTTTAATGTAAATAAGTAAAAAATTTAGTTGAACATTTTGAGACAGAAATGAATGAAAAATCACATGTATTATTTATCTTTTTCAGTGAAAATAATAATAATAAAAGTCATGCATATATAGCTTAAGTTGGCCGCAACATTAACAGTTTGTCTGGTGCATGCTATGTGTGGGGTCGTTATTTAACCACATGTTTTCTGCTTGTCACATTACATTCATTTTATATGATCTGATCTGATCAGACCATAACTTAAGTCTGTATTTGCTAATTATGGACATAATCATGTGCTTTTATATTTAGTGTTTACATTAACTATGAAGATAATTGTTAAAATGGTAATTTCCTACCTACTCAGATGTGTAAATAGATTGATATCTGGAATGAATTTTCTTTAAATGTTACACTTTTTGCTACAATAATACAAATTCAACTTTTTGATATGTATTTAATTTTATTTTTTTAATGGAGGCTACATGAAAACACCATTGTTCTTTATACAGACATATATGTGTACGAAATAGGGCCACGTTATTAATTCTTGTGCACATCATTTCAAGTATAGTGTAAAAGGAATCAATATTTATTTACGTGTCAATATCGTTTGAAAGTTTATTTTTTATTTTAAAATAAATATATAAATTTGAAAATGCAACTGTTACTTTTAAAGAATATTTTTAAAATATTTTTTTATTTTAAAATATTTTTTTTCGATTTAAATTCAAGTTAAGAGCATGTGAATCTTATAAATATACCAATTTGGATACTATAGTTTAAGGCTTATAAACTATTTAAATATAATTTATGAATATATGTAAAAAAAAAAAATTAAAATTTCAATTATTTTGACAAAAATATCAGTAATATTATTTATATTATTAATAAATAATATTTGTTTAAACTATCTTCCATTTTATTTTTATTTTTTAAATAATCTCTTATTAGTTTTGAAAAATATTTCCACAACTATTTTTATTTTATATTTTAATTTATTTTTAAAATTCAATTATTTTACCCTAAACAAATGACAATATATATATATTTATGAAATTACTATTATTTTATTTAATTATTTTAAAATCCGATAATTAATTTAAAATATTTAAATATTATTTTCAAAAAAATTTAAATATGAAATATAAAATATGAAATTTTATAATTAAATTTATGTGAATGATTTCTTTCGGATATGTAAACTTTGGGGTATATGTATATATACCTTACAGTTGTAATAAACCAAGAAAAAAATAGCCATAACAATAAGTGACAAATCCTCATAAATAAAATAAATAAATAAATCACCGTTTTGCATGGATTAGAATGTCGTTTTGGCAACATTTTCACACATGTCCACGCCGGCCATGTGAATATGTTATGGGTTTTGTGTGTGTCACTTTGCATGTTCTCTTTAAATTCAAATATTTAACTGAATATAATTTCCCTCTCAATCTTTACAATATAAATAAATTAAATCTACTATAGTAAAATTAGTAATTTTAATTTAAGTTTGTGTGTTGATATGTCTTTTTCAAAATTGGGAAATATGGTTATAATACTATTTTTGACTTTAATTATGTTAGATCTATTTTAGTTGAAAAGAATCAGATCCAAATCGTATTAATAGGATGTGCATATAAGATCTCTCATTTAAATATTTGTGATTATATATTTGATGGGATCTTAAATGTTAAAATTCATTGAATTGAGTTGCATTATAGTATCAAATTGGGCAAAATAGTCCATCTTGATTTGTATCTACCTGCTATGATAATATGGATAATATTTTTATATTTGTGGTCAAATTTATTATAGTAATTAAAAAATCACTTACAATTCTTTTTATAAATTATTTTAAAAATAATTTTAATTATATTTAACTTATTTTAAAAGTATAAAAATTCATTTTGAATTATATATTTTCTTGAAATATTTGAAATATTTAGTAGCTAAATATTGGAATAAGAGGTTGAGGACTACGACTGATATGAAAATTTTATTCACTCCTTTAAAATTTCTGAAAAATAATAAAATATATTTTAAAAATAATTAATTATTTAATTATTTATTTGAATAATTTGCTTTCTAAAAATATGTATTAAATTTGTTTCTATTTATCAGTATTCATAAAAAAAAATTTAAACTACTCATTTGTATTTTCAAAACATCTTCATATATAATTATATTCAAAAAAATTCCATCCCATTTGTAGGTCTTATCTTCCATCGATTATACACCATGTCTTGCTAAAATTGTATATATATATATATATATATATATATTTTAGTTTTTATAAATAATATTGTTATCGTATACTTGAATTTAAAAATATATACGGCTATAAACATATGATAAAGAAAACAATATGCTACACAATCTACGAACCCTAAATTAAATTGAACAAACAAACTCCATTGAATCCAATCAATTTTGACCAGTCCAAAATGATTAGCAAATTAAATCAATGGTTGTCGATATATAGAATATCCAAATATTACTAAAAATAAGCATAAGATTCCAATAGTTTGAATTAAAAAATGAAAATAATAGTGTCTTTAAGGAGGGGTCAAGATCTCTCGAAATTGCAATGAGAGAATATCATGAATTTTAATGCATGTCTCTTCACCGGAATGTGAGGGTCCCACTTCGATTGCTTGGATTTCACCACACTTTTTTTAAAATATATATATTATTATTATTATTATTTTATAATTATACTTAGGGTAAAATTATCCATTTATCCCTATACTTTTCTTATTTATAGATCTAAATACCAACTTAATCAACATTAGTTATTAGGGATGTGAAAATTGATTTTGAAATAAAATTAGATCTGAAAATGATAAAAATATATGAATTTATAATTAATTGCAATTTTTACTAGTCATGTAATAATTGTTTTAATTATGAATCACCCTACATGTACAAAACATATCATGCATGTTTTCTTTTTGTTCAACATTTTCTTCAATCTTTTTCACACCCCACAAATCTCTTCAAGGCCATAAAAATCCTTCAATTGTTTTATAACCATGACCCATTTAATTAATATGGAATCTCACCTCACAAAATCTCTACAATTTTTCTTAGACATTAAGACACTATTCTTCAATGAGTAAAATTAAATCATCCCCACATGTATACATTGTAAAATTATTTAATAAATAAATAAATATACCAACATTTAATTCTACCTATTTATCAATATCATTAAAAATGTCTAGTCTTTTTCAATCCTTTTATCTTATAGATGGTTCTCATTCAATTATTTATTTCCATTCATTTATTGTCTCTTTCAACCCCATTTTGTTTTGTGTTTTTATTTATTTGTCTTCAAAACCTATGAATATGATTGTTCTATTTGAAATTTTTGGAGAAGAAAACAATATTTCAATAATTAGTCCAATCAAATCAAACTGTAAAAGGGCCAAAATTAAAATACAGTAAATAGAGGACCCAGTATGTCAATTTAACTTATAATATACTCATATGCTAGTACAAATAGATTAATAATTAATAAACACCAAATTAAAATAAAAAAAAATGATAAGATGAGTGGGGTAGTTTAAATTAGGAAAAAATAATTAAAGTGAAAAACACACACTCTCATGTCAAATAATTGCTTCTCAACATTCTTATGGTCATGCTTAATCATTTTGCTTCCCATCACTTATCATCATTTTGCTTTATCACCATATTCTAAATAAAATAATTAAAATATTTTAATATTATAATTAAAAAAAACACATATTGAAAATTTATAATCATTTAAAATCCTCTTGGCCTTACTTAAAAATAGGTTATTTATTATGAATATGTATATATGTATATGTTTTGTATAGACATTTGTATGATATTATAGAGAGGCAAATAGGTCATGTAGAGTAAACCTAGGATTCCATTTTAGCTTAAAAAGTCGATTTTTCTTCAAATATGTAAATATATTGTTTGATATAATAAAATGTTAGCTAGCTTTTTCATTGTCTTTATATGTGGGGTTTCAATACATTGACAAAAACTACTCATAATTTCTTCCTTTTTAGCTCATCAGAATACTAAAGTATACTTTGGAATGCTAAAAAATTGTTTTTATGCTAATTTTATGTCCTTAACCTTTATTTTGAACCCAATAAGAGCTAAACCCAAAATTATTTAAATTTTAATAGTGTATACATCTTATCTGATTTGAAATAAGTACTCAAGTCTCCTTTCAACTAGCAATAAAATTATATAAATAGATAATAATAAAAAATATCGAATTTTTAAAATATTTTTCAAAATAATCACAAATAATAGGAGATAATTTTTTAATAAATATATACTGATAAAATCTTATTTAAATAATAAAATTTACCCTTTTTAATAGATATTATTTTAATATTGATTTTATTCTAAATCTTTAAGTTATATATATATATATATTTATTTATGCATTTTAATTATTTAAGTACAATTCGCTCATTAAAAAGTACCCCCCCAAAGTCCATCAAGCTTGAAAATCTCACTAAACAAATCAGCAATCATTTTGGGCTTTGTTATAAATGGGCCTACTTTTTAAGTGTTTATATTCACATGGGCTTGGGCCCATGTTCTAATTTGCTTTACTTTGGACTCATCATGCATCTAGATCCATTAACCTTATTCCGGGCTTCAGCCCGGGAATAGTTTTGATTAGTAGGAATTAATTAAATTTAAATATAAATTTTTATTTAATGCAGTGGAAAAATTAAAATCCCAACTCAATTACGAAAATTGTATTTAATTTAATTAATAATTCGTAAAATAATAATAATAAAAAATCTTACTTAAAATAAAATTTTTTATAATGAGAGAAATTGTCCAAGGAAAATTTTTAATGGAGGACAGATTTTGTAGCCGAAGAAGAACCAAAAAACGAAGGAAGGAAAACAAAAGGGGCAAAAAGGTAAATACACAACCTCTCATCAGAACACCACAGACCCAGCTACTGTTGTGTGTGATTACGAGAAACCATATCATAAACGCACCACGTGTCGTCCAACCCTTGAATGAAGAACTTCAAAGCCAAAAACCAACGGCCAGGATCGCATCCCGATATCTGGCTCGTTATAAAATCGAATTTCATGTGCGTTTGAGTTTCATTTGGGCGAGTTTCCAATTTCAATTTCAATTCACATTTTCTATTTTTGAAACCAAAGCGCGCGGCCGAGATCTCCCTCAGGTTCTTCTTCCACATTGTACTCTAATTCTGTTTGTTTCGCGAGAAAACGCGAGAATTTTATGTTCTGCAGTTGTTTCTACGGATCTGAATTCGATTTTGTTACTATTTTATTGGATCTGGATTGTTCGCATTTGATTTGTTTTTACATTTGCGTTATTGATTTTGTGTGTTTAAATCGCGCGATCTTTACAATGTTGAATCGGAATCGGAATGTTGATGATGTACATTGTGTTGTGATTACGTGGATTGGAGAATGCGAGCTGATTTGATTGATGTTTGTTTGTGTGTAGTGTTTGTATATGAACGTGTTGCTTGCATTGTGTACAGGTGATATAAGATGGCAGATGGTGATGATATTCAGCCTCTCGTCTGTGACAATGGAACTGGAATGGTCAAGGTATAAACTATATCAAAATTTTAGAGACTTGTTGTCTAATGTTTGAATCTTTGATTACAGATTTGATTCTTTTGTGATGTTTTGCAGTTGTGTTTTGATCGTTTGTTTGATTTGTTTTTGATGTTATTCAGGCTGGATTCGCTGGAGATGATGCGCCAAGAGCTGTGTTTCCTAGCATCGTTGGACGTCCACGTCACACTGGAGTGATGGTTGGCATGGGCCAGAAGGATGCTTATGTTGGTGATGAGGCACAGTCGAAACGTGGTATTTTAAGTTTGAAATACCCTATTGAGCATGGTATCGTGAATAACTGGGATGATATGGAGAAAATCTGGCATCACACTTTCTATAATGAACTTCGTGTGGCCCCGGAAGAACACCCTGTATTACTTACTGAAGCGCCTCTCAACCCAAAGGCCAATCGTGAGAAGATGACTCAAATCATGTTTGAGACCTTTAATGCTCCTGCCATGTATGTTGCTATCCAGGCTGTTCTGTCCCTTTATGCCAGTGGTCGTACAACTGGTAAGTAATTGATTATTCCACCCTTTTATGTTTTATATTTATGATAGAGATTAGCTACTATTTGTTTAGGTAGGATTCTAAATATTTTAATGGAATAGGTTTCAAAGTAGTTGCAAATGTTAGTGCTTACATAAGTTGTTAGAAGTGCCACATTATTGGATTGAGTGTTTGGCACTAATGATAGCAGGCGAGTTACTAAATCTAAATAATATATTTGGTGAAAAGGTGACATTGCATTTTTTGAATAGTTATTAGAATAGTGTGTCCGATGAAAGGTTTTTCAAATTAGTTTTTTTAAAAAGCCATTTTAATGCAAAATTTTTCAAATCTAATTAAAAAACCAATGGTTAATTTAAAAGTTTTGCCTAATATACACTTGATTTGGACTTGAATTGAATGAATGTTAATATGCAATTCACTGGGAGTTGCTTTTTTTTTTTTTTTGAAATACGAAATATATTGAATTAAGAACGGAATACAATCTTTCTGACGTTCTGCCAGGAGTTCTCCTTTTTGGAGATAAGAGCATTAGAGGCAAGGGTATGCGCTACTACATTTCCCTGCCGGGGAATGAATGACACATACAAATTCACTGGGAGTTGCTGCTACTAGCTTTGGATGAGTTTGCCTTTTAAATTATCAGTAGTGTAGATAGTGTGTATCCTAGACGAATCTTGTGTTACTAGTACTTTTGAAGCGAATTACAAGGAACTGAAGTTTAAGATTTTCTTGAGAATGCACACAGAAAATGTTTTAACTAGCTTATGAAGTTTCTTAAATAGTAATTTACAGCCTTACAATTGTACTGAGTTACGTTGAATAGAAGCTGAATAGAATAAGGTAGGGATGTTTCTTTTTTCTTTTATCTTATCGGTTGATAAAATGGCGTGATAAAAGAGAAGTCAGGCTTGCTTATTTTTTATGCTTTAATGATGCATTGAGGAAAGTGCATATAACTTTGTTTTTACTCTCTGCTTATCCGTGTACTTAAATTTTTTATACACATTCTACAGGTATTGTTCTGGATTCTGGAGATGGTGTCAGTCACACCGTGCCAATTTATGAGGGCTATGCTCTCCCACATGCTATCCTCCGTCTTGACCTGGCTGGTCGAGACCTGACTGATGCTCTGATGAAAATCTTGACCGAGCGTGGTTATTCCTTCACCACCTCAGCTGAGCGTGAAATTGTGAGGGACATGAAGGAGAAGTTAGCCTATATTGCACTTGACTACGAACAAGAACTTGAAACTTCCAAGACCAGCTCATCTGTTGAGAAAAGCTACGAGTTGCCTGATGGTCAAGTGATCACAATAGGCGCCGAGCGTTTCCGCTGCCCAGAAGTCCTCTTCCAGCCATCCATGATAGGAATGGAAGCTGCTGGCATTCATGAAACTACATACAATTCCATCATGAAGTGTGATGTGGATATCAGGAAGGATTTATATGGCAACATTGTCCTCAGTGGTGGAACAACCATGTTCAACGGCATTGCTGATAGAATGAGCAAGGAAATCACTGCTTTGGCCCCAAGCAGCATGAAGATCAAGGTGGTCGCTCCTCCTGAGAGAAAGTACAGTGTCTGGATCGGTGGATCCATCTTAGCTTCTCTCAGCACCTTCCAGCAGGTATACTATCACATTAACATTACTCCAGTCTGTTAATAACAATCAAATAACTTGCTAACTAACACATTGTTTACTGTAGATGTGGATTGCAAAGGCTGAATACGATGAATCCGGTCCATCCATTGTCCACAGGAAATGCTTCTAATCCTGCAGATGACATGAGAGAAGAGAGAAGCAGAATTCTGAAACTTGCATACAAAGTAACCGCTGCTATTTCGTTTTGATGTACCTTTATTTTCCTTGAATTTTTTTGATGTCTTATATATGGTTTTGAGAGAATGAATCCTGGAGACTAGTAGAGAGCTGATATTAGATGAAGCTGGAAATTCTTTCATTGTTATTAGCATCTGTTGAACAGTTTGTGTTCAATGCTAAGCTTGGAACTTTTTATTCTTTCTATATTATTTTTGGCTTATTTTTGCCTTTCACTTGAATATAAAAACACTCTTCATGTTTTTCTTTATAGCTCATTGAGTACTTCCTCTAATTTGACTCTTCATTTACTCACAATTTTCCCATGTGTTCAATTGAATACTTGTGAACAGGTGATGATGACCTAGGTTTCAATTGATTAGATTTCTGACTAGTATATATATATCATTTTCATCTTTGATGCTAGTCAAATGCTTGAATTTGCTACTTTCTGATGTGAAGTCAAGATTTTGATGAAACTTCCTTTCCTTTTCTATTAAAGTTCGTTAGATATGTAATAATAATTGGAAAAACTTGAACTAATTCTATTGGGTAGTCCAATTAAGTACTATTAAAAGATATTTTGATTAATTGTAAAAAAACTAATCCCAATAAAATTTTTATGGATATGCATCAACACTAGCTACCTTCCAATGTGGTTTTTCTCATGAAAGATTTATTATTAATTTTAAAAAATAAATAACAAATTCAGATTTAAAATTAAAGAGTTATAGATTACTTTTCCAACAAACCAAAACTTCCTAGTGTGTAAAACAAAATAACCTCCCTTGAGTTATTGCAAATTTTACATGGGTATTAAAAAGTCTTTAATTATACTAACCACCCCATAATCGAAACTTTTGTGTTTAGTGTTATCAAGTTGTAATCAAAACTTTAATACTCACTATAGTATTTTAATTTAACTCGATTATTCTGGTACTATCCAGATGATAATATGATAAAATTATAAAAAAATATATATCAAATTGATTCAATATTAAATAATTAAAAAATTTAATTAAAATATTATATAATTAAAAAAGCAAATTAAAAATATTAGCAAAAATTAAAATTTTGGGTGATGGTTATGCTTAATATCTCTACAAAAATCTCGTAAAAATATCAACGTTGGTATACTTGTCGTGCCCTATGCAATTAATAAAAATTTAGGGGTTTAATGAAATTTATCACTCATTTTAAAAATCTAATGGAAAGGTTGACACGTGTCAGTCCACGAGGATTGTACCGTTTATGGTAACAGTCGGTTAATAAGATTGTTGATGATTACAATTTAAGTCAACAACAAAGTCAAGTACTCAAGCTCTCTAATCTTCTCTTTTTAACCAAAACAAACAAACCAATTCACTTGGAAAAAAAAAAAAAAATCAATAAAAAAAAATTTGAATCATGTCACAATCTTCATGATTCATAATCACAACAAACCCTTCAAATACTAAAAACCCACATTTTCGATTCCGGACTATTCAACCCGCCACCACCAAAATGGACGTTATTAGACCTTGTTCCCGGACCCACCCGGACCCGCACGGAGGAGGAGAGGCAGAGCTAGCTTCTCCTCAGCTTCGACAGATTGTTGAAGAAGAGAGGAGTGATGACGTGGTTTATGTTGCTGTTAGTAAGAATTCGGAGAAAGCTGCGAGCTTGCTTCAGTGGACGTTTCAATACTTTGAGGGTCGAGATGTTTGCATTCTTCATGTTCATCAGCCATCTCAATTGATTCCTACTCCTTGTAAATACTCTTTGTCTTGGAAATGTAAAATTAGTGATTGTTTGTTTTCCAGTTTTGATTTTGAAATTGAAGTTGATTTTGTTTGTTTTGTGATTAAGAAGATTGGTTTTTGATTTTGCAGTAGGGAAATTGCCGGTGAGTCAAGCTAGTGCGGAAGTGTTGTCTGAGTTTAGGATTATGGAGAAGGAGAAACTGAAGAAGCTTTTAGATGGTTACTTAAGCATTTGCACTAGAGCTAAGGTGATTGATTATATTTGTATCCATTGTTCTTATGTTGTTGTTTGTTTGTTTGTTTGATTGTTTTGTTTGTTTCTCAGGTGCAATGTGTTTGTTCTGTCTACAGTTTCATTAGTGATATATGAAGATTAGTGTTGTACTTTTGATCATATAATGTGAGTATGAGAGTCTGGGATTGATGGATTATTTAGACTCTATGTTTATAATGATTTTCTGTGGATGTCTTTCAATATAGACATAAGCTTTTCGGGGTTTTTGGCATGATCTTGCAAAATTTTGATGTACATTGCGTAGTTCTGATGTTTGTTTGCCTTCCTTTTTGTTACTGATTGTAGGAATAGATTGATAATATTAGCTCATAGTTGGCGCTCTATTGATTATGAAGTTCTGTTTGTAGATATTTGTAACTTTAGTCGTGGCTTGTTATGGAATATATGTATAGTTAGCTAGTTTCCCATGCAGAGCTTATAATCTAAAACTAGGTTTCCTATTTACGTAATTATTCGGTTTCCCTTTTTCAAAACAATGATGATGGATATATAGGTATTCCTTTATACGGATTATAAATATCCTGGATGGTATCCTTCAGTGTAGCCAGGGTATGTTTTCATGAAATTGCTTCATTCTGAGTTGTTATATATTTAGGACTATGTTATGGATATTGCTTGCTTTAAACATCCATTCTAAAAAATTTATGAAACCAAGTTCAATGAGCCGGGCTGCTTCCTATCCACTTTCTTTCCTTGATTTAATGTGTCGTAAAGCCATTTCGCTATTTGATGACTTTATTGACTGGTGAACATTATGACATATAAAATATCCAATATTTAGAACAGTGGAACATGTAAAATTCAGAAGTTAACTGTTTAAGATAGTTGGACTAAATACAAAAGACTGTTAGCTATTTGCTGGTACCATTCTGAATCCTGCATAAGTTATTACGTAAATGCATGAAGGGTATGTGCTTATTACTCTGCTCAGATTACTTCATCTTTTATTTGATCCAATTTTAGATTTTGAGATAATAATCTCTTTTCAGGTCAAGGCAAGTTTAATTACTACCGAGGCTGCCCATGTACATAAAGAAGTCGTAGAACTAATGAACAAACTTACTATCAGGAAGCTTGTTATTGGGGCTGTCCCTGATACGTAAGTTTTCATTTGTCATTCCATTCAATCTCAATCTAAAGTTGATAATTGATCATTTACTTTTATGCCTGTTACTAAGGAAATAATGTTCTGGATTGTTTAGGTTAGTAATTACTATTAGATTACTTTGTTTTTGTTCTCCTATGGTCACGTTAACTCCCCTTTTCATGATGTATACCATGAAATAGAATATTTTCAAAATTATAAACTAAATATGGTAGTTGAAGCAAATGCCATAATGATGATTTATAGCGATCTGTATTACATTCATATGGAGAGTAAACCGGTCGTTTTAGCTATTTTGTACCATATAAACTGAAATGTAAAAGTTACCATGAATCTGCTAGGGATATTGTTAAAATTGCACCACTTGCTTTGCTGTTTACATTTACAACTGAGTTTAATTTTTTTGCATGTTTACTGTTCATTCTAGTAAACCTATACGTTTTAGTCTGGCTGTTGCGGTCTTTTCCTGTGTTCTCTCTTTCTTCTCTTCTTTTTCTGTGTCCCTCTTTCTTTGTTCTTCTGGTTGTAGCCTAACAAGTTGGTATAGTTGCATGAAGGTTAAAAAGAGCTCTAGTAAAGCAACCTATGCTGCCAAAAATGCACCCCCATTCTGTGAAATATGGTTTGTAAACAAAGGGAAACTTGCGTGGACCCAAGAAACTTCTGAAATAGCAGTTAGCACAGAGGAAACTTTAAGGCCTAGGTCATTGCCATTACCATATTGTAATACTACCATGTCTCTTCCCCAAGATGGTTTGATCCCCAGCTCTAGAACATTAACCTCTGCTGGAATTACTGGCTGGGATCATAGCAAAACAGTTCGGATGTTGTCTCCTAAGTTGCCCACATTATCTAGTTCATTTAGTGCATTCCATTTCCAGCACGATCAGGGAGTTAGTCCAAGGACTGATACCAGGTCAGGATATGCTTTTGCGGGAAGAAAGAAATCTACAGATTCTGATATTCAAGTTGAGTATGAGAACCTATATAATCAGCTTAGGGAAATAAAGGCAGAAGCTGAAACATTAAGAAAGAAGGCTCGTGAAGACCATCTGAAGCGTAAAGATTTGGAATCTGAAGCACTTGAAGCCATTAACAAGGTAATGATGAATCTCGGTGCTCACTTTTAAGAACTTTGGTTTTGGTTCTCACATTTGCATTACTGCATGCCTTGTATGTTTAAAGAAAAAAATGAAATTAGCAAAACTGAAAATTATTATATTTATCTGCCACCTATGGTATAATCATATGAGTTCATAATTTTCCATATCTGTTTCCTTGTCTCATTGTAGTTAACAGATCCCATGAAACTCTATATGCAATTTCTTTGTGCTCCCTGTCTGCTGCATTTATTTTCTAAATTAGGTATTATCTCATGTAAGTTCTCTTCTAGGATTTCGTAACTCCTTGTATGATTTTACTAGACCGTTAACCCAGTTTTTTAACCAAGAAAAGGACAGTTGTATAACGGACGCTGTATAGTTTTCTAATTAACCAGTCTTTAACCAAAAAAAGACGTTTGTATAAAAGACTATAGATTTCCTTTAATTAGTTTTATTAACAGCTGTGATGATTCTGCCAAAATAGATCATAAGTAATGGATAGCGTTCTACATGTGAATCTTGTTCGTATCATATTAAAATTAGAAATTTGGCTGTCCTCAGGTTAGATATTATGAGTCTGCTTATGCTCGTGAAGTAATAGTTAGAAAGGAAGCCGAGGATGCACTTAAAGCTACAGTACAGGAACATGAAAAGGTCTTGAACAAGAAAGAAGAATTGACCAAAGAACTCGAGAAGACCATGCGACAAGTTGCTTTGTTAAACAGTCGTGCACAGGAAGCAGATCGCAGACATGATCAAGTTAATGGAGAGTTAAAATATATTCAAGCATCCATAGCAACTTTGCGGCTGGAAAAGCAAAGAATACAGAGGCAGAAAATTGAAGCTGTGCGATGGCTAGAGAGGTGGAAAAGTCGTGGTCCAGCTGGAGGTGGAAATTTTAATGAACCCATTGAGTTTGTGGAAGATTTGCCTGAGGCAGCAGAATTTTCATTGGTGGATTTGCAAACTGCAACATGTAATTTTTCGGAGTGTTTCAAACTTGGGGAAGGAGGATCTGGTGCTGTTTACAAGGGTGAAATGTTGGGTAGAACCGTTGCAATAAAGAAGTTGCAAGCATATAACATGCAAGGGCGATCGGAGTTTCAACAGGAGGTACAATCTTTCTCGCAAAACCCTTAATTTATCATTTTTTAAAAAAAAATTTTTTCTTTACAACTTTTTGCTTGGCCATATATATGCTGTACTTTACTTTTGGTTACTCTGAATTGTTAATTATGCTGTGTATATTGTAACGGGTTAATGCTGTTTCTGTTATTCTTATTTGCCCTTTCACTTTCCTCTACTGCTTGCCATCCTTTTTCTTCTTTTTCAAATTAAAACATATTACCATTGCATCAGTAGTGTAATAATTCCTAAAGATTGAACTGGCTTGTGCACACACACCCTAGTTACATCCACAAGTGAAGCTCCTTATGTTTCAAACAGATTTTATTAAGCTTACTGGGCTTGTGTCTTGTTTTGGAGACGGTGATTGAGCTCAAACTTTGATGTGGAAACCTTGCCTTGAATTCTGTTCTCTACCAAACCTTAAAATTCCCCTCTTAAATTTGTGTATCAAATGAAGAGAGGGCTGTACTGCATTGAAATATGGTTTGCTGTTTTTAATTTTTATTTTTTAATGATAAAGAACACAACAGGCGTTGCCTTTATTGGTATTAAAAACTACCCTCAATGGTTTTCATTTTGGAGTTTCTGTAATATAATTGTTCAATATTATTCATGGCTTCATTTGTGTTTGTAAATTGTTCTTGTGGTTCAGGTTAGAGTTCTGAGCAGACTGCAACATCCTCATTTGGTAACTTTACTTGGTGCATGTTCTGAGGCTTGGTCACTTGTGTATGAGTACTTGCCAAATGGAACCCTTCAAGACCGCCTTTTCTGCAAAAGCAACTTTCCTCCCTTGAGTTGGAAGGTTCGAGTACGAATTGCAGCTGAAATGGCTAGTGCACTTTGCTTCTTGCACTCTTCCAAACCTGAAAAGATTGTCCATGGTGATTTGAAACCTCAAAACATCTTGCTTGATTCTGAACTCAGCTGCAAGATATGTGACTTTGGCATTTGTAGGCTGGTACCTGAAGAGTCCCTTTATTTACCAAGTTTTCAAAGGATTTTGCCAAAGGGGTCTTTTCCATCTTTAGATCCAGAATTATATAGGACAGGCGTTCCTACTACCAAGTCTGATATCTACTCATTTGGGCTGATAATTCTCCAGCTAATCACAGGAAGACCACCAAATGGGTTGGCAGGTGAAGTGCGAAGAGCTATATCATATGGGAAATTAACTTCAGTTTTGGATTCATCGGCTGGAGACTGGCCTTCATTTGCTGCAAGACGCTTGGCAGACCTTGGATTACAATGCTGTGAAGTAAGTGTTAGAGACAGACCTGACCTCACTCCAGCCCTGGTTACGGAATTAGAACAGCTGCATATTGCAGAGGAAAGACCAGTCCCATCTTTCTTTTTGTGCCCAATTTTTCAGGTATATTTCCCTTGTGGCCACTAAGATACATAGTAGGATTATTATTGGAATTAGCATCTCAGTTGAAGTTAAATTAGCTGATAAACCACTTAACTAGGATGAAACCAACTTGAATAAAATAATCTGCTAGCTATCTTTTCAACTCTAATTAGAAGTAGGTGGGACTGAATTCCTTAAACATTCCTCATTGACACAAATAATCTTCTGCCAAATTGAATTCATTTAAGCCATACTATATATACTTTTATGTTTCTTATGCTCTACATGGTTTGGTTTCAGGAAATAATGCATGATCCTCAGATAGCTGCAGATGGATTCACATATGAAGGGGAAGCCTTGCGTGGCTGGTTGCAAAACGGCCGCAAGACTTCACCTATGACGAATCTGGAACTGAGTCATTTGCATCTAACACCCAACCATGCTCTCCGTCTGGCAATTCAGGATTGGCTTTGCAGAGGTTAAATCTTCATTACATAATGTAATTATCAATATAGTCTCTATACATAATAGTCTTTATACATGTACAGGCTATAGATGCGTATTGCAAAACCTCAGGCTCATCTTGGCCACTGTAAATCATGCAATACTAGGTTTACCTGATCATATTCATACCATCCATAAACTAGTTTTCATTACCTGTAAAGGGATATTTATCATACAACTAGAAATGATATAGAAATCAACTTTCAAATTATCCAAAGGCTTTTACCCTTGTTGCCTGGCTCAAGATGAGCCATTGCTTTGTGAACTGTTTTCATTACATGCTTAGTTGCATATGCTTTTAACAATTTATCAACAGCTCTGTTGATCTCTTTAACATCCTTGCATGATTCCATTTCTTGCCGGAAGCAATGAAGCAGTAGATAGGGTTTCTGTCTCATTGAAAGGGTGATCTTCTTCTGTGAAGAATTCCGTTCTGGAATCATCATTCCTGACATCTATAAGTGGATTAGTCTCCACTGCAGAAGTCCATATATGCAACTCTTCTTCCTTATCAGGAGTCTTGTTTTCTTTAGTTTCAGGCTTTTCAAGGTCCCTATCTGTATTAATACCCACCAGAGAACTAGAGTTCTCAGGTTTCTGAGGTTTCTGCCATTTTTCGGTCGATTTGGGTAATCGATTTTCCTCATCTACATAACAGCTAAACTGAGAGTTGCATCTTCCAATTTTTGTTCCAAGACTGGTTTCCTGCAAAATGCCTTTCTCTGAAGATCTGTGACAAAAGCTTCCGAATCCTTGAATCCCTCTGGTCAGTTTCCGAGCTTTATCTCTTTCTTCTTTAAGCACCGGTCCCTTTTCGAGCAGCTTCAAGACTCTTTCTGATTTCTTCCTGACTGATAAACCCCAGTTGAATCTACACAGCCATCAAATGTTTGTCAAAAACATTGATTCATTGAAACATCAAACAAAAGTGGAAATAAGACAGAAACTTGAAAGAAACACACCCTTTCTCATCAATGTATTGAAACCATCCCATCTGTTTAATAACATTCTTATCACACTGAAACTCATCTGCAACACTCTCAGGTCCATGAGTCAACAAGTGTTCAAGCACAATCAGAGAATTGTGTGATGCCCTCCAGTTCTTCTTCTCAAATTTTGAAAATCTAACCACATAAAAAAAAAATTCAAAACACCAAAGAAAACATAAAAAGTATTCAAAAACTTTACAAACCAACCTCTTGTGCAGAATCTCAACAATTCTCCAGTAATCTTCAAGCTCAAAAGCAGACCTAGATATTGATCCCATGGTTCTTGCATCTGGAGACCATGGATTCCCATTTGTAGCTTCTTCAGTCAACCTTCAAAATCAATCCACAACATCAATCCAAAAGCCAAAACAAACAATCACAACAAAGATTGAAACTTCAATGATCATCAGCAACAAAAAAGGAAACTCAACAGCTCTGCTGGTGTGACATCAGTGAGAACCAATCTAGCAGATTTGATCTTCTCTTTAAAAAAGAAAGAAGCTTGCTTCTTGAGCTCATAAAAAGAAGAAGAACCCATGTTGCTGTTAATGTTTCTACTCAACATAGACATTATCTCAATTCAAAACTATATCCAAAGACTATTCTGACACAACCTATCTCAACTACTCCAATATCAAAACTCAAATAAACAAGACACAACACAAATGCCAACCAAGTGGGACTCTTTTTGCTTATGTAATAAAAACAACAATAAACTACACAATTGATGATATTCTAATGAAGAAGATGTCAAAGGAGAGGATTTTAGGGTTTTTGGAGTGATGAAAACAATGACTAGTGTGGGTCAAGAAATTGAAATTTGAAAACTAGTGTATAGACATTATAGATGAGCCAAAACTTTATACAAAATTCAAAATGGTAAAGTCAACATCTAGTGGCAGAGCAGAGAGTAGTGTTATGTGTCTAGGTTTGAATTTTGAATCTGTGTGTGTGTATATTTCTCTGGTTAAAATAGTGTAAATTCTATGCTATTAGTTTCAAGCTCTCTTTGATATTTTGGAAATGGTTATTGTAAAACCTAAAAATAACTAATTTGACCAAGAAATCTGCAAGTAGTTCTAAATCAGTTCCATTTTTATCAGTGAAAAACACATTTATTTAACTAGAAATAGTTTCCAAAGATTTTTTTTTTTTCCTACGGTCAAGGTTGGTTATACAATTTTTTTTTTCTTTTAAATATTATTGATTTATTATGATAAAAAATAAAATGGACACACGTTGATACAATAATGTCAATTAAAAGTTAGTCCTTAATAAATGCAACATTTATAATTCCACCATATGGAAGTCATTTACGTCTATTTAACAGTTGAGTCTTATTCCACACAGATCAAATAAAGCAGAGTGACGTGTGAACCACATATATATATATATATACATATATATATATATATATACATATATATATATATATATATTCTCTAAGTAAAACATCAATTTTTTGAATTTTTGTTTGAATAAATAAATATATGTTGAAATTGTCAAAATTGAGTAAGATTAATTAGATGACACGTGGATTTTTGATAAATCATAAACCGGTTGCCGGATTATATAATTTAAATATTTTATTGCATTGATTGTAATCTTTGACCACTGAATTTGGAGTCTATAAAAATATTTTTAATGTGAAATCTGTGTGTATATATATTCAATAATAATAATTTATTTAATTTTTTTTAAAAAAAAATAAAATAAACAATAAGAACGAATATCAATTGGGCCCGGCCGAAATATTTGACGCTTTGTTTCTGGACTAAATCTGTCAGCCCAAATCAACTCCATAAGCCCAATACGATATGGATCCGAGCCCAATTCACTCAACAGAAGCCCAATATGATCTCCAGCCCAAATAATTTACACGTGATTATGAGCTCATGTATTCTTAGTCCATCTGATACAAATATTCAAGCTGTTGAAGAAAGAAGAAGATTGGATTTTGATACCAACACTATTTGAAGTTGCTTTTGTGTTAGTAACTTTTGATTTCTAACCTTTTTCCAAATTTGTTTTGATAGTGAGGGGGTCAAAAATATCCATTTATTTTTTACTTTTTGACTATTTGGTATAGAGATTAATTTAAAAAAAAAAAGTCATAATTTGGTATTTTTAACTCTTATAACTATTCAAACTGTTTACAAAAATTTGATGCCAAAATCACTCCATATAAACAAGGCCAAAAAGCTACTTAATAAGCTCTTCCAAACACGACCTTAATCTCTTCTATCAATTGTCAATCATCATATAGTAGTATAAATACCCTCTTTCTGCTCTCTCATCTATCTAAGCTATTTATACTATTCACACATCACAAGAAGGAGAAATCATGATGCCATAAAGAGCTCTACCAACTCAGAGTTAAAAACATTACCAAATTTCATTCTTGGTAGGTGAGAAGTCAGGAACTATCTAAACAACACTGCACAGAAACTCAAAATGTGAGAACTGAGAGTCCAAAATCCAAACTGCTGTAAATGCATATGCAGCAGCAGAACCAAAATCTGCAGAACTTTGGTGTAAAATAAATGACTTCATTTAATCAACTGACCAGTACACCACCACCTCTCTTTTCAACGCATGCATTAACTTTCATATTCCAAATGTAGTTAGAAGTTGAAGTTAATAATGATTCCACCTCTCTTCCTTTTTTTATCAGAATTTTTCAAAGCAGATTTGAAGAACAAAATCCTTGTGAAAAGGAATATCATTTATTAGGAATATTACATTTTTTCTTTTTACATTCCTCAACCACCATTTTTTTTCATGTTATATAGCTTAATTTGATACATTACAAAAGGTGATCAAGAAAAATTAAAAAAAGAAAAGAACAACAAAAGCAAATGCCTGATAAGGATTTTCCTCTATGTATTGTCTATATATATATATATATATATTTGTAGGTAGTAGTGTTTCTTCAAATCTACTTACACAAATGATCTCCATATCCTCCCTTCTAATGAAATCACTATGATTGATACGTCGTCGTGGTATCGCCTTCTATCTCCTTGTGGTATTTCCAGCAACTCATGGAAGTCCATACCTGCAAATTTTGATCAGGAATGAAAAGTTTAGGTTCATTTAGACTATGAAAAGTATTGAGAATGTAGGATTTTGATTGATGGGTATGTGTATATACCAGCTTTCTTCGCTGCGCGAAAGAGAACTTCTTCAACTAGATGTTGTGCTGGATCGCCTTCGGGTTGTAAGGCGATGAAAAGTTCAACTTCGGATACTGCTTCTTCGTTTGTGAAGTATTGGTATAATCCGTCTGATGATAGTACTAGAAATCTGTCTTTTGGACCTAGTTTGTGATGGTGTAGAGATGGTGAACAGCTTATGTATGGTGCTTCGCCTTTGTAGTCTATTCTGAACATCTCCAGTAGTGCATTGTTCCATTTTGGCTGCACACATAACAATAATGTCATTCTTAGTAGATCAATCTAAAACTAGTTCGAATTCGATTAAACAAGCCTAATTATGATTCTAAACAACAATCCAAAAAGGCTCACCTGTTTAAGAAATCCAGCACCAAAAGCTCGAGTGACTTTCAATGAGCCTTTCACACGATCGTTCATCAGTGCACAAGCATCATCAGGATGTTCACTTTTTATTCTTTGAACTTCCTGTAAAACCAACAAACATCAACATAAACAAAATATTTCAAACAAGCATTACTAATTGATCACATTTTCGCGGTTTCATTACCTCTTCTACACTGGTACTATGATCCACACTAAGCTGAACAGCATTCAAACTACAAACACAAGGCTTATCACCATCGCAACCTTCAAGATCATTCAAAGTTTCCTCATTAATCCTCTCCAAGTCCTGCCTAATCTTCCCAAGCCAGTAATCCGGCTCAGCCTTCTGAGCCAAAACAGCTCTACTATCGCCTACATTCATCACATAAACATCTTCACCTTTCATCAACATCACAAGAACACAAGAGCCCATCAAAGCCAATTCCGGATTCTCCATCAACATCTTATCAGCTATATCTAAATAAGACTCTTCTGTCTTCTTCAAAGCCTGAGACAAAGCCTTCAATACATCACTGTGAATGATCTCTTTCGCACTACTGGTTTTATTCAACTGCTCTTTCAATTTCCGATCAAGTTCCAACCTTTCACGGTCCCATTCGCACTTCCATCTCCTCTGATTCTCCTCCCATCGCTTCGCTGCTCCTCTGTGGCTACTCTTCAACCTCTTGCTTTTAGTTCTCTTCGAATTCGAATCAAAAATTACTTCTAAATCCAAGTCCACACACTGTTTACAACTATCAACTGCACAATTCGAACCACAATCACTAACACTATCACTTTCATTTTCATGAGCAGTAACACTAGACTCTTCAGGGTTCACAGGTTTCACATCCTCTGAAGAAGGTTCAAACTTGTCATCCCATAAAAGACCTTTGAGCTCTTTATGCACATAAGAGTACAAATTTGATAGAAGAAAATCAGGAGCATCAGGACCATTGAATCCATCATAAATCCCTACAAAAACCCAACCATGTTCCTCTGAAACGACGACGTGTACACGGTCCTCCCCTGCTTTCCCCTGAGCCCATTGAAGATTCTGAGACTCCATTGAATCATCATCTTCCAACAACAAGCTCCCATCACTACTAATAGTGAAGTTATTATCGTGTTGATTCTTCTCCGACCCGATTATCCACTCGGGTTCTTTAACAGAACCCGTATTCCCTCCTTTAATCGGAGCAACAACCGAGTTCAAATTCTGCCTACGAGACACCGTCTTCGATATCGCTCTCTGCAGAAACCGAATCAACGACCGTTTTCTCGATCTGGGTCGGAAGTTAAAACCCGAATGAGAAAAACTCCTTACAAACTGATCCTGCTCCGGACCCGTTCTCTCAATCGGACCCGAAAACAACCCACGATGATCAAGCGGACCCGACATAAACCCACGCTCAATAGGACCCGACATAAACCCGCGCTCAAGAGGACCCGAGTTAAAATTACCGGATAAAATCGGACCCGATTGGATTAAGCTTTTCGGGATCGGTTGCAGAGGAATCGAAGAGAAGTTATTAGAGCAGTCAAAAGCCGCGGCACGGTCAAAGCTATTGTAACCATCGACAAAAGCAGTAGATAGCGGCGTTGAAGTATTAGCGCTGACGGAAGCTCCGGATATCGTACGGAAAGTAGTAGTTTCTTCAGAGTGGACTTTCGATGAACTCAACCGGGTCGGGTCGGGTCGAACGTAGCAAAAAGAGTGTCCTAATCCTTCATCAAGAGGATCAGACAGCAAAACTGATATATCTTTACGCCGCCGACGAGCTTGTTCTCCGCCGGTGAAACAAACTGTCAATTTTCCGACGCCGTTTCCCATGTTAAAAACCAAATTTAACTCCACAAAAGATCAAATCTTTACAGATGGGTAAAACGAAAGTCGATGACTTGATGGAGATTAGAGAGAGAAGAGAACGTTCATGGCGAAATTGTGAAGGAAGATAGTGAGGAAGAAGAAGAGAAGATGAAGTGGAGAGAGAAGGAGACAAAAGCGTTGACTTTTGGAGATGGGTGAGTTTTGAAAACGCTGAGGAAATTGATTTTTGTGTATGTGTTTAATTAAAAATGGAATATTTTTTAAAATTTTTATTTATTTAAAGTGGTGTTTTTGAAGCGTAAAAGAAGATGTGGAGAGAGTTGACTAAGTGTGGATGTGGTTTGGTTGCTAAAATGAAGTGGATGGAGTACACAAGTGGGTTTTGTTCTGTCTTGTTTTTCTGTTCACGCTCTTGACAACTGTTTCTTGTACTTCATAGATTTTTCAACGGGTTATTATTGTCAATTACTACACGGTTACAGGCATTTATTTAAATAAAGTGACTGAATTAAAATAATAATAATAATAATAATAATAATAATAATAATAATAATAATAAATTATTGTTTTGTAATTTTTTTTTAACTAAATTGAGTTTTTCTTTAATTCGTAGAAAAAATAGCTATTTTTTTTAATTTTATATAATTTGTCTTTTTTATAATATTATTAAATTTAAATCGGTGTATTTTCCGTGTTTTCTTCGTGTATAAGAGAATTAAAATGGTGACACGGTGGATAAGAGAGAGTGTGAGAGTTGAGAAAATTAATTACAAAATTAAATTCATTGAAAGAAAATCGAAAAGTCAAAAAGTCTCCTTAAATAGCCCCTGAAAAAGTGTGTATGACTTCATCACCGTTGGATCAAACTTGTATTTGACTGACACCTGGCATTTTGCTTTTCTCTTCCCTTCCATTTGTCAACGCCACTACCATGCTCTCTCCTTCACTGTTAAAAAATATTTAAAATATTTTTTAAAAATAACAATAAATAAAAATTGCTAAACACTACTATAAACGAATTTTTTAAATTAAAAAAAAAAAACTCAAAAAATATATATTATACACAAATTAAATCAATTTTATTAAAAATTAGAACTATAAATAACAATTAATTAGGTTTAGTGGGGCAGTTGTGCAATTGCTAATTATGCTTCAATTAATAATTATGTTGGATTGGATTCATATATCCACTATTGAAAATACGTATGCAAATATGCTTTTATTAGCAATTATGTCTATTATGAAGTGCTTTTTAGCAATTAAAGGCAATTTCACCAAACTGTTGGCTGCTTTTCTTGTTTGACTTTTATAATTTATTTAAAACCCTAATTAAGATTTAATATCCACAAATTGACATATTTGTTTTTTTTTTTAATTAAAATTCAAAACCTAAATATTTTTACCTATTTGAATTTTTTTATTTATTATTTTTGCATGCTTATGTACGTAGTATACCTAACTCTCTTTGTATGTTTAATGCTTAAATAAATATTGATATCAACATATATTTTTAATTCTATAATTGATTAGAGATTAGCACCGACTATTATTTGGATTCAAATATTATAAATTAAAGCAATCAAGAGTCAACTATAATAAATCAATTTTAGCTACCTAGTTTAATTGATGTTTATTTATGTCTATAGTAAAAGTTAAAAAATAATAAATACAAAATTAGTGCATGGAATTTAATATTTTAAATAAGTAAAATGGATTTAACCAAAATATATTCCGCTTTAAAGGATCTGTTTGGATAGACTGTTTTCTAACTTTTTTGATTTCTAACTTCTGAAAGTTGTTTCAGGTGGTGTTTGGGTAGTTGGCAGAAGTGCTTCTATCTTCTTAAAAGCTCTTCCAGATGAAGTAAAAAATATTAACTTCTTGAAAATGGTATACACTTCTCTTCTTCTGCTGACAGGAATCAAAAGTATAAGCAATTCCAAACAGACCCGAAATTTGAGATAATAATAATAATAATAATAATAATAATAATAATAATAATAATAATAATAATAATAATAATAATAATAATAATAATAATACAAAGACAATTCAAAGGTATAATGATTTCAATATTTCAAGTGGACTAACCTTCCTTTGCCACCATCTCCACCAATTTCTTTGACCCACCAATCTTCCATTTCCTCTCTTATTGTCTTATTCTTCAACTATTGCATTCAATAGAATAATTATTTTAATATGTTATAAATCAAATTTTATTTTATTGTTACTGCATTTTAGTATGGCCTTGTTGATTACGTTATTTTTGACTAAAATAACTAGTAGGGTTTGAAATTATTAATTTATGCACATTTGATGGAAAATGGATGGAGATCTTTTACCATCTTCAAACTCTGTATCGAACGTTCAAATCAATATAAAAGTAAGTACCGGATAGTAAAGTTTTAAAATATTAAAAAATATTATAAATTTATATATTAAATATTAACTTATTAAATAAAATTAAATAAGTTAATTATATTAATATATATTATTTTATAAAAATATTATTAAAATAAAATAGATTTTTTTTCCAATTAACACGTTTTAACTTTGAGTTAATTGTTCCCGGTCATTACGCGCAAGTGGAGAAAAAAAATAGTGAATTTATTAAGTGAAAATTTTGAAAAATGAACATTTTAAAGTTTAAAATAAAATTATAAATCTATTTTGAAAAATATAAAAAAAAAACAGTTTTTTAAAAATTTAGTTTCACTCCCTAGATCAAGTTTTGCAAAATACCCCCGAATATTTATAATTCACAGATTTTATGAATAACGCCACAATCTGTGTGTGGTCTATGGAGTGAAAATTAAATTTTAATTTTACAAATTTTTCAAAAGTAACTTATAATTGTATAATAAATTTTTTATAGTTTATAAAAAAATTTCCCATCTATTAAATTATCTTTTGCTTTTTAAATAAACTTTTGTCTAATTTCACACACGTATGTAATAAAAATATCTACTCTATTATTAAACCAAATATAATACAAAAATCGAAGTAAAACTAATCCACTCTCTCGTGTCTTAATTAATTATAGCCAATTTTATATATATATTAACATAACAAAACCACCAATTAGAACTATAATAATAATAACATAGTTTGAAATGCCATGATTTTGATTACCAAATGATCTCCATCCAAAGTGGGCTTGTTTATTTATTTTATTTGGGGTTTAATTAATTAATTAGTTTAGTGGGTATTGAATTGATTTTTATAATGTGACATCATTGTAGTTGGACCAATATATTGCATTGGTGGCACCATCTAGGTTTGTTGATTTATAATGGTTTCCACTTCAGCTAAATCAAATCTATTTAGCTTCACATGAACCATCCTTTGTGACTTTCGATTATACAATATATATTTTTGTTTTCATACAAATCTATCACAATCTTCATTTTGTTTTTTTATATATTGTACGTGGGATATATATAATATTGGTTTGAAAATAATTAAACAATTTTATTTATTTATTTATTAACTATTCAAACACTTTCATGCATGAATGAAACTATTCCATGAAAGGTAATTTTAGTTGTTGTTATTATTATTATTATTATTATTATTATTATTATTATTATTATTATTATTATTATTATTATTATTATTATTATTATTATTATTATTATTATTATTGGATATTTAAGAGAATATGAATGCTAGCCATGATGCAAACACAATCCAAAGAGTTTGACGATTGAAGATGAATTTTGTTAAGCACCACAATAGTCACTTTCATTGGCCACCACTTCCACCACCACACCAACATCCACTACATCATATACAACTATTTCTCCACAATTTAATTTAATTTGTTTTATATGTATTAAATGGAAAAATATGTTTCAATTTTTAAAAGAAAAATATATATAATTTAATTTAAACTATAAAAAAAGTGAGGGTAAACATGACTAAAAACCTCGTGCGAGTACAGGTAAGTTTGAACTCAATTCATATAAAGAGAGAGAAATTTGACACATGCATGTCCATGTTTTGACATTAAGAGAAGACCAAAGAAATGTTGACTATATAAAATACTCGAGTGGTCTCCATTTTACACATATGTGAATGAACAAATTATTGTTTATTATCAATCTCTAAATGTCAAAGTAAATTCCATTTTTCAACATTGATTATTATCATAGGTTTACTTTGTCCACTATATATGGTTTTCCTTTTGTCAAGTTTCATCAAAATAGGAAGCCACTTCCATTTCTCAACTTTTATTTCATACGATTCTTATTAAACATACTCTTCATTCAAACAAATTCATCATTTCATGTGAATTGTTATTATAGTTTAGGCATAAACTTCTCAAGAGATTCGGATGTTGACTAATTAATCTTTCAACTTTAGTGAATGTTAATTTTGAGTACATTTCCTATTAGATTTTTAATTAGTTATTAAGTTCGCATTTTAGATAGTATTAATAGATAGTTATTATATTAGATTTTTAATCCGCTTTAAAATTAGTTATTCGATTAAATAAATTATATTAATTTTAACTTTTAATTTTATTATTAGATATAAAATTATTAAAATTTATTATATATATAATTCAAAAGATAATGATATAATTAATTATAAAATAAAGGTTAATCAAATAAATTTTGGTTTGGATTGAAAGTTATATTTGATAGTTTTTTTATATTATTTTTTATATTTTTTTATTTCAAATACTAATTCAAACTCTAAACGCTATTTTAAACGTGATTACTAAACACTCGATTTTTAAAAAAGTTAATATATAATTTAAATGTTATTTAAAAACCTTTTTCAAACACATACTTAATCATTTAGTTTTAGTTATTGTCAATTAAGTCATTTTAGTTAATATAAATAATTTATTTGAATTTGTAAAATTAATTTATATTTACTATCAACTTTATTTACACATAAGTAAAAAGTTCCAAAGTTCCAGGTAATTTATATTTATTATCAACTTTATTTCCGCATAAGTAAAATTGTCAAAGTAAAAAAATGGAATTAATATTTCAAGTAAAAAATTAAATTAACCATTCAATAAAATTGAAAGGTTAAATTAAAAAAATATAATCAAAATTAATAGCTTATTAATTTTTTATACTTATTTTCCATTCATAGTGAATTTATATATATATATATATATATATATATATATATATTTCAAAGTTATTTATAATAATTTGAATTTTTAATTAAAAAATAAAAATATTGATTTTCTGTAAATATTCATACTTATGTTCTTTTACATACCAAAAATGGAATACATATTAATTATTGATTAACATAATGAGTGAAATGTGAAATCCATTTTTTAACCAAAAATGGATTGATGGCTACCTGAACAAAAACAAAGAGAATTTAATCACGCCAAAACAACTTATGTTCAAATCCACCAGACCCTATTTGACCAGCAATTCATTTTCAAAACCGTGGCTTTTGACTATCATAAACATTTCAATATTTTTATATATAAACTTCACTTAAACTAATCACACTTTGATTTTTTATATGGTTTGTTGCAAGATTATCAAATCCTCTACTCAAATTCTTCGCATTCAAGAGAATGCGAAGAATATCTTCTTGTTCCAACTATTGAAATTTGCAAATTGTTGGATTAAATATAATCACCCACCTAAACCTTCAAATTTTATATAAATTTAATTAAACATAAAGAACTCATTCATGTATTGAAGAAGAATAAGTTAGATGTTACCATTGTGGGCTTTTAATGGGCCGAGATCATTAGCAGCCCAAGATTACTTGCTTACAAGCCATCCTGGCCCAATTAAACTGGGCCCAAACAATGTATTGTTTCAGTTCCGGACGTTAAACCCAAAAGTGTATAAGCACAAGCACACTAGATTTTTTCCCAAAAAAGGAAATAAATCCAGTCACACTCTAATACAAATCTGGCCGTACACTCTGTCAAGCTACAATCCAACGGCGTAGAAAGTCTAGAATCATCACAACCTTTTTAATCGCCTTCTCGGATCTGATCACCACCGTCCAAAAGATCTTGAAAAATAAAATAATAATAATAATAAAACACTTTGGTGGGGTCCAGTGACAGACCACACTTTTGCCTTCTGGCATCCTCTTTATAATTCACTAATGACTAGCCCTACCAACACAACACTTTAAACTATCCAGACAGGATAGATGATTAGATTCTCCGACTCTGTAGTCTGAATTCACTATCACTTCCTTCATTTTACCAAAATACCCCTCCGTTTGGACATCTCGTCGCCTGTTTTCGGTACCTAAAATGGTCCAAAACGGGAATACAGAGACTTTCCGATCGAAGTCTCCAGTTTCAATGTTGGTCAGTGTACGGTGTACCTACTGCTAGATTTTATATTATCAAACGACGCCGTATTAGTCAACAAAAATTGTAATCTACATATCATATATTTAAAAAAAAAAAATCAATCGGCTGCTTTTGTAGCCAAATTCAATTCAAGGTGTAATATATCTAAACAAAAATTAATAAATGGGAAAAAAATAATAATAGTGACAAGAAGCTCATACCAATACATACAATCCTATACAAAAGAGGGCGATAATGAATCGGGTTGGGTTGGAATTCGGGTCGGATCTGGATGTCAAGTTTTGACGGATCCCGGGTGGTGATGTAGCCGATGAGGGACTATCGAATATTGGCGAATTGTTGGCCGGCGAAAGTGCCGGCGGTTGAGCGCTGCCGATGCCGTTGTTCTTCGGCTTTTGTGTAACCGTTGACGATTCCTTGTTGAAAATCTCTCTGGGTAATAGTACTTTCGAGATTCCGAAAATTGCAAGTGGGTTTTGATCGAAAACTGTGGAGGAAACCTCGGCTTGGACGATGCCTGTGTCGAGAGCGACGGAGCCGTTGAGTTTGGAGATGTTGAGAGTGAATCGACCCGCTCCCATGTCCTCCGTCGCCAATGTTGGTTGAACCGGGTTTACAATCGATTGAAGAGAACCGAGCGGGTAATAAGAATGCAACACGTGGAATCTCAACACGACTGATTTTTTATCCGCTGGAAGAGACTGAAGCTTGACGTTGTACGGCAGATCTGCAAACGCGTCGTCTGTCGGGACGAATAGAGTTATACCGGCGCCGCCCTCGTCCTTTTCAAACTCATCGACGACGCCAGACGCGGCCAACATCGACGCCGCGACATTGAATTTGTGACCGTCGATCAACGCTTTGGTTATGTTCAGACCGACCGGAGGCCGCGATTCCGACTCCATCAGATCGAAACCATAAGGAATTAACAACGAATTGACAGCGTAGATCGTGATATTGTACGGTAGCGCTTTGACGAGTGACAAAATGGATGCGTTTGACGGAGAGAAAGGGACTGGTGAGTGGACTGTGACGATATTCGAATTCGGGCTCCGACTGACATTAACCGACCCGTAATTAGAATTTGCCCGACCCGTGGTTTGGAACAGAGTGGTGACGAGTTCTCCCGAGGTTGGGATCTGTCGGAGACTGGTGGGGTTGATGTACTGGAGGAGGATGTGGTAGCGGATGAGGTCAGCGAGTGAGGAGGAAGAGAGGCGGCGCGTGTAGTCGAGTGAGGAGGATATATAGTTGTTTGGTACGGCGAGGAGTGTGATTGATGTACGGTTTGATAAATCGGCGGCGATTGAGGCGGCGGTGGAGGAGAGGATGGCGGAGAATGTCGATAAGTCCGGGTACGGAGAGAGAATGTCGGTGATGTTGAGAGCAAGAATGGGTGAGGTGAAGATGAGGAAATATGTTAAAAAGGCAGGGGTAAAATGGGAAATAGGAAGCTCAAACGCCATTTTAATGGGTTTGGTTCGTGTTTTGTGAGTGTATATATCTCTATCTCTCTTCTCTCTCTGGTTGCAGAGTGAGAGTGAGAGTGTAGTAGTGGAATAATAAGTGACTATAGTATAGCTTTAAATTGCGTGATGTCCACGCGCTTCGTTTCGCTTCTGTTTCACACTCGCTTCCTTAATCCCATACTAATTAGGTAATTAAATAGTCTAATGATTTATTCATATTTCTTCTCACACACTTTGCTTTTGTTTTTGTAGAAAAATGGAATCAGATTGTCACATGGTGGGGAATGTAAAACTATATATTAATCAAATTAAATATTAGGACTATATTAACACCAAAGATACAGTATCATCAGGGTGTATTAATGCAGGATTAAGAGGATTATTACCGTAATTAAAAACCAAGACAAGCAATTGCGTGGAAGAGAGGGTATGACAGTAATAGTAATGTGGGCCAGGATTCCATACAGGCGTGTGTAATTGGTTGGACGGTGAGGACGACCAAAAAAACTCACCGTTAAAAATTGACGCCGTGATGGAGCTGAGTCAGCTGAGTGAGTGAGAAGAAGTTAATGTAGATTTCCGTGCCTACGTGTCTAGTGTTGTGTGGTAAATAGATATCAAGGACTTTATCGTCTTTTTGCTTTAACTTTTATTGTCGATGATTGATAAAAAGTTGGATCAACACCGGACATTGGGCTTTGTTTTGGGCCTGGAATAGCAGACTATATACTAGGCCCAATCATAATCTGATAATATACTAGAAGGATCGGGTTTGGCCTCTCGGGTCACTGGAGCATCCGGACCCGCTTTCATTTCATTCATTTTTTCAGTCCATGTACTTGTCGACTCGAGAGATAATATCAAAGATTCAACAGAGCAAAGACTTGGTAAATTCAATTTGTTTAATTATTTTTTTCTTCTTATTTTTCTCAAAATTAAAATTTTAATAATAGTCAAAGAAAATTGTAACTTTCAATGGCATAAGTGGAATATCCAAGTTGGTCATTTTCTTTTGCTAGTCCAAAGTGGACCACCTATACATATTGAGAATCGATTCCAAAAATTTTTATTTTAAAATCAAAATATAAATCAATTAATTATAGTACAATTAAGTAAAATAATCAAATCATATTGATATAGTACCATTTTATCTATAAAATCTTATTTAGGTAACATGTCTTTTATATGTCATAGATATGTATATAGGATAGGTACTAAAAGATATTTTTTGGAATTTGAATAAAATATTATAAATGTGAATTTGATGGAAAATTATAATAGTAATTGATTTCTTAGATTAGAAGTTTCTATCAATAATATACACCTAAACGTACAACAATAATATCGTATTAATATTAATTTTCTAAATACATATAACTAAACATGTCGTAGACTTGTAGTTTTATAAGATCATGAAGTATATAATATTGCCAACAGAAAACGCTACAACACCAACAAGAATACCATACATTTATTGAATTCAAACCATCTTTTTCTCAGTAGTAGCTTCAACTACAACATAGAACTACGGTGGTGACGTGGATTTTCGGGCACAAATACACGACAAAAACAAAGGTCGGTAAACTGACACAAAGTGAGTTCAACTTCAACACCTTCCAACAAGTTCAGTTGTTTAAAAGTCATTTTGGTCGTCTAAACCCAAAACATAAATTAAGTCATCTAAGTTGAACATCTAGTTCAAACTTCTATTTTCTTAACCTAGACTGGTCTTCTTTACATATAAACATAGACCTGGTCTTGGCGGGTACCAAAAGCTAAAGCTAAAGCTTCTTTTCGTTTCATTTCTTCCAACCCATCTGGTAAGCTCAACCACCTACTTTAATGGCTATAGAGTCTTAAAAGTCTTGGTTGGTTCTCAAGGTTCAATTTTTTCAATCTGATTTGTATTTAATAGCTCGAAAGGAGGTTACTTTTGGTGTTCTTTAATGGTTTTTAAAGATGGGTCAGTTGTAGTTTTTTGTTCTTTTAATGTTCTGAGTTGGATTTTGTTGTCCACAGGTTGTGTTGTGTCTGTTTTTACATAAGAAAACAGAGGACTCTGAGATTAGAGATTGAGAATATGGGGAAGCAATTGCGACGTCAAGGGTCTGATATTGAATACCAACCGAGCTGTTTCGGTGTACTGATTCAGATTCTTGATCACCATCATCATAATCATCATCGGACTAATGGAAAAGACATGATTCAACAGAACAAAAGACGTGGTCGAGGACGAAAACGTGCCATTTGTAAGCAATTTTTAACATATGGTGTCGTTTTGCTTGGTGATAGATGATGTTGTTAGCGTTTTAGATGAATTGAGCTTTATTGAATATGTTTTATAGGGTGTCTGCATTCTAAAACCATTTCTATGGAGCGAGATCATGGTGAAATGGAAAGTTTATTGGTTGATGAATCAGAAAAATATACAGTAAGTGTCTTGTGTTTGTTTGTTTCTTTAATTTTGGGCTTAGCTGAATTGTTTTCTTTTGCTTGTGATGTGTTATTTGAATAGGAAACAAGAGAAATTGTCCAAGTTAACAAGAGTTCTGATAAGCAATACCTGGATGGAGAGAATCAGAACCAGTGGCTTGTTGAATTCCCTGCACATCCAGGATTGCAGCGAATTGATTCGATTCATCATCTAGAGCCTTCAGACTATCGTCTGGGTAAAATGGACTTGGCAAATCCTATTATTGTCCTGCGTAAAAGCGCGGAGATATCAGATAATAGAGTCCAGGTTTCGTCCCAGAAAAAGAGAGCAACAAGGAAGAATAAAAGAAGCGAAGTTTCTGATGATTTAGGACAGAATCAGACTCAGAATCAGATTGAACTTAGCAGAGAAAATTCGCGGTCCAAGGTAGATGTTCTGGAGATATTCAAGGTAGATAAGGAGCTGTTTCTGGATGTTTTGGCAGATCCTGGAGTTGTTATATCTAAACAGGTTCCAGGACAGCAGAAGCTGAATAAAAAAGCAAAATTGACGAAATCAGTGTCATTTCCTCTTGTGGATGTTAAGCCTAGTACACTTGAACACAAACGAAACGAAAGCTGGACTTTCTTCAAAGGCGAAAAGCTGCTTTCTAGCATTCGAGCGCATAAATCTAACGAAAACAGGTCTAATCATATGCCTGTTAATGATAAAACTATACATACTTCTCAGGATTCAAGTCATCATTGGTGGAACCACTCGTTTATGGGTCGGCTTAGAGTCATGAAGAAGAGAATCAAAGATGCAATCAGAGAAAGCAAGAAGGAACATGAGCATATTGAGAACACTAACGATCTCAGTGACAATACAATGCGTCCTGTGAGTAGAACAAGCTCATTGATCGAGTCTCTGGACAGATATGCTCAGTTTTTCGATACTAAAACAAGCGAAGAAGCAACCTTGAATCATTCCAAGAGCTTGAAGTTGCAAAATGAAGATAGGATGTCTTCAAGGGAGCGTACACCTAAATTCTTTAGAAGAATCTCCTCTCTATCTGAAGTGGATTCATTCTACTCATTATTAAACGAAATCGCTCAGGATTCAGATATGCAAGACAGAAGCGAACCAGATCAAGCAGATTCAGAAATCAACAACCAAAATCCACCAGAGTCATCAACCAGCATCATTTCTGAAGCATCCGAAGCCGGATTTCAACAAAAATCTCCCCAGGAACAAAAAACTATTCCATCCGAGTCAGAAACGAGTTTTCTTGCATCAGAAGCTACCGCAGACAACACAATCCTGACAACTTTCCAGACCAAAATGAGTCAAGACAAGGAATACAACACCCTAAACATAGACGACACATCCTTCAACTACATCAAAGACATTCTAGAACTATCAGGTTTCATCGGAAACGACTCGCTCCAATCATGGTACTCACTAGACCAACCATTAGACCCTGCAGTATTCAAAGAATTCGAAAGATACTTACACAAGGACTCCGAAGAATCCACCATCAACTGTGACCACCAGCTTCTGTTCGAATTGGTGAACGAAACGTTGCTCGAAATATACGACAGATCATTCACGTATTTCCCTAAACCCTTCTCGTTTAATAACAGAATCCGACCAATGCCTGAAGGAAACAGTGTGGTTGAGGAAGTTTGGTCTAGAATCAGTTTGAGCTTCAGGTCTGAGTTTGATCAGTCATTGGATGATATTGTGGCTCGGGATTTGGGAAAGAGTGACGGTTGGATGAATCATTTGTTTGAGAGTGAGTGTGTTGCGCTTGAATTGGAAGAGTTGATTTTTGATGAGCTTTTGAGGGAAGCTGTTTGCTGTTAAGGTGGTTAAATGGTCGTTATATGTTGTACATAGTTGTGGGTTTATACGTTTGATTTTAGGTATTGTTATATTCTATTGTATAAGGAAATTGAAAACGTAATAAAACGTTGAATTATTGTATGTTTTAGGTACATTAATGATAAATTAAGCGAAGAAATTTTTCAATGAATAGAATTTGTGGAGTGGGCTTTGCGTTTTGGTCTGGGCCTTCTAGGCCCATAATATATAACCAGAGAAATAGAGAAAGGGAGACAGCAAGTCTTAAATCTCGGTAAAACCACTTGTGTTGCAGTTAACCGTCGACGACGATAGAGAAACATATCTGACGACGGTGATTTGGATGGTGAAAGAGGTCTGAAGCTTAAGTTTTTGATGGTGTATAGGCCTTTTCTTCAGATTTATGTTTATTATATACGAGGCTAGTTTTGCTTAATAGCACGATTTGGAATCTTATTTTTCTCCATCTGTTTGAGGAAATGTCTGAAAGAAAGTTATTTATTTATTTATTTATTTATTTATTTATTTATTTATTTTTGATTTTGTAGAAAGTGAAGGGAACATATGATTGGGAAACAAATGTGGATGCAAAGAGTGAAATTGGTTTGGCGTCCAGAACCATTAAGAAGATGTTCAGATTCTCCCTGGCGTTTAGTTTCAATATTTCCTTATTCAGATGTTGCAGAGAAGAAGTCAAAGGCTGCTCCTTTGCAGGTATTACAGTTTTATATGCATGTAGCGTCAATAGATTGTCATTTGTATGTGTTCTTGGAGTTCATTTTTGTTTCTGTGTTCTTGCAGGAGACTAGAATGAGAGATAGGTTTACATTATATGCAAAAGGAGGCGATGGTGGCAGTGGTTGCTCTAGTGTTCGTCGCAGCCGGCATGATCGCCGTGGCAGACCTGATGGTGTGTTTCATTGTGACTGTTAAATGGTGTACCATTCTTGTGAAATATGTGATGTAACAATTTGAATTTGCTGATTTATCATCTTACTTGCCATAATTGCAGGTGGAAATGGTGGAAGAGGTGGTGATGTTATTCTAGAATGTTCTCCCTCAGTCTGGGACTTCAAGGGTTTGCAACATCACATTGTATGTTATCAATATGATTCAATTTTAACATTATATTTCTTGGTTGCCCTGCAGAGAAAGATGATGTTTGTTTTTCTTCTAATAAGATGTCTTAAAATTTCACCATTTCTTTGAGTAAAACAGACACCAGATGAAATCACAAACATGGGGCAATAGTAATTGTGTTTTGTTTGCAGAGAGCGGGTAGAGGGGGACACGGTTCTGCAAAGAATAGGATAGGAACCCGTGGGGAAGACAAGGTATTTTCCCTCTTTATATATTTGTGGTTAAGAAGCTGCATTCACCTTCAGGCCTGTCTTATAGTTTATTCATCCAATGGTTACTATATCTGGCAGGTTGTCTTAGTTCCTCTTGGCACAGTAATTCATCTTCAATCTGGTGAGATTCCGAGCAAGGTTGAAAAACAGTCAGTAAAAGATTTGGATCCCTGGGAACTTCCAGGTAAGCTTGATGCTGATCATTCTGAAACCAATCAGCAGTCTAGCATTGAGAACGAAATAATACCAGATATCAAGTCAGTACATGGCAATTTATCTGCTCAAACTTTAACCCCAGTGGAGGCATCTACAAGCACGCAGCAAACCAGTGAACTTGAGAGGGGCGATGAAGAAGAAATACAATACAATGTTGCAGAATTAACCAAACAAGGTGAGCAAATCATAATTGCTTGTGGAGGTGATGGTGGTTTGGGTAATGTGTGTTGTCCAAGTGTCTCAGTCAAACCTAAAATAGTCCATAGGGATGGAGAATCTCACTCTGAACTGTCTGAAGATAGTAAACCCTCTCTTAGTGTTGGTAAACCTGGTTCTGAAGCTGTCTTAATACTAGAACTCAAGAGCATTGCTGATGTAGGCCTTGTGGGAATGCCCAATGCTGGTAAAAGCACCCTTTTAGGAGCTTTATCAAGAGCTAAGCCTGCTATAGGTCACTACGCTTTCACCACTCTTAGGCCGAATCTAGGGAATCTGAACTTTGATGACCTCTCAATCACAGTGGCTGACATTCCAGGACTCATAAAGGGCGCCCATGTAAACCGTGGCCTTGGTCATGCTTTCCTTAGACACATAGAACGCACAAAAGTTCTTGCATATGTAGTAGACTTAGCTTCTGGATTAGACGGCCGAAAGGGCATTCCACCCTGGGAACAACTCAAAGATTTGATTCTAGAGCTTGAATACCATCAAGAGGGACTATCTAATCGACCCTCCTTAGTGGTAGCAAATAAAATCGACGAAACAGGAGCCATGAAAGTGTTTGAAGAACTTGAAAGAAGAGTTCAAGGTGTTCCTATGTATCCTGTTTGTGCTGTTCTTGAGGAAGGAGTACCAGAACTTAAAGCTGGTCTCAAGCTTCTTGTGAATGGTGAGAATTTACAAACACTTGCTTTAGATAATATCAATCTTGACTAATATTTTAGATTATTAAATAGTAAATCACATCATTACTCTTGGTCATATCATATCATACCCCAGAAATGAAAACACAAGGATAACAATATCAATCTTCTACTGTGCTGATTTTGTTGTACTAGAAGAAGGTCCATTAATCGTTGAAATTGTAGTTGTTCAATGCCAATTTATTCATTTTTCACTCTTGTCGCCATTCACATATGTAATCTGCTATTCACTCTTATCCTTGCGCTGATTCTCACAAATGTAGATTTAATTTTACCCTTTATTTACTGCTAGTAGTTGAGAGGAGTTGACCCTCATACCAATTGAAGCATGACAACGACGGCAAAGTGCTCATAATCTGTTCATAGTTTAATTAACTGTTGCTCCGTGAATGGATTGGTTATTTTTACTGTACCATCACACAATTCAATGAATCTGAGAGGTTCCATTTTTACTTAATTTAGAGTTAATTCTAAAAACATTCCTACAAATTTAAGATATTATTTGATTTATCATATTAAAAATTAGACATATTTAAGGTTTTGAAAATTCATATTTATATATGAGTAATATAGTTTTTTTAAAATATAAAATTTTTTAATAAATACTTTTCACTAAACAAAATTAATTCAAATCATTATTTAATTTTAGTGGTGGTGTACACTATTTATAATAAAATATAAAATACGAAAAAAGGCTGAAACATATAAAAATGTAAGTACGTGTAATTTTTAAAATAAAAAATTCTACATTTTTTTAACTGAAATTTAATTTCGGGGTTAGATTGAACATTCTTTCACCCAATTGTTATCCTCAAAGACTATATCATAACAACCCCAAATATAAATAAAACTGCAACGATAAGTTTTTATCCCAAATATAGAGGTCAATTCATAGATACAATTTGGTTCTTGCTCGTCTCTTCATCTAAAAGTATCCATTTATTCGACTCTAACAACTTCCATGATCTTTCATCCCAAACCCATATTTTATTATCCGTATCAAAACAAAAAACGCTACCATAGGAAATATTACCAACATTAGGAAATCATCTCCAATTTTAAATATGATCCGATGTTGATCTTTTCTGACACGACATGATTCAACCATTCGAATAGATAAATAAACTATAATTGAGTCTATCTTTTCAAGGGATTTTTTTCAAAATAAGTAAGAGAAGATCGTGCATCCATTGAAATCGAATGGAATATTAACTTCTAAAAAATATATAGTTAAATGAGATTTATATAGTAGTGATTTATTTCCCAATAGTATACTGTATTCTAATTATGTTTAAATTCTTTATTTATAATAAAAAATTAAATTAAAATTGTACTCGGAGTAGAAAACCAATTTATTATTAGAATTGGTATTGGTTTTAAAATTATCGCTAAAATTTATGTTTCTAAATGGGCCATTTGAAATCCAGAACTGTGACCAAAACCCAGCCCAAGCCCAAAAAAATCATAGCCCAAATCAAGAAACGTGTTGCATAACAGAATCTGCTAGAATCATCTCGCAATCAACAAAGTGAAAAAAGGAAAAAATCTATATGCGTTTTCTTTTGTTGTTATTTGAAGACACAGAGAGCCACTTCTCTTCTCTAAACTGAACCTAGAACATGACGAATGGCATGGATCGTCCAGACTCCGACATGATGGAAACAGATGCGACGGCAGCCGCGCCGCCGCAGCCGGAGGAACAAAACAATGTCGCTAGAGACTTGATTGCATTGGCTCGTCAGCTCATCAATGAAGGCAAACCTTCTCAGGCTCTGCAAGCTGTAAGTCGTTTTCTTTTTATCATTTCGTCAATTTCATTCGATTTCATTAGTCTAAGCAACGATCGAATAGTTATTGTGAATAGGTTTTGTGAATTGTGAATTCATTTCGAATGATAGATTAGTGTTATATGGACTTTGTATTTATATTAGGGATTTGAGAAGCTTTGTTGTTGGTTGATGTTGAAATAGGTGGTGATGGCGATGAGGACAAAAGGTGGAGAAGAAGCTGTGATTCAATCACTTCATCGAGCTCGTGAACTTTATATCAATAGATTGCAACAGAGCACTGCTGTTGATCAACTGGCTTCTATATTCGCTGAGTGTGCTATTGCTGAAGTTCAAGTTCAGCCTTTGAATGACCAGCCACAGCAGCCGCAACCGCTGCAGTGTAATGCTAGCACTATAACACCACTTGATGGAAGTTCTATACTTTCGGAAACTGGTAGGAGTCAAATTGTGTTGGATGCATTCTCTGATGGAAGCAGCTTTATCTGCTTGAAATGTGGTGGTCTTGTTAGTAACCTTCGCAAAGATGAGCATTATGCATACTGGTGTCAGGTATAAAGACTTGCTCTTTCACTTGATGGATATAGCCAATGGTTTTGTATCATATTAGTGTTTATATGTATGAATATTCTAGATGAGTTTGCTTATATTGCTTAATTTGTTACCGTTTTCCTCTCTTTATAGTCCTGGTACATAGTCAAATCTTGTTCTGGTTTATTGATGATCTATAGAGGATTGATTTAGAATTTAACCATGATGTGCACTCTTGTTTGTGTAGTTGGTGATCATTTATAGACTCAATATGTAGGATGCCTTATCTTGAGATCAAATTTGGTTGTGTTGTGATTCATATATACAAGTCAAACCTCTGTGTAACACCGTTGTTTGTCAATCATTTTTTTGGGCTACTACAGGGAAAATGCCATTCTAGATGATAAATTTTATAACTACATATACATGGATGGTTCCAAAGAAAGCCGGTTGTTATAGAGGATGGTTCCAAAGAAAGCAGGATTGTTATAGTGAAATGCCATAAGAGAATGACTGTTATAAAGAGGTTTGACGGTATATTGAATTGAAAGAAAGGCATTTTTCATAATTTCGCATTAGCTTCAAGTGGCTGAAGTATCTTGTAGCTGCAGGCAATATAATTATCTCACAAGTTAAAACTGGAAAGAGTCAATGTGATTAGATAGTTTGTATTGATGTAGTTGATTTGTTTGCAGGTACATAATGAGTAACATGCAAGTCTGATGTTGTTAGTGTTCAGAAGCTTCATATTGAGGATAGCATTCAACCCAAACTAGCGAAAAGAACTATGCATCGTCCACATTGATATTCTAGAGGGATGAAGTCTTTCCAGTGTTTTAGTTTACAAAACATAGAGGCTGAGAACAATATAGTTAGATGAGTGCATGTGAAAGGGATCTAGGTTTGTTATGAGGATGTTGTGTTGAAGTTACATACTACATTTTACATTCTTTGCTAAAGTTTCTCTCTTGTAAAAAACAACCTGAAACAGCTCTCGGTTGTACAGAAACTAGTGAAATGTGTGAGAAATTTCAAACTACATGATCGTGCTGTCTTTCACTTGAATTTGCTTACCTGTAGACTTTATTCTGTGGCAAAACCATTTCAATGGAGGGAGATGATGGTGAAATAGGGAGTTCAGAGCTTGCACATGCAGCAATTACTTCATTTACATGGAGATCTAAATTTCCAGAAATGGAGATTTGCTAAAACACCTATATAATTATTCATTTTCTTTTTAAGTCAACAATGATTAGTTTGTAAATCACATCATTACTTTACTCTTCATCATACCCCAGAAATAAGAACATGTAAGGATAACAATATCAATATAAATATGTTTTATCAACTGTTGAATTTGGTTCAGTTGTGCTGTTCTCATCAACACAGAAGAGTTATTGCTGATGAATGTATTGACAGATGACCAATTCTGCAAATATGAATTCAATTTTACATCTTCATTTACTGCTAGTAGTTGAAGAGTTGACTCTGGTATTAAATCGATTAACTGTTGCTGATTCAATGATATGTCATTCTTCTGTACCATCACACAAGTTAATGAATTTGCAACTTTCAATTCTTATCTGAAATTTATTGTACACTGATCCCATGAAATTTGACTTTAGAATTGATACAATTATTGTTCTTCTGCTCAATATATATCTTTTTTATTTGTTCAAGAGACTGAGTTTTGTTATGGAACTATGCATTTACAAATTCTTGTTCAATTCTACCTTCCCCAAAACAGGAAATATTATTTAAATCAAACACCATCTTCTAATATTCTTTCAAAAAGGAAAAAAAATATATATTCTAAAAGGAAAATAAAATAAAATAAAACCCATAATCAAACCCCATTGAAATTATTCTCAATTTCATTACACTTTCTTGAAAGTTGTCATAGAAATTCTCACGAAGAATTTATCAGAAACCACTTGCAAATGAAATTATTTGAGTAGCCAAACTTAAGTTATGTACACCTTTTAATAAATACCTCACAATTTATGCCTCATGATAATATAATTTTGAAAAAACAATAATATCTCTAATATTTTAAAAAATAAATTAATTTTAATACTTAAGTTCAATAATACAAAATTTATTCGATAATTAACTAAAAACTTTATTATAATTAAATACTAATAATTCATTATTCATTTAGTTTAGTTGTATCCCAATTTAAAAATTATTTATTAAAAATGTAATATTTAATATTAGTTGTTTATTCCATTTAACTATTTAAGGCTATCAGTATGAATAGTTATTTATTATAAAATAATATTAAAAAATACATTATTAATAAACTATTAAAAAAAATTCAATAATAAAATAATGAAATAATAAATTTTAAAAATAATAGTATTTTTGAATATAGATTTGTTTAATCTCAATCTTAATTTATTTTTTCAAAAACTTATTTCATTTTCTTAATTTTAAGCAAATCGACTCAGTTTAACCTTAATCAAAACCCATTATAGACAAATTAATAGCACCATAACAATGATAGGATCATCAATCTAACTCCAAGTGAAAGAAAAGTTCGATTGAATTTGATTTGGCATAGTGTAGAGAATCACATGTCAATAGAAAGCAGATTCCACAATGGGAGGACATAGGCCATTGAAGCCCCACAAGATAGCTTTTCTTCAAAGTACTATTTTCAGTCTCTTTAGCAATCATTTTATGCTTTTTTAATCCAATAGAAAACGACACATAACTATTCAATTTTGACCCACTTGATATTGTGTTTAGCTTTTGACATCAAAAAATTGACAAGAAAAAATAAAGTGTCTTGAAGAGAGATTGTCTTGCTTTTGTGTTTAAGGTTAAAATAATGCAAAAAGTGGGGAAAAAAAAAAGTGAGTGATTTTCATGAGAAAAATGATGAAAACCACTCTTTGAAAGTGGAAGATGGAATTTTGTTATTTTTGTGTCTACAATTATGGTTCGTTTCTTTTGTAATTTTATTTTGCTTGATTTGTAAAATAAAGGAAAAAAATGTTGCTTATCATTGGTTCTCATTACATGATCATTGGTTTATAAGATAAATTGATTTTATTTATAATTTTAAAAAATATTTGGATAATTAATTATATAAATTCATAATTAAACTAATAAAATTTATATATCAAATGGAGGGATCTAAAATTTATAAAATATTTTTATGAATAATGATACTAACTCAAATTAATGTATAAATGGAAAATTATTTAAAATAAATAAATAAAATAAAATTTAAAATTAAATAAAAATATAATAAACCAACTAAAATTTAATTTTGTAAGATTAATTCTTCACAAATACAACTACCTCAATATCTTCAAAAGTCTTCACATAATAATAAAATAATTAATTTAATTTTTTTTTAGAAAATAAAAATTTTGAAATTTTATATTTTGGAAAATTTTAAAATAAAACATATAACGTAGGTAAAAATTACAAAATCAATAAAAAAAAAAAAACAATTCTTCCACATATAAATAATCCAAAATTCTTTTCAATTATTTAAAATTATGATGAAGAATTTATGGTAGGGTCTAGATAAGCCTCCATATTATTCCCAATTTTGATGGTTCAGATATTATGGCAGCTATAGAATTCATGGAATACTATAAAATTTACTTCAAAAAATATAAAAAAAAATTATTAGAATCAAACCCTACTATTCCATAATATCACATTAAACACCCATCACGCCACGTGTACGGCCCAAATCAACCGACTCACACTATAAATTCTACCACCCAACACCATCTTCAACACACAGCTCTCAAACTCAAAAACACATTCAATCAAATCTTCCAATCACAAAACAAACAAAAAAATGTCTTGCTGTGGAGGAAACTGTGGCTGCGGCAGTGGCTGCAAATGCACCAGCTGCACCGGTTGCAAAATGTACCCTGATTTCTCCGCCTCCGAAACCGCCACCACCACCACCGTCTCCTCCTTTACCTCCGTCTCCGGCCTCGCCCCCGTCGCTTCCATGTAAGCCCACCATTCATTCAATTAAAATGTACTAGTATTATTTTAGGAGTAGATGATTCTAGAATATGAATAAATGAGCATTATTATTATTATTATTATTATTATTATTATTATTATTATTATTATTTTTTAATAGGACTGAGATGGGAGAAGGAGAAGAGAATTGCGGCAAATGTGCAGGAGGATGCAAATGTGGAAGTGGATGCTCATGCAACCAATGCGGCTGCTGCTAAACAATCAATCAAATCCAAAGCAGCTTTGTTTTTTAATATAATTAAATTAAATAAATTGTAAAACCATAGATATTTATTTATCCATGGTTGTGTCTGGTTTCATTTTCTGTTTGGTCGTGTCTGCTGCTGCTTTATGAGTCTGTATTAAGGAGACTTGTCGTCCTCATGTGAGCTTCATTATAAAAATCTCCTTTTAATTATGATAATTATGTTTTGGATTTTATTTTGATTGTTACTTGCAAGAAAATAAAAGCCACACCACTTGCAAAATCTCATTTTCATTGGGCAAAGATGACATAATCAACAAATTCTAATACGCAACTGATCGGAGTCGTACACGTGTACAGTCCAGATCAATTCTTCTTCCTTATAAATTCCATGCTAAGAGACCACATAAACTCACTCATTACAAATCGATTTGATATAAATTTTTAGTATAAAAAAAATAAACATGTCTTGCAATTGCGGCTCCAGTTGTTCATGCGGTAGTGACTGCAAGTATGTGGAATTTTATTTAAATATTTTTAAAAATTATAAAAATCTAAAACTCATATAACATGTATGTATATACAGGTGTGGAAAGAAGTATCCAGATTTGAGTATGTATGAGACAACCACGGTGACTCCGACCATCGTGGACGGTGTTGCTCCGGTGAAGATGTACGTGAAATTCAATTATTTAATTTTATGTAATTTTGTAAATTCTATTTATTAAATATTTGAATTGGGTCTATTTGGTTGTTTTTAGGTACTATGAAGGGTCCAAAGGAGTAGAGAATGACGTGGAGAATGGTTCAAGTGGATGCAAGTGTGGAAATGGTTGCAGTTGTGATCCTTGTAACTGTTAGTTTGACTTGGGCATGTGAATCTAAGCAGCTTTATGTGTAACTATGGTGTTGTGTTGTGTTGGTTTTGAATAACTGGACCATGGTTTTATGTTGTTTGCTTGTTATGTTATGTGTATCTCCTTCATGGTTTTTCATGGTTTGAATTTGCTGCTTTGTTTTTGATGCAAAGGAGAGATTAAGGTTTGTGTTTGGGTATTGGGTTGTAATTAAATCAGTGATTGATGAATAAAACATATATGGCTTCTCCTTTGCTATTATTTTTTCTTCGCTACTATTGTGTTTTTGTAAAAATTCAATCAGAAGATTAATGATTGAGTTAATTCAATGGGTGCAGAAGAAGCTTAAGGAAATAAATAATATATAATATATATATATATTAAATTTTAAAATTAAAATGATTTTAAATATTTTTTCAATTCCAAATAGTTATTTAGAGTAAACCAAATCAAATTATAATAATTAATGAATCACATCAAAAGAAATAAAAAGAGAATTATTTGTTTTAGTAGTATTAAATGGGTCGATCCAAAAATTAAAAAGTCAAAATCAATATAATAATAATATAACAAATCACATGTTATGATTACATGTAGGATGCTTCACTCTATACTCTGTCAAAATTATTCATATCATATGAATTGTTTTTATTTTTTAAAATTAAAATGTTAATAAAAAAATCACTATCCTTATTCTCAACCCAATTTAACAAATATAATTAATTATTAATAATTAAATAAAGAAACTAATTATAGTAATGGTTATAAAATTTGAAGATTGATGTGGTGGTGAATATTTGATTTCGTTTTCTCAACTTTATCATTGATATTTTGCCATCAACATCTATTTCTCATTATTTATTATCCTCCTACATCACCAAATGAATTTTTAAATAGGGTTAATAATATATTTCGATATTCTCGAAGTTTATGGATTGGATTTAATCATTATTAATTGGACTGAAAACGAAATTTTAAATTGTTTATTTCCAGTCAATTTCCTTATATTTGCAGTAGGAGACAAGTATAATTCTTGACTTCGGAGACAAAATTAGGACTAAATAAAATTGCATGCTTCATGCCATTTCGAACCGACTTGCATAGTTCTGTTTTTATTTTATGCAACTTTATTAACAATTATAGTATTGGTCACATTTAGTATTGTTTAATTTATATTTATTTTACAAAATATATTTATTAAACAATTTAAAAAATCCTCTGAAAAATTTTAAAATTAAATTTAATTATTTAATTAATATGATAATTAAAATAATTATAGAAACATATATATTTCAATATTTTTATATTTTATGATGAAATCCGATAAAATGTAAAATCTACCAACTTTATTTTATTTTTGATTATGTATTCTATAAAAATTCAAATAAATAAATAAATCTAGATAATATATATAAATCGATTTATTATCATTAAAATTCTGATATAAAATTTAAAATTTTATTAAAAAAGAATTCAAAATTTAATTAAGATTAGAGTATAAATTTAAATAGGTATTATATTTAAATAAATAATAATTTTTATTTTAATTATTATATTAGATTTATTATTATTATTTATAAAATATATTATTTTTAATATTTTAATATTAATTATATTATTTTTTAATAAATTTACTTATCATATAAAGAGGTAAAATATGTATAATTAATAATTACAGAATCAATTTAGATTTTTTTATTCTTACATTTATTGTATAACTATTTTTTCTCTATTTTTATATACTTTTAAATATATTTATTAAAACCATACATAATTTTACTATATTTTTTTTAATTTACTCTTTCAATTTTTTTATAAAAAATAGAATAGGATAACTTAATACGATTTATATGTTTATTACATTTGGCTGCTGTTTAGAATAAGATAAAATAATACTGACTATAATTTTATACGATACATATAGGATAACTTTATCATTGATAAATGCTCCGATAACTTTATCACGTATTTTTCGTAGTTCATCATGTTATTACTAAATTATCCTTTGATAAAATTAGAAAAAAAAAAATAAAAATGTATATTAAATTTTGGAATAATCTCAAAAAATTCCGAAAGTATTTCATAAATTTTTTCAAAAATTAAAATGACCAAATTACCTTTCTAGAGTTTTTAATATTATTTTAAATTTCTACTTTTAATTTATTTTTTTAATTATTTTTTTAAATAAAAAATGACCAAATTACCCTTCCAAAATTTGTAGAAAAAAAGGTCAAAATAATAAATAATAGTAAATTGGATATTCATTGGCATTGGGAAAAAAATTACAGAGATTTTGGAGAAATTTATAAAACTTTCATAAATTTTTTAGGATTATTTGTAATACTTATTTCTATTAAAAAAAATTAATATATTTTTATTATATTTTATTTATTTATTATTAATAAATAAATAACTGTTTTATTATTTGTCAAGTTTTTGGATATTTTGGTAATACATACTGTTATCCTATTACTTATCGAAATTTACCAAATATTACAAAAATAATTTTCCTTATGCTTATCCTATACGAGAATTCATGTGAGTCCTAAGAGTTAAATTTATCCGGTTACTAATGTAACCTTATACCTAAATCACATTATAAATTGTAAATAAATTAATTATTTTCTACTATAAACATCGTCTATATTTGCTAGAATAAAAGTTATAAATTATTACATGATGCACATAGCAAGACGACATATAAATACATTTTTTTTTCAGTAGATATACACGATATGCCTGTGATTTTGACTATTTCTTTATCTAATTAAATCACAATAAATTCCACCGAAGAAAACATTAAAAAACTCTATGAAAGGTTAATAATGAATTTAAAATCCCAAAGCTTATTTACACGTGGAACTCTATCCACCATCTACGTAAACATCCCAGATCCTGACACGTGAACGGTCCAAATCTCTCCTCTTTCAAGCCTCTCGCACTATAAATTCCAGTCAAGCTCTCTTCACAAAACTCGTCCCATCATCTCAGCTCCTAACAGTAATCAGTTTTATCGTTTTCAGTTTGCTCTCAAAAACTCTCGAGAATCGTAAACATGTCGTCTTGCTGTGGTGGAAATTGCGGTTGTGGCTCCAGCTGCAAGTGCGGCAATGGCTGCAATGGGTATGTCTTCAACCTCCTCTGTTTTCACTCATTTGTGTTCTGTTTCGTGTATCATTGTTTGTTCCGTTGATTCTGTTCTCAAAATTTGATCTTGACGGTGAATTTCGATTTGCAGATGCGGGATGTATCCCGATTTGAACGTAGCTGAGACCACCACCACCTCTCAGACCATCATCGCCGGTGTTGCCCCTGTCAAGCAGTAACCTCCGAAACCCTAATTTTTTATTTTTTATTTTTTCATTTCGTTATAATTCTCGTTTGGTTATGCAAAATTCTTAATTGGGTCAACTGGGTATGTTTTTTTAGGCACTTTGATGGAGCTGAGATGAGCTTCGGATCTGAGAACGGCTGCAAGTGTGGTGACAACTGCACCTGCAACCCATGTACCTGCAAATGAAGAGCCTTAAATACGTCTAAAAGCAGCAGTGGTTGTTACTATGGTGTTTTTATATCATATATCAAATAACTTATCAACTAGGTGTGTCTCTTGGTTGGCTTTTAGCCTTGTAAATAATAAAATGGTTCATTGATAAATCCAGCTTTTGGTTTATCTATGACCATGGAGTCTTGAGTCTTAGTTTGTGATCGTGTCTAATTTTGCTGCTTTTTGTGAGTTTTAATGTGTCTGTAGTAGGAGAGGAGAGATGATTAGTGATTGTTGCGGTTGTTGTTGTACTACGAAATCAATGATATCAATGAATCAGTATCTTCTCCTTTCAATTATGTATATTTAGTACATGTTTGTTTGCTTTCATCATTTCAGTTTCTCTTTTGTGTATAATTGAGTCTGTCTGGTGATGTTTCTGGACCATACATGGGACAATGATTGATAAGAGATGATATGAAAAATATCTCTGTTTAACCTTATCTTCTCGACATGTGCATAAGTGGATGAGGACAAATTGGTGGGTCAACAGTGTGTTTGTTTTTGTTATCCTTTTGTTTCGTCAAAGAAAGAAGAAGATTTTCATTAAATTAAAATACTTCTATAAGAGAGAAATGTTTGTTTATACTATAATCTGGTATTAAAACCATCAGAATCATCAGATTAACGACACTTGTGTGACAGATCTGTAAAAGTGTGATTTCACAGTTCTAATTTGTTTTGTCTTATCTGGAAAGTTAGTTCGAAGCAGTTAAGATTTCGTAATAAACTCTGATCTGTAAAATTTGATGTGATCACGAAACTAACCTTATTATCTGGTAATATCTAGAATTACACGTGTAGTCGGATCTGCAAAAACTATATATATATATATATATATATATATTCACTTATTCTTCTTGGGCTTTTAGGTGGATTAGCTGTCCATTCACACAAGTCCAATTAGAAATCTCTCTAAGTCCATTTTAATTTAACCAAACACTAGAAAAAACGAACCAAAACACGCAAGACAAAGTATGCAAGCACTGGCCCTGTATGGGAAAAGGAGGTTCATTCAGACAATTCATCGAGCAGGTTCTGCTCGTAAATCAAACCTTTCCGTTTACAGGTTTCTTTGCACCGAATCAGGCAATGAGCTTGAAGAAACTACTCAGCAGCTAGATCAACAACAGCCCAAATGCTTGTCGTTGAGAATAGAACGACTCCCTAGAAGAGAACCAGTCGGGTCGGCATTTCAAAGCTGGATGTCTGAGGGCTTAGCCATTCACAGAGGCGAAATTTTTCACACAATGAACCGCCTGAGGAAGCTTAAGTTGAATAAACGCGCGCTTGAGGTAGTAGTTTGTTGAGGATAAGTTATATCAGTCTACATGTTCGTTAAAATGCTTGAGAGAAAGTTTTTTTTTTTAATTTGTTTTATTGATTGATTTAGATAATGACATTTTTTTAGTGGGTTTGTGTTATTGAATCCATAGTGATTATGTTTTGAAGGTTTGTATTGCATTGGCAGGTGATGGAGTGGGTGATCAGGGAGAGGCCTTATAGGCCGAAAGAATTGGATTATTCTTATCTTTTGGAGTTCACTATTAAGATTCATGGGATATCACAGGGTGAGAAGCTATTTTCTCATGTACCGTGGGATTATCAGAACGAGTTGCTCTATAATAATCTTGTTATTGCTTGCTTGGACAAAGGTGTGATAAGGCTTTCACTTGAGTACATGAAGAAAATGAGGGGATTGGGACATTCTATTTCGTATTTGGTGTTTAACCGTCTTATAATTCTTCATTCATCTCCTAGTAAAAGGAAAAACATCCCGAAAATCCTTATGCAGATGAAAGCTGTTAAGGTGGTCCGACATGTATCTACTTATAACATTTTGATGAAAATAGAAGCAAATGAGCATAATATTGAAGGTCTGGTGAAGGTTTTTGGTGATATGAAACGAGTAGGAGTTGAACCGAATGAAGTATCTTACTGCATTGTAGCTACTGCACATGCAGTGGCAAGATTGCACGCTGCTGCCGAAGAATATGTTAAAGCTGTGGAGAAGTCTATGACAGGGAAGAATTGGTCGACATTGGATGTATTGATTATATTGTATGGTTATTTGGGGAAACGAAAAGATCTGGAGAGAATCTGGACCGATATGCAGGACCTCCCCCATGTTCCGTCCAGAAGATATGTATTGGCAATCGAAGCATTTGGTAGAATTTCACTGCTAAGTGAAGCAGAAGAGCTTTGGATGGAGATGAAGTCAAAGAAACAATTGAAAGCAACAGAAGAGTTCAATTCTATGATATTTGTATATTGCAAACATGGTTGCATTGATAAGGCTACTGGTCTTGTCAAGGAAATGGAAGCGAATGAGTGCAAACCAAATGCCATAACTTATCGACTTCTTGCTTTGGGTTGCTTCAAAGCCAACTTAGTCCAGGAAGGTCTGAAAGCTCTGAGGTTGGGAATGGAGTTAACAGTAACCAGAAAGGTTAGAAATTCAACACCATGGTTGGAGACCACTCTTTCAATCATTGAAATATTAGCAGAAAACGCTGATATAGAGAATGCAGAGAGGCTATTTTCCGAACTTAATGAAGCTAATTATACTAGGTATAGCTTTGTGTACAATACTTTGCTCAAGGCTTATGTAAAGGCCAAGAAATATGATCCGGATTTCTTGAGGAGGATGATTCTTGGAGGGGCTAGGCCAGATGCTGAAACATATAGTTTATTGAAACTTGCAGAGCAGTTTCAGAAGAAACCATAACTTGGTACAATAGATTAGTTCTTTTGTTATCAATTCTTCTTACTCAAAAGACACAAGTCTTACAAACCAAAACAAAGAACATCAAAGTGTTAATACAACTCTCATTTACTTATCAAGACAGCAGAGATTCTGGAGAATCACGGCTTATATCAGTTCAGGTGAGATATGTGAGGAACTCTGCAGCAGTTGCAACAGCACCTCCTGTGATGGCATCTATCACAATCTTATCTTTGTTTTGGTTGCTAGCAGCAGAAATCAGAGCTCCGGTCAAAGCACCTCCAATCATGGCATTCTTCTGCAGTTCACATTCCATGAACAACACACATTGAGCTGATCAAAATCAATATTGAGCTCCACACTCCTTATTACCAAATTGAAGAAAACATACCCAGTCCCTGGCTCCACGGATTCTCTCTACTCCATACTCCATTCCTGCATAAACTCCAGCAACAGTTCCTGTTCAAAACATAAAAGAAGTCATCCAACCAAACCATCCATTTATCCTCCAACTCCAGATTTGTAAAAGAAGCTCTACCAGGTACTACAATAACTTACCCCAGTAAGCACCTTCTTTACACATCTTATTCAACTGCAATTGCATTTCTCTCAATGTAAGTTTGAATTTTGTTCTAATCAAATACTAACAGAAACAAACACTTACAGTACGCTGCAAATCATTTTTCGATACACTTCCTGTTGAACAAATGCAAACAGAAGGTAATCTATCTTGCTTAACTGATCATAATCTATTCAATCTAAAACTTCATGACACAGTTTACCTTTTCTTGCTATGTGATATGCATCTTCTGCAGCTGCTCTGGTAGCTGCAACCTGAACAAAAGCAGAAGAAGCCATCATCTTTCCACACAAATCTGAAACCAAAAATACATGGAACAAAACAAGAACAACATAATGAGATCTACAGTTCCAATCTTCAGGAACCCATCAACAGTGAGGTTGAGAAAAGGGTTTCCCATGTCGATTGCAACATCAACTCTCGGTGTTGATAAAGCGCCGATGAAGCTTTTTCTTGGCATCTTCTTATTCTTCTTCACACTCTCTGTTGCTTTTGATTTTGAGAAATGCAAATATTAATTATAGATACGCAATCCAAAGCTCAAACATGTGATTGCGAAGGCCAGTTTAAAGTTATAGTTGTGTTTTGTTGAGTAAGACATCGACGGTTCACAAATTTTCAGTGAAATGTGAAATATTTGTGATAAGTACAGTGTGTACAGCGTTTATTATTGAATGAATGATAGTCTCAGCTAAGCAAGTTGGTTAATTCAGTTGATTATAGTGTAATTATTTGCAGCTTAGCTAGTTAATCAATCATGAATATAAATAAATCAATTTAACTTTTACTCTGAAACATAGATATTAATTATTTTAATCCACTTATTAATTTTCATTTTATTATTTTATTTAATTTTTATAATTAAATAATTTTCCAAAAATCCCAGCCATCATAAATTATATAGAATTCAACCATTTTCACCCTACAAAACTACATAAAAAAAAAAACCCAAACCCTTCACAATCAAACCTCAAAAATAAATTTAAACTTCCATTCCAATCTTCATAAATTAATTTGTTTTCCAATGCTATCTAAAGTTCAACAAGGAACTATCTTTTTATCGGTTATACTCGTAAATATATCCGCGCTTTGCGCGGTATAAATAGTTTTAAAATTTAATAATAATAATATTATTAAATATATATTTTTATTATTTTTTATTAAATATTTAGTAGTTAATTTTTAATATTTTAAATTTTAAATTATTTATATAAAATGAATAAAATATTTTGATAATTAAAAAGAAAATGAGAGAATTTTTATGATTATAACTTTAATTATATAACTCTATCGTAATTTTTTTTAATAATTTTTATGAGATCTATTTTTTCAATCATTCCAATTTGAATTTCAAATTAATCATTTATATTATTTTTCCATGAGGTCTAAAATTTTTTTCATGATTATTTGTTGGAGATTAAGTAATGATAGAATCTATAGATAAACTTAAATTGTGGTTTTGAACCAAAATTTAATTATGAGTTTATCCTATATTCAAAGCTAATTCACATCATGCAACCAACTCACTCAAGAGACACATATCAATTATAAGTAAAAAAAAAAAAAAAAAAATGTACACACAACAATTTTGGCGCACATAAAATACAAATAACTCAGATCCTCTTATTCATTTTGGTGTGCCGCCACGGTTAACCTTCCAAATCCTATTCTCTCTAATTTGTAATTGTAGTCCATCATTTCAACCATTAATCAAGATGTCGCCAAAGCTCAACCCAACCAATGTCGTCAACGTCTTCGTGAAGTGTTCAACCCAATCCATGTTGTCGACGTCTTGGTGAGTGTCAGCAGTGATGAGGTTGGAGTCGCAAATTCCGTCGCTATTTAAAATTGAATTGATTAGATTGATACATGAAAATGTAAGGAGAAAATTGTGTGACAATGATATCTATTTATATATTTTTGAAGTAGGTTGAGGAAGTGGAAAGGGAATATAGACATAAATGGAAGGGAGATAAAAAGATGAGTTAAAACTCATTAATTTTAAAAATAATTAATGTTTGTTATAAAAGAACAAAAGTGATATATACCGCAAGCAAATTGATTAATACCGTATTTATTTTCCAATTATATCCTCAACATAATTAAAAATAAAAAATAGTTTTTTATTTTGATTGAAACTCTTTATTTCGTTCTCTTATCTCAACTGATTATTTTCTTTTCATGATTTAAACTCGTTCAATTTTTTTTATCGTCTCAGCTCAAATAATTTTTTTTCATTATCTCAATCCATTTATTTTTTTTTTCAATTACATAATTATAGAAGACATGGATGGAAGTAACTATACCTTCGTATCATTATGTTTTATTCGAGGGATTGTTAAATACCGCAGCAAATTTATTAATACCTATCTGTCAACTCTATGGACATGCCAATGTTTCTCAAAACCCTAGAGGAGGAGAGGGAAAATAAGGTGAGTGGACTCTTTTAAGAGGGAAAACTGTTTTTGTTTTTGGAATTATTGAAGAATATTAGAGATAAGTTGTGGAGAAGAAATCAAATAAAAGGGTAAAAGTGAAATAATAGATGCAATATTAATAAGTTTACTGCGGTATTTAATAATTCCCTAAAAGAAAGAGAGAGAATAACACTCAATATGATATTTATTATTATATGAGAGTTATAAATCATTATATGGAAAGAGAGATAAAAAAGATTAAAAAATCTCTTCAAATTATTGATTTCTCACCAAAATCTCGTTAAATATCTCGTTAAATGTTCGTGAAATTCAAAAATAGCTAAAAAATACTATTTCAACACAACGCCGAACTCTCAGCGTACCATATCATTTTCGTGGGACCCGCTGAAAGTTATATTTTATATGTCTTCGTGGGACTTGTGGTACGTTGGTGCATAGATATACTATCCAGAGTCGTACCCTATTCCGCAATTTACAAGCTCAACACAACAATTTTAATAACGCCGGCGACGACGGAGACAGAGATCGGAATTCCGGCTAACCAATTTCCTCCGGAGGAGAATGTTGAGCAGTACTTGCCGAATGTTGTGTATGTTTAGATGAGTTTGTGGTTCCGTTGCAGTTTAGTTTTGATTTTTTAATTAATAAAATTAATTTTTATTTTGATTGATTTATCTTTTATTAACGACAATTATTATCATCAAAAATAAAATTAACAAAGTAATATAAATATATAGATATAGTCTCCGGTTACAAGTTACAACTACAGTTCTACTCGCATATAAAAATCTATAAAACCTTAAAATCTCCGAATACGTATCCGATCCAAACCAAAAAATCGCGTGATAAACAAAATATTCCCATTTTACGCTCATCAAACACACAACATAACCAAACCCATCACTCCTACACTCACCCACATACTCCTCGATCTCCCCAAGCCCATTTTCGACTTTTCCAGTCTCAACGAATTTCCTTCGACTGAAAAATTACACGTCCCATGACCTGCCACGAATTGTATATTATCATTTACCATTTTATCCTCCGGTGAACTGAATCGAAAATCAACGGTTGAAAATCACTTACTTGGATCAGAAGTAACCACCATTCCCGATTTATTGAAATCGCAATTGTAATCCTCACGACCTTTGGCTTGATAATAAGCGTTCATAGCATAAGCTGCGTGCGATCTTACATCATTCGGGTCGAAACAAGGCCCACCTTGTTGTATGGGCTTACAGTCCAAGCCCAGCCCACATACATAGTCTATGTTGGCCTGTAATGCTGCGTCACTCGCGTCAGTTCTCGGCACGCACCATTTACCTTTCGCTGCACCACCTGGTCCTGGTGCGGGTCTAGCTGGTCTGGGTGGACTCGCAGCTGTACTGGGACCCGGTGCCTGTGTAAACAGAATATTGATTATATCAGAATAAACGGTCCAGATCGATTTGTCTGTTCGCATGAGATTAACCTTTTCTATGCATACACGTAAAGCTGGTATGCTGTCAGAGAAATGTTAAATAAATGTGTACTATTTGGGGTAAATGGATAACACGTGTTGAGCGATGATTGGGTGGAGATTCAATACAGTCAACTAGCAAACGCATTTGAATACTACCTCTAGGCTCCATCATTGAAGTTTGAAATTTCAAGTTGTTCTTACGCGTGCGCTAGTCCCAAGCGAGGTTAAATTACGTAATCAGCCCTAGATAACTAGGGTGAATAACGCGAAGATGACCAGCAGTTGTATGTCTAAAATGGTAAATGCATGAATGCAGTAGAGTGGAGTAACGAAATACCGTTTTTTGAACCAAGACGTCGACGTTGTAAACAGGGGTGAAGTCGGGTTTAAACAACCCGAAATTCTGCTCCGAGATCGACGGCTTCAGATTCTCGTTAAACAAAGCGAAGATATAAGTCTCAAAAGTCCTATTCGGCATCAGAGGAGTCCCTTTTCCAGTATTCACGTGCTTCACAAGATTCCCATTAAAAGACAACGCATTCTGCAAATTCGAGTCGGGTTGGTTCGGGTCACCCGCAGAAGGCCACCCGGTTTCTCCAACAACAATGTCTACATCTTCATACCCGACTTTCTTCATCGCCGAGTAAACAGCATCAAGCTGCGCATCAAACAAATTCGTGTAGTTCTTCCCCGTCGCAGGATCAAAAACGCCAGGATTCGGCTTAAACAAAGCGTAGTTCAACGTCTCGGGTTTAAACCCGAAATACGGGTACGGGTTAACCATAAAAGCCGACTTGGTCCGTCTATGAAAATCAAGAATCTTAGCAAACACAGCCTTATCATACCCCTTACGAAACTTTCCCGTACTAGGCGGCTCAGAGGTCGATAATATCCCCAACGAATGAGGCGTCGACACCTGGATGTGACTCAAATTCGCCTGATCCAACGCCGTTTTGAGAGTACTCATCGCACCCAATAGATGAGCTATCAAAACCTTATCCGACGTGGCGAGGATTTCGTTTCCGAGAACTACGTATCTGAAAACGGTTTGCGGGTGATGTGGCAAGATGTTATTGGCCACCCACGTTTGCGCTGCTGGAAGCTTAGCCAAAGCAGGTATGTCGCCATTGCCGACTGTAACGGTGACGGCGATGTTCGTGTTGGCAAACGCGCGGAGAATGTCGGGATTCGTGTCGAAGATCTTGACGGCGTTTATTGACGTTTGGGTTTTGAGAAACTTCGCGACTTGGTCTGGTGGAGGAAGGTTGTTTGCGACCGTGCCGTAGTTAACTCCGATTGGGTAAGCGGCGGAGGTGGAGTCGATACGGAGGAGAATATTAAGAAGCAAGAGAAGAAGATAGAGACGAGAGTGTTTGGTTACTGTACCCATGTTAGAGCAGAAGAAAAAGCGCAGAGAAATACAGAGCTCACAGGCAAAAGTGTAGGATTTTGTTTTAGTTTATTTTGCTCTGTCTTCGAATCTTGAGAGGCGGTGGGGGCGGTGGGGCCTTACGCGCTAAGTTTGGCGGTGTTTCATGGGATGGTGGTGGGGGCCACTGAGTACGGTTTCGTCACGCCACGTGTTGCGGTTTTGTGTCTTTGTCAGATTTGCACGCGCCGTGGTGAGAGTGGAGGGTGGTTTAAGTGAGTTAATGGTCATTTTGTGGAGATTTGTGTTTAGATTTGAAAGAAATAATGGTTTAATCAATGGCATCACTTTAGAAAGTTTTGTCTGGTGTATTGATTCGGTGATGTTGAAAGTGTTGGACCATATTTGTATTGATATTGAATTGACTAGGCCCATATAAGAGAGGTGAAAAGAGCCCATGTTAACATAATGTGTTCATGTCATGTTATTAACAAACAACGGCGTGTTCGGTCTGTGTTGCAAAAATGTGGGAGAGTCGGAGCAAGCAAGCGCTCGTTTTCATCACAAACATGGTGAAAATCCCACCTCAGAACACACTCTCGCTTCTCAACTCCACAGCTCTACAACACCTCGAACACACACCACAATCAATATCAATGGCTCTCCACATCCTCTTAACTTCAAACTTGCAATCTCATGCACAATCTCTAGTTCTCCAAATACTCTCAGGTCGTATCTCCTCTTCGTTCTTCACTCCCAACTCTCTCTTCCAACAGTTGACTTTACAAAAGAGTGAAGATCACAGTTTAAAACTTCATTTGTATCAAGCAATTATAAATGCCCATGTGAAATATCGATTGAGTGAGCAAGCTCTGTTTTATTTCAATCAAATGCTGGGTGATGGTCTTGTACCTGAACCAATCACTTTCAATAATCTACTTGGTTTTTTGATTGAATCAATTGGGTTTGAAAAGGGGTGGTTGTTTTTTAAAGAGAACATGTGTAAGGTTGGGTTAGATGTTTATAGTTTTGGGATTGTTATCAAGGGTTGTTGTGAAGTTGGAGACTTGAATAAGGGTTTTGAGGTTTTGAAACAAATGGAAGAATTGGGTTGGTCTGCGAACGTTGTTGTTTACACTACTTTGATTGATGGGTGTTGTAAGAATGGTGAGGTTGAGAGAGGTAAGGCTTTGTTTAATCAAATGGAGGAGCTTGGTTTGGTTGCTAATCAGTATACTTACACAGTTTTGATAGATGGGTTGTTCAAAAAAGGTCTTAAAAAAGATGGGTTTGAGCTGTATGAGAAAATGCAGCTGAGAGGAGTGTTGCCTGATTTGTATACCTACAACTGTTTGATCAATGAGTATTGCAATGATAGGAAAACAGGACTTGGGTTTAAACTGTTCGATGAAATGCGTGAGAGAGAGGTTGCTTGTAATGTTGTTACTTACAATACATTGATTGGTGGGCTGTGTAAGGACAATAAGGTTTGGGAGGCCGAGAGGCTGTTCAATCAAATGAGAATGGCTGGTATTAGTCCAACTTTAGTTACATACAACACATTGATAGACGGGTTTTGTAGTGTGGGAAAGATGCATGTCGCGCTGAGATTGTTCGATCAATTAAAGTCGAATGGCCACTCGCCCTCTTTAGTGACATATAACACTCTCATCACAGGTTTTTGTAGAGCTGGAGACTCGGTGAGTGCAGTCAATTTAGTTAGGGAGATGGAGGAGAGAAACATAAAGTCTTCTAAAGTGACATATACAATTCTCATCAATTCATTGGTTCAGTCTAATGAGATGGACAAAGCATTTCAGTTATACGCAAATATGGAGAAGGCTGGTTTGGTTCCTGATGTTTACACCTTCGCTGTCCTGATCAATGGGTTCTGCAGGAAAGGAGACATGAAAGAAGCATCACAATTGTTCAAATCAATGAGCAGGATGCGGTTAAAACCTAATGATGTTGTGTATAACATATTGATTTTAGGTTATTGCAAAGAGGGGAGGTCTTATATGGCTCTTAGGTTGCTTAATGAGATGGATGAGAAGGGAATGGTGCCGAATATCGCTAGCTTTAACAATACAATTCGCACCCTCTGCAATGACAAAAAATGGCAAGAGGCCGAGGTTTTACTCACTAAGATGGGGAAGTCTGGTTTAAAACCATCAATTTCATTATACCAAATGATATCTAAAGCCCAACATGATATATGACCTGACTCTATTTTTATCTCTTTGTGATGAGACTGAGGAAGCTAGGTAACTGTGGAAGAGTTTCTGATCTTCGATTTTTGACTTGGACTGGAGAGCAATCCCAATGATGCCCATAAACTTGGTTCAAAGCTCTATCCAGCACTTGTTTGTACATCTAATATCTCTTCTGTAATATTGAGACAGATGTCATCCGAAAGTTGCAAAAGAAACCAAACTAACATGTGTTGTTTTTATCTGATATTCTTTTTGGTTTTACACAGTTAGATATACTCTAATTTATTAACAGTTGACATCTGTAAGCTTGACAGAGGAAGCTATACTGACAAGTTAATCTTATTAAATAAACTTTATACAAATATACTTTATCAGCATATAAAGCAAAATCTGTTTTTCTTAATGTTCATAGGTTGTAAACCTGTCCAATGATGAGTGTCCATGATTTCGAGGTTGATACATGGTTTTCATTGTGGATACCAGGTTTTTGACCAATACTACCATTGTCTGATACCTTAGCAATACTATTTTTAACTGCATTAACGTCTCTACTGCGGCTCACAGTAAATCCTAAATACATGCAAGTAAATAAATTTCACAATAATCACTATTCTTTAACTCTTTAACTTAATTGTCACTTGAGATTATTCATTAATACTTACAAGCCATATAATCTAATCCAACGGTTGAGATTGGATCCATTTTATCACAATAAAATATTTTAATCTTATCTACATATGCTTTTATGGGATAAATATCATTAATAACTGCCACATCTTCTACATAAAAAAATATAGACTTAAATAGATATAAATTTCAACGGCTATGATCAACTTGGGGTAAGATTCAACCATTAGATCAACGGCTAATATTAACTCATATTAATATAAGAAAATATAATGTTGTACTTGCAAGCTTTCAATAACCCACTCAGACTCACAGCAACGCAATAAAAAGGCTCATGTCAACAAACACCCCGCCCACTCTTCCATCGCAAACGGGTCAGGACCCGAACCAAACCGCTCCGGACAACGCATCTTCTGTTGACTTGCCTCCGGACCCGCTTCTAGAGTCTGGATCTTTCATCGCTGCTGCGACTGCGTTAAATGATCTGAGCAGGACGGAGGAAATGAAAGATCGAGAAGCTTCTGGTACGTCGAATGGAGCTGCTGCTGAGTCGGAGAAGACTCCGGCGAAAACGAATCAGCGTCGATCAGGTGCGGCTGAGTCGACTACGACGCCGGATAAACCGCAGAGAGGACGACCGCCTGCAAGTTCTTCGACGGAGTCGGCGAGTTGGTTGCCGGCTGGTTGGGTGGTTGAAGAGAGACCCAGGACTTCTGGCGCTACAGCTGGAGTTATTGACAAGGTTTTTTTATTTTATTTTATTTTAATTTTTTTATATTGAAGATATAATAATGGAGTAGCATAATGAATTTATTTTCCTCATTAAAGCTTAATATTTTCTGACTTGAATTTAGTGGAACTCTTTTTTTTTTTTTTAATTTATAAACATAAGTAATAAATTCGTTTTGATTAGGGTTTAACTTAGACCTAATTATTGTGCTAATTGTTCTAGAAAATTATTAAAACTTGCCTTCTAGACGAGGAATGGTGTGAATAGAAGAAGATAAGTTAAGTGTTGATTTTTATTTTTTATTTTTAGAATTTTCAATAGTCAGGAGGTATATTTTGGGATTACACAGACTGTTACTCCTAGAAGCTGTCATCTTGGTAGACTAAACAGGCAGTTTCATGATCAATGCATTGTTGTCTGCTTCAATGCAATATGATTTTAATGCTTATGCTCTGACGCGCAAAGCAAAGCTCCCAATGCTTTGTATTATCCTTGACGCGGAAATGGATGTGGTTTGATAACTTTAAAGTTTTGGAATGACTTACATTTTTCAACAAGTTGATTGATTAAGAATATTTATGCTGGTTGTTAACACATGCTAGGTAGTTATTCACTGGATTAGCAAAATTATTATAAGAGTTATACTTGGTTTAGAGGAATGTTTATTAAGATTTTGATTCAATAATTTTCATATGTTTTTATGATGAGAATTTTTTTAAGGAAGTTTGGAGTGAGGGTTTATTAAGATTTGGTTGCTTGATTTCCATTTCTAATGTTTTTTCTTCACGACTTGTAATAATATGCACAAAAAGATTTAACTTATAATTAGTTTTATTTTTTCATTTAAATCTATCTCTTTGGAAAGTTGTACAATTAATTTCTGTTTAGAATTTTAAAGCATTGAATATAGAGAAATGATTAAATCTCTTTTGCACCCTGTGTTTCTTGTTTTAATGGTTTGGCTTCGGTATGACTGTGGCTTAGCTTACTTTTTGACCTATTCTTTGATGTTTCATCTTGAATATGATAGACTTGACTTATACTAGAATTTGATGTAAATGGACGAAAAAAATGAGGTTTAGGATTATTGATGTTATGTTGTTATCCCTTTAGGTTTTACCACGAATCGTTGTTCAGGTATCATTTGTAGGTTGTGTAGATTATATGATCAGGATCTCATGGAGTTGTATAGTAGATGTTATTGAAAGTTAGTTTCCATTCAACCCTTTTGACAAACTATTGCTCTGGTCATATTAAGATGACCTAATAATTGTCTTTTCTTGTGCAGTACTACTATGATCCAACCACATGCCGGCGATTTCGCTCAAAGAAGGAGGTGCTTTACTTCTTAGAATTTGGAACAAAACGTGGTAAAAGAAAGAAAGATGACCCTGAAAATGGCGTGGAGGTTAGTGAATATGTTTTCAACTTCTGAAACTTGGGGTATGTTTTCAAGCTTTTATTTCCTAACATGCACCAAAATTGCCTTGACTTGACAGTCTCGTGGAAGCTCTGGGAGCGACAAACAGAAAAAATCCGGTGCCAGTGCAAAAGCAAAAGCCAAAGCAAAGGCAGCATCTGCAGCGAGCTTTGATTATTTCGATCCACCTGATAAGATAGAATGGGTTTTGACAGACGAAACTTACGATCGTTGGACTGCTTTCATGGGGACAAAGGAGTTAACAGATTCTGTGACACACAGTTGGGTTTTGGCTTTTGCTTCTTCAACAGCCAATGGTTTCACCTCAACATAATGAATGAACCCATTTAGATTATGACATAATGATGTTAAAGACCACATTATTTAATGTAGTTTCTGATCAAATTCTGGTTGTCGCTGCTATTGCCCAACTGACCAAGACCAACTAACAATTTTGATCAAAAATTATGAATTGTAAGTTAATAGGGCTTGGGGTTAATCTCTCTGCACATGTTTGTGCTTCGACCTGATTTTTCTGTAAAATGAAGTAGTCCTCAGTGCTCTCTCTCTCTTATTGTTTGTGTAACTGGTTCGCTATTTGAGATCATGCTTATGAAAAAACATGAAACATTAGGGTAGATGCTGACTAGTGTTATGATGTGTCTAGTTTCAAACTCCACAACCAAAAATGCCTTCTTTTTCATAACCTCACTTCGATAGAATTTAAATCTAACCCCTTAAATTAAATTTATTTATTTACTTTATATATTAAAATTAAAATTAATTGCTCACAGAAAATCTAATTATACAACCAACTTAAACCTAATAGTGGTGATAGAATAAATTAAATTTATTAATTAAATCGAAGAAAATCCAAATAAAGTTGTATAAATACAAAACACATCAACTCTCAAAACAAAATCTAAAAGCATCACCGATTCTTTCACTTCCAATTCACTGGCGAGAACCGAAGCGACTCCAAAAACTCTGTAATGACCAGCAAGAAGAGAAATTCCAATGCTGAACGTGCGTTAAGTGGGTCCAAGAAGAAAATGAAGAAAAACAAGCGACAATATGACGGCAATGTGGACGCGACTCCGGCTTCCGTCAAACGGTTGGAGAGGAAGAAGAGAAAAGCAAAAGACAACGAGCGCCGTCGCACTTCTTCGAAAGAAAAGGAATCGCCGTCGTCGCAACAACCGTCCAAGGCGGAGACGGAGGCTGCTCCTTCATCTAAAGTGCCTGAATGTACACAGGTGTATAATTTTCTGCTTGATTTTTATTTGTTATCAAGTATTTGAATTGTTTTGTTGTTTGAGTTGTTGTTTATTGTTCTAAAAAAAAAATGTATATATAGAGATGCATTTACAATTGAACACGTTAGATTTTGTGTATTTGATTATATTAACTTGGTGTGTTAGTTTTAGTAACCAAATATCTAATAAAGGTCACAATTTGGGTTTGTTGTGTGGTATAGGAGAGTGAGGTAGAGAAAAACCTGAGCATGGTGCTTTCAGGCTTAGGAAAGATTGAGACTGGCTTTGGAATTATTGAGAAGCAACAGAGAATGATTATGGACAAGCTGGATAGCATTATTGTGATGGTTTCTGAAATCAAGGATCGTGATGACAATTACCTACAGGTTCTGTTTAGGCATGTTGCCGAAGTTAAGGATTTACTCATACAAAGGAGGTGAGTTTGTTAGCCATGGAAATTTCTATGATTCTTATGAATAAAATTGATTTGACATTGAAATTTTATTACTCGTGTAGGCCGGATTTGATCATGGCATTTGCATCCGCTACTGGCAATGGTGGTCAGGCGAATCTTTGAAGTTCTTCGCTGCTTCATTACCAACTATAGCTGGAAATGATGTATGAGGTAGTTGTTTCTGGATTCTTGGCGATGATCTTATATGCTTTGCATCATATTTTGTGCTCTTATGATTCTATTGTTGAATGTATCTATTTAGTTATTTTGATGTGATGAATGGGTTTTCGTAAAAGTTTGGATCCGTTTTTGTGAATCTAATTGCTCTGTCTCTGTTTACTTGTTCTTTGGTGTGCTATAGTTGAAAGGCTGATACTAGATAGCTTAACATGTAAACCCATTTGTGCCTGCTTTAAGTCTTGCTCTGTCTTCTAAGGTTTTCATCATTTCGGGGGCTAGTAATGGGTTTGGTTATGGTGGTGTTTAGGTGGGGTTTTTTTGGTTGCTGCCTTCATTCACCTTGAGAAACTAAGTGGTGTTTGTTGGTTCATTGCTCGAATTTGCAGTTGCAGAATGTTACACAATATGTTTTTATAACAATCGTCATTATCTTTTATGATGTTTGAATGAATACAAGAATGTGATACTGATGGTGATAGGATTTTATTTCTCAATTGAGATCACAAATTTGGATTTTTATGTTCTACAATCTCCTAATGTTACATACTCCGCTTCCTAATTTTAGAATTTTCTTGTCCTAATAGGTTTAAGATGCTGGTGGAAGACTTCTTCTGGCATGTTGAACCAGAACTTGAAGACCAGTGGATTTCAGTAAGAAGCTATGATAACTACTATTTTCATCTACTTGACCACGGCATATGTAATCAAAAACTTGTGAATAGTCAGTATATGACAGTGGAAGAAGAAATATATGCCTGGAATTTTTTTCCCCTTTAGTTAATGTCTACTTCCTTCAAGCTAATCTTATCAAAACATGAAATGAGTGTGTGATGTTTTAAGTCCATGAACCAAGATAAAGCACAAATAGTTAGATTGATCTACAATTGTAATTCAAATTTAACATCTACCTAACTTGACATACTTTTTGCCAAAAACCTAACCCATCTAAAAAGGCACAAAAAAAACCAGTGGCCCAAATTATCCAATATAAAAACAAGACTCAGATCAAATCTCAGCTCACCACTTCCCATACAATATTTCTCATATTCTCGATTTCATCGCCCAAACAATCACTCATGGCCAGAAAATTCATCGTCGGCGGCAACTGGAAATGCGTACGTATCTCTCTGATTTGTACTTTATTTGGTCACTCATCAATCGATTTCATTAGATCTCGCTACTTTATTGATTTTCGAGTTAATGGGTTTTTATTTATTGTTGGCAGAATGGAACAACTGAGGAAGTGAAGAAGATCGTTACTACTTTGAATGAAGCTGAGGTTCCATCTGAGGATGTTGTTGGTATGCGATTCTTTGTGGATCGTGTTGTATGACGTGTGTGTGTTTGTGGTTTGTTTATCTGATGATGATGATTGGTTTGTTTTGGTTTTTGTTTTGCAGAGGTTGTTGTGAGTCCTCCTTTTGTGTTCCTTCCTACAGTGAAAAGCTTGTTGCGGTCTGATTTCCATGTCGCTGCACAGAACTGCTGGGTTCGCAAGGGTGGTGCTTTTACTGGTGAAGTTAGGTGTGTATGTTGTGTGTGTTTTTGTTTGTTAACTATTATGTTGTGTATGCTATTATTGATATGTTTTATGTATGTTTGTTTGACAGTGCTGAGATGCTTGTCAATTTGGGTATTCCATGGGTTATTATTGGTCACTCTGAGAGAAGAGCACTTCTGAATGAATCAAATGAAGTGAGTGTGATGATAGTATAGGCTGTTTTTTTTTAGCTGCTACCTTTTGCCAATTTAGTATTTACAGATTGGTGTGCTATGTTAATGTGTAGTTTGTTGGAGACAAAGTTGCTTACGCACTTTCTCAAGGCTTGAAAGTGATTGCCTGTGTGGGAGAGACTTTAGAGCAGCGTGAGGCTGGATCTACAGTGGCTGTTGTTGCTGCTCAAACCAAAGCAATTGCAGGTAACTTCCTTGACAAAGCAATAGGGAGAGGGAAAGGGGAAGTTAAAAGTTCAAACTTTAAGTATTTAACTTATGTAATCTGCATTGATTTATCGGTGTTTTTATGTGATAATGGTCTAATGCTGCACTGTGGAGTTGAGAAGAATGACTGATTATTATTTCTTTTCTATCAATTATAAACTGTATGAGAGTGTGCAAGAAAATTTTCAGCATGCTTATACTGGGATATGCTTGATATTTTAGGGTATTTTTCTTTACACCTATGACCTTGCTGAAATAACATTTTTAATCATTTTTACTTGCAGAGAAAATATCAGATTGGACAAATGTGGTGTTAGCTTATGAACCAGTTTGGGCCATTGGTACTGGCAAGGTCGCAACCCCTGCTCAAGCTCAGGATGTAAGTTTGAGTAATTAATGTCTTCTGATATTCCTAAGCATGTTATTGCTTTAGCATATGTTTGAATAACAGAGATCAGTATGATTACTTTGTGTGTGTGTGTTTTACCCTTGTGTGTATTAACTACTTAGAAGTTAGTGTATCCATGTCCAAGCAAATTCTCCTTTGCACTAACTCTTAAATATCAGACCCTGATTACTAGTTGGTAATTGTTCACACATTGACAATTTGTTGAGTTTTAGATTCTACATGGAAACCTTGAATTCATGCAGATATCAGCCTTATTCTGCAAATTTGCAGTTTTCATATGCTTTTTGCTTATAGTTATGAAACTCCATGACATGTTTTAATCAATTATTTCTCATTCTTGTTAGGTTCATTTTGAATTGAGGAAATGGCTTAAAGAAAATGTCAGTGCTGAAGTGGCTGCATCAACTAGAATTCAGTATGGAGGTATGTGTTCCTTGCCTGTGAAGTCTCTTTCTTTCGTGTGTTTAATTTTCCTAGCTGTGCTGTAAGCAGTGTCTCTCACTTACTGTTAAACATGTAAAATTTGATGTAAAAGTTCGAACTCTGCCCGTACATGTTTAGTTGCTGACTTGGAGTGCTCAGAAAGCATATCTAGACACATTAGCAATGCTGATATTCCCAAAATTTGAACCAAGAGCTTGGAGAACCCACTTTGCCTATAAACTTATCACAAATAGAAGCTATAAAATATGTTTAAAGAGAGATAATCAGGCTAGTTCTAGTAGAAGATAGCCACAATTGCACCCACCAATCATCCCCATTTCTATGCATTTACTACACCAATTAGTGTCCGAACATGGATTGTAGAACATGGATTGTATTAGTGAAGTAATCTGTTCCGAAATTGTTCACATTCCCAACTGTTGCACAGGTTCTGTGAATGGAGCAAACTGCAAAGAGTTGGCAGGACAGCCCGATGTTGACGGATTTTTGGTTGGTGGAGCTTCTCTAAAGGTGAGCAATAGTTGCTCCTTGAATAAATATGACCTTGTTTGTTTCGTTACCTTAATTATCAGAATAGCTGCTGATTCTGATTCTTCTGTTTATTTTTGTTATTAGCCGGAGTTCATTGACATCATCAAGTCCGCCACAGTGAAGAAGAATGCTTAAATTGAAGAAGAACCAAATATTTAAAAGTAAGGTCTTGCTTCTTGTTTTCTTCACCATAAATGTCTTTATGGGAACCAAGAGTTTGTAATTTTGCAGTTCCAAGTTTGTCTGTGTTATGCCATAGTAGTATCCACTTTTTATGTCTAATAAGAGATGATGACATTCAAGAACCTCCCCTACTGGTTCCTATTGTGGATTTTTTATATGATAACCTGCTTTGAGATCAGGCATCAAGCTTTCATCATTTATTCACCAGTATAAAATTGACTCTGAAATAGCCCTTACTTTTGAGTTTTGACTTCCATTTATTCCCATTTCGTTATTGAAGATGTTAAACTTGCAAACAAAGCAATGCTTATGTATGTAGTGGGCTGAGCCCGTGAGATAAGCCCAATTTGAAACCAATAAGCCCATTTCATAAAGCCTCAACTGATGTGACCCAAGTCCAATTTCTGTGCATGATGCGAAATCATTATATGCTCAGAACAAATGATGGATTTAGAACTACTTTCTGTACTTTTATTTCTCATGGGAAATATAAAAATAAACTTCCTTTCTGACCTAATCGATTGTTCCAACTTTATAGACAATTTCGTTGAAAATCTAACACAACCAACACCAATATTGTCACTACACTACAAATGACTTTACACACATTTCATCATTTATTAGTTGACTATGTCTAACCAAACCAAATAATATCAACCCAGTACTTGAATCCGTACACCGTCAAATATATCACCCAAAACGTACCACATAGTTTTGAACTTTATGCTGACTTCAATTTCAAACAAAATCATCATAAAAACCCATTTTAAGCACAAAATCACACATATTGAATTATTTAATTTCATAAGATAATGACTTATTATTATTTTATTTATATTATTTAATCACCCAGTGCCCGTCAATCTCGTTTAAATGCTAGGGGACAAAATTGCCAACCCTTTGACTATTGCTTCACAACTCTCACCTACATTTCATTATCGGATCATATAATAAAACAATTATTCATATCAACACTTATCTTTCCACTTTAACCACTCATTTATTTTCATCCTTAAGATTTTATTATTATTTAGTGTAACTGTGATCATGATTGATGTTTATGTATTTGGTCTGGTTGTATATGGTTTTGGTTTTAAATTAAAACTGCAATTATTGATTATTGTATTTTAATTTAGGGTAGCTGTACATTCCAAGTACGAATTTAGATCGCTAGTATTATATATTACAAAATTATGTTTTCTTTAAGTGTACAGTTAGATATCTCCAAAACACATGGTGTTCGATTTCGTCGAGATATATCAACATGGATATCTTATTTAGTACTATGTGTTTTTGAATTTAATATTCTTATATTTCCTGATATTATTAGATTTGTTGTGGTTCTGTTCTACAAATTGACAATTTAAAAACAAACAAAATAATAATTTCATAACTAGAGTCTCAATTTTTAATTTTTTTTTTTAAAAATCTCTCATGTTTATTATACAGGATTGCATATTTCACTGAAAATACAAAATATTTATTATTTAAAATTATGAGGATTGACTCACAAAGTAATTAGGACACGTGGCAGCATGCATGTGCAGGTTTAAGTGGGACCCAACTTAATGACTCGAACTGGTTTGAAGTCAAATTGATGAGTTGGGTTTCGAAGTCTACTTTCATCAACAGCCACACGTGACACAATCAACATCCAGCGGTGGAAATCGTTTGTTAAAAATTCTGCTGACGTGTATGTCTACGTAGCTCATATATACCATTACACGTCATTTTTTCTTTCAATTATTATTTCAATAATCTCTATATCAACGTCGGTGCTGTCATTTAAAAATTGATTTAATCAAATAATTAAACTTTAATTCAATTACCACGATTTATTTTATTTTAGAGAAAATATTATTATATTTGAAAATAAAAATAAAAAATTGAATTTGAATCCCGTGAATTGGTGTGAAAAATTAATGAAGTGTAATAAAAGAATGTGAAGCCAGCTAGCTTAGTATTGGAATTGAGTTGTGCACATTAATTTCGATAATTAAAGAAGTAGATATGTTGTCTTCTTCATGTGTGTTATCCATCAAAATCTCCTACTTTTACCAACTTCACTTCATTTTATCAAATTGATTTACAAGTATCATTGATATAGATTACAAGTAGGGTTTGTAGGGACAAAAATGTTCCTAACCCTAACCCTAACCCTAAAATCAAAAATAGATCTACATGCACATGATACATGCCTTAACCTAAATGTAGATTTAATTAAGACACATGTCGTGTCCAAACATCAATAATACTAACGTTAGTTTTGTCAATAGAGATATGTACACATGTTATTGACGATTTACTATTTGTTTAATGGTGAAAATGTTTTTAATTCATTCGAAGTTGGCAGTGTCGTCACGGTTTTGACTGGGTAATTAATGAAGATGATGAATATTTATCATGTTATTTAGACTAATGGTTTGATATATATTTTTTTAATTAGTTAATCCACGTGGTTATTTTTATGTAAATTTAAATTAGTTTTAAATATAGGGAAAATATAATATTATGTGTATAAAAATAATTTTGAAATTAATAAATAGATAAATAGCTAATTATTTATAAATATAAAAAATTTTAAATTAAATCTATTGCGTTGAAGATAATAGCAATTGGACTCTAAATTTTGAAAATAGATTCGGATGTATTATAATATTATATTTATAAATTATTAAAAATATATTAATAAAATTTATTGTTATTAAATATTAACTATTGACATTATCATAAAAATATATGTATATGGTATATAAATAATTTACAAGTTAAATGTAGAATATTATTACAATATTATCCATTAATTCTATATTCAAATAATAAATATTTATATAACACTATAAATAGAACACACGTATCATCGTATGGATCATAAAATTGACTATAATTGGAATAACAATTATTTATAGAAATATTTTTATTTTTTCAACTAGTACAATGAAAAATGTATATTACATTTTCTCATACATCAACCCAGCCAAATAGTAAAAGCCACCCAAGAAAGAAAGAGATAATAATCAATCATATAACCAAGAATTAAGTACACAAAAAAAATAAATAATTTTAAAAAAAAATTAACCAAAAAAATAATTAAAAAAATAACAAGTGTGTGTGCAGTGCTTATCTTCTCTGACTTGACTCAACACAGTACCACAAAAGAGAGATATACAGAGAAAGCATGTCCCACCTCTACATACAACGTGTAAGCTTCATAGAGGGTCCATGCCGCCATTAAAGCAATTCTCTTCTCACCTTCCTTTGTAATTTTCAATTCAAAACAAAACAAAACAAAACAAAAACCACTTTACCTCCCTCTCTCTGCGTCTCTGGTTTTATAGCATTCATTGAAACTTATTGTGTTTCTGTTTTGTTGTCACTTGTTAAAGCATATCTCATAACTCTGATTGAACCTAGTCAACTCTCTCTCTCTCTCACTCACTCAATGTTTTCAGTCCTTTTGCAACCTGACAAACACTAGAGCTTTAAACCCATCTTTTGCGCTGGATATATAGTGAAGAAGAACAGAGGTGGGTGGTTTGTTTGTTGTTTGTGTTTTGTGATTCTAATGATGAGTTGAGATTCTGTAATCTCTAAAAGAGAAATATGTAGCTGGGTTTGTTTGGTTTTTAGAATAGAAAAATGGTTGCTTTGTAAAAGATTGTGACTTTTACAAAACTAGATCTGCTTTTGTTTCTGTTTTTGTTCTCTGTTATCTATATATGAGCTCATTTCAAGATTGAATTTTGTGATTGGTAGAGAAGCGAGATTGAGAAAAGCTTTGTGGGTTTTACTTTGAAGAAGTTGATTTCATGGGGATTTGCTTGAGTGCTAGAATCAAAGCTGAGAGCCCATTCAATACAGGTACTTTACTTTTCCAGTTTTTTCAACTTTTTTGGTTTTTCATTAAAAGGAATCCGTAACCCTGTTTTCTAAAACCAATATTTGGTCTTCTTTTACCTTCCTCAAAGATTCTGTTTTGGTGGGGTTATACTATTATTAGCCTTGGATAAAAAGTAGGTTGGTTTTGATTCTGATTCCAATCATGTGGTCTTGTTTGATTTTGAATCATTTTGTCAATTTCACCATTTCTTGCATGTTCTGATCATTTAACCTTTAATTGTATACTGAAGAGGATTTTATAGAATTTGGTCACACTTTGTTCTGATCTGCATCTCTACAAATTGACAATCCCTTAGATTTCAACTTCATGCATTTGCATTTGCAGGACTGAGTACCAAATATGTTAGCACTGATGGGAATGATAGCAGTATAAGTAGTAAGGTCTCATCATTTACGGCTCCTCCTACACCTAGGAGTGAAGGTGAGATCTTGCAGGCTTCCAATGTGAAGAATTTCGGTTTCTCTGAACTCAAATCGGCCACCAGGAACTTCCGTCCAGATAGTGTGTTAGGAGAAGGAGGTTTCGGTTCTGTTTTCAAAGGATGGATTGATGAGCATTCCTTTGTTGCTACCAAGCCTGGGACTGGTATGATCATTGCTGTGAAAAGGCTTAACCAAGAGAGTTTTCAAGGTCACAAAGAGTGGCTGGTGAGTTCCATCTCTACTTCTTCAAGTATAGTTTGTCAATGGAGAAGAGATTAGGCCAGAGTAGTAGCCGATATAGTGGACTTACACATGCATTCATGATTAACCATGCTTTGTTTGATATCATATTGTTTTAAAGAGTTTTATGCATTTGGCATACAAATTGTCTAAAGTTGTATCTGTGATGTTATATAGGCTGAAGTTAATTACTTGGGGCAGCTTTACCATCCTAATCTTGTCAAATTAATTGGATATTGCTTTGAGGATGAACACCGACTCTTGGTGTATGAATTCATGCCTCGAGGCAGCTTGGAGAATCATCTATTCAGGAGTGAGTTTCTGCTTCCTTGCTGCTACAACCATTGAATCATAGTATTGATATATTCATGTCGAGTTTGAGCTTAATAGGTTTCTTTGTACCAGGAGGTTCTTATTTCCAGCCGCTTTCATGGAACCTCCGCTTGAAGGTGGCTTTAGGTGCTGCAAAGGGGCTTGCCTTTCTCCATAGTGCCGAAACCAAAGTCATATACCGGGACTTCAAGACTTCTAATATTTTGCTCGACTCTGTATGTAAATCTGAGAATTATATATCCTCTCTACTTTATAATTGATATAGTTTTTGTTTATTTTTTTGCTGATTGTAATATATATGCGAACATATAGAACTACAATGCAAAGCTTTCTGATTTCGGGTTGGCGAAAGATGGGCCAACAGGTGATAAAAGTCATGTTTCAACCAGGGTTATGGGGACATATGGATATGCAGCTCCAGAATATCTGGCTACAGGTACTTTTACTATTTGTTTCACATTTTATTGCTTGATTTATGTAGTGTACATTGTACTAGTGTCTGTGCATACGAGAGAAGAGTATAACTTATATGTTACATTCTTTTAATTAGTTTATTCTCCTTTTGTTTATAGGTCATTTAACTACAAAAAGTGACGTCTACAGTTTTGGAGTTGTTCTGCTAGAAATGTTATCTGGTCGCAGAGCAGTTGACAAGAACCGGCCAACTGGTGAACACAATCTAGTCGAATGGGGTAAACCGTACCTAGCCAACAAACGTAAGATCTTCCGAATCTTAGATAACCGTCTAGAAAGCCAGTATACATTGGAGGCAGCCCATAAGGCAGCTACACTTGCGCTGCGCTGCCTCTCAACAGAATCCAGGTTCAGGCCGAACATGAATGAAGTGGTCAATGTATTAGAGGAGCTCTATAAAGCTGATGAAACTGGAAATACTAACAGCAACACAAACAGCAGGTCAAGCAACCGGCCAAAACTTCGTCGACAAAGTGCAGATGATGCCAAGAACAACAGTGTTACTGCTTATCCACGGCCCAATGCTTCCACTCTCTAAGCTTTCAAAATGAAGCACAGATCTCTATATATAGATATGAAGCAAAAATTTTCTATATATCTCTATAACTCATAGAATCCAAACCTCTTGGTTCTGACTGTACAGTTCTTGTTCTGGCTAATGTATTCCGTATCGATCCAAACCAGGTTTGTAGCACAAGGGAATGCTGCTGAAATTGATGTATGCCTGCTGAGATCTCTCAAAATGTTTGTAACACAACAGAAAGGCTTGGAGATACAGGGATGATGTAAGTGCTTTCAATGGTTATATTAATATATTTAGTTCTTTCACTACCATCAGCACTGTGTTATCTTGATTCATTTTGCGGGTATTGATTCAAGTTGTTGTGACTGATTTCTAGGGTGTGATTAGAGGTGAGTAAGATGATTAGGGTTCAATTTATGTTATCCATATGCAGGCATCTTTTGCCATCCAAAGTGGCAGGAGAAGGTGGCCTAAAAGATGAAAAGTGAACAAAAAGTACATAATACAGATGGATAGATTGGTTGGTGGGTGTAGTGTAGGTGGATAAGAGAGTGAAGTGTGCATATACCACTTGGATGCATAATGGAAGTGGATTTCTTCCTCAAGCTTTTGTGCATTTTCATCACAAAAGTTGGACTTTTGAAGTCTTCTCTGCATCAAGGGTCAGTAATCACTGTCCATTCAAAATCTGATAACAATTTCGATAAACAATCCAATCTCTACCAGTCAAGTTTTCATTCATGGAGGAATGCAACTTGAAAGATTTAGATAGGTTAAGGTCATGGCAGTCTATATCGCAATTATGTAGAAAAAGTCCAAATCTGAAACTAGAAGACAACCATTTAAAGAGTTGATATGATAAGATATGTTCTTGAGATTGGAATTTAGAAGTTAGAACCTCCCTCAGCAAATAACTAAGATCACATATAGACAACTATATCATTCTTACCACTTCTTACAAATCAAGACAACCTAGGCTTGATTTGTTGCAAGTGTATTCAAGGATGCACATAAAGCAGTTCACTTTTACTACCTATATCTACAACTAACAAAAGAATTTGGTGGGAGAGACAAAACATGACTCTCAACCGTTCAACAAATTATGAGACATTTTTTTACCAGTAGAGTGAATTGGTCACCATGTTCTTACCAACCCTGGTGTCCAGTTCCTCCAATCCAACTTCCCAATAGATTTGTTTCTTAGGTTGACCTTCTCTTTGATAACGAATACTCTCTTTAGATAGTTGCCTCCTTGTTTAGCAGTCTCTGTATTAGTAGTCTCTGGTTCAGGCTCAGAATCAGGTTCGGCTTGGGTTTCTTCCTTGACATCTTCGGTTCCACTGGCAGGTTGAGGGATTTCATCTTCTGGAGAAGTTGTTTGGCTGATGATATTTCCTAATATGTCAACCACCTCGCTCATTCTAGGGCGAGATTTGGGATGTTTCATTAGGCATTTGTTCGCTAGAGAAGCAAGTTTTTGAGCGGATTTGATGCAGTATTGTCCTTCGAGTCGTGGGTCTACAATAAGATGGAATTTCTTAGAATCAGATACATAAGGTCTCACCCATTCCAAAAGCTTCTGTTCATTTCTAGGTAGATTCCTTTCCACTGTTCGCCTTCCTGTGATAAGTTCATAAAGAACAACACCGAAGCTCCAAACGTCGCTCTTTGCAGTTAACCTGCCCGTTTGAACATACTCAGGAGCAGCATAGCCTATGGTGCCAACAACCTACACAATCATATATATTTACGAACTTAGAATATTGCATATTTAGCACATATAGGCACAAACTCGCAATCAGTTTAACTAAGAAGTTTCCAAATTTCTATGTAAACAACTTACTGCTGTAGATACATGACCTAATCCTTCAGGAGGTCCCTGTCTGGCTAGTCCAAAATCCGAAAGCTTGGCATTATAATCCTCATCTAATAGGACGTTGGATGTTTTAAAATCCCTAAATATCAACTGCAAAGCACACAAAACCAAACTCAATACTCTTATTTACCTATCAAAACCTCTTTTCAAACTGACCAACTAGTATACCTGAAAGTCCATTTCTTCATGCAAGTAAGCCAAACCACGGGCTGCATCCTGTGCAATTTTCAACCTTGACAACCATGGAAGAGGGACTGGACCACGCGCCAATAAATGGTCCTCCAAGCTTTTATTCCGCATAAGCTCATATACCAACAACCGCTGCATCCCTCTCTCATCATCCTCTGCACAATACCCTACTAACTTGACAAGATTTGGATGTTTTACCACGCCCAAAAAGTTCACTTCATTGATCCACTCCTTATGCCCCTGAATACTAGAATGCAAAACAACATCATCCCATCATTCATTACCCAACAATTCTAGTCCCACAATACTAAAAATAAATCCAAAATGTTACACTAATTATGTCTTACAAATTACAATCCCAAAATGTGACAAATATCATATTGACATAGACCCAAAAAGGTAAAGTAAAACACAATCATTAAACATGTTAACTTAAACAAAACACAATTATATATAATTAATACAATTCATTAAAAAAAAGTTTGGGTCTTGCCTGGAAACCATGACGATTCAACTGTTTGATAGCAACATCAAGCTTACAATCACCCCCATCAAAATCTCTCCGATGATCAGAAACCCTAACAACACCTCTATACACACACCCAAACCCACCTTCACCGATCAAAAGAGCTCGATTAAACCCTCTAGTAGCCGATTTAAGCTCAGCAAATGAAAAAACTCTCAGATCATTAGCTCTCCGTTGAGTCAACAGCTCATAGAACCCTAACGAGTCAGACCAGTCTCTCGAATCCGAATCGAACTCAGAGCGTCTTGTATCGACACTACTCGACGCCACACTCAGTGATCGAGCCCACGACACCTTCGAAGACCTCGAAACACTCCCTCCTCCACCGCCGCCACCACCGTAACCGTCGTCCTCCCGTCTCTCTCCGTTGGAGAAATGAAAACACTTCATTTTCATAATCAAAAAGAAAAACAAAATGCGCAGAGTCTGGGTCAAAAAAAAATATAGTACTCTGGTGAATGAACCGATATAATAATTATTTTTGTTTTTGTCTATAAAATTAAATAAAAATAAAAATAAAAAATCGGTTTCGTCAGTTGAGTCTCTGACCGTATTTTTTAAATTTTATTTCATTGTGTGAAGAAGAAAACAAGAAAAATATAGATGTGAAGTGTTCGTTTCATGGGTTGGTTGGTGTCGTTTTGTTGAAAAATAAAAAAGTGATCACGAGAGAGCGGTCAGACTCAGACATGAAAGATGCTTTTATATATATAGTCTGTGTTGGCAGATGTACGTTATCTGAATTCAGAAAATAATGTAAGGGAGACGGGAAGAAGGGTAGAAGTGGAATTTGATGTGTTTGATAGGGGCATAATTGGTAATATAAGATATGGTACTAAGTCAAAACTTGTGAAGTTTACGTTGAATAGATGAGTCACTTGAATGGTTCTAAGTTTTGACTGTCTGTGGGGTATTATTATTGGTCAATTTTGCCATTTCAAAGCAAATTTTGGTTTGGGTTTATAATTTTAGATATTTATCCATATAAATATTTATTTATTTTTTAAAAAATATTATTTTTTAAATAGTTAATTATTATCCGGCATGAGGCTTGTGATACTCAACAATTGCAAGGTTATCATAAACACAACAGAAATTCATAACAGAATCATTAGAAGAAATGGCAAAGAAGAAGCAACCATCATACGGACAACAAACACAAGCATACATATGTCTTGTACAAAATCATCAAAAACATGCATGTCATGTAGTGTTTTCTACGTTTTTGGTTTGGTGGGTCTTCGACATGCTTGATCTACACAACTTGAGAACAGAAGTTCAGAGAAGTTAAAAACAGGAATCAATAATTAAAAGATATTTATATTCAATAATTAATTGAGAAATTAAAATATATTAATACTATTACACGTTTTGAGACTGTCTTTCAATATCAAGAGTTAGCATCAGTGGTTGGAAATGAAGACAAATTTGGCTCTATTTGTCGGAGGATTTCAACGGCAAGTACGAAATTTGGTACCAACTAATGAATTTTTCAATGAAAATTAAATAAAATAAAAATATATATTAATTTACAAACCAATCCAATAATTAAGTGTAAAAATTATTTTTGAATTTGGAAATATTAGTTCTATATTATGAATTTCACTATCAATATGATTCTTAAAACAATTCCAATCTCTAAATTAATATTTTTATTTTCCTATTGATAAAAGATTCCTTTATTCAGGTTTTTTATTGGTTAATTGTGAGAGAATTCCACCTATATATTCTCCAGTTGGCACTTTGTTATCTATACAAGGATCATGGAAGATCATGATAATGAATCAATTAATTATTAAGTCATTGTTATGTAGGTTTTATCACATATTAATTAGGCTGGAGGAGCTTAAACATAAAACATTTTTCAGTTGCACTCCCACCTCAATAAGGTCACATTTTCGGCTAATTATTGATTTTGTACTTTTGGCCCATTATTGTGGGGCTTATTGTTGCTATTGGGCTTCTCTAGCCCATTTATCTAAGTCTAGGTCATTCTCACTTAGAAATATTCTGGATATTAGTGGTTTCATTAGTGGAGTAACATTGTATAGTATTGAATTTTGATAAGATTTACTTAAACCAACTTTCTCATCAATGTAATCGTCTAAATAAAAATGGATTGAGGCTTCAATTTTTGAAACTCTTCCCAAGGTGCTTAGTCCTAAACTGAACGGATTAGTAGAAGGATCGGAGGTCTTCTCGCTTTAAGAAAAAACCCCAATCCAACCTTGTTTTATATCAGAAAGTTTCGACAGAAAGACTTCTGAAATGGCGCTATCACTAAATCTAAGTAATTAGGGTTAGAGTGAATGTTTAAAGCCAAAATAGAGACTTATGACTGAAATGAATATTTTAGGGTTAAAATAAAGATTTTAGGGTCAAAATAAAGATTTTAGGGTGAAATGATGTTTTGTGGACGAAATAAAGGCTTCGTGGCATAAATGAAGGTTTTTGGGTCGAAATGAAAGCTTTAGGAGAAATAATTGTTTAGGGGGAAAATAAAGGCTTTAAGACTGAAATGATGACTTAGGGTCGAAATTAAGGTTTAGAGTCAAAATGAAGGTCTTGTGGTCGAATGATAGTTAGGAGCTGAAATGAAGGTCATATGGTCGAATGATAGCTTAGAGCCGAAAATGACTTAAGGTGGAAACAAAGGTTTATAGCTGAAATGAAGGTTTTAAGGACGAAATAGTGGCTTAGTGCCAAAACATAGGTTTATCCTCCAGATGAGGAATTATACTTCGAGGTCTCGTGAAATAAAGGAAAAAAAATTGCAAACGAACTTTTTAATTGTGATTTTTAACACCCACTACAATAAATATTATTAAAAAATTAAAATTACGAATAATTTTATGTTTGATATTTATATATACCAGTGAAATAGTTATATTATTATTATTTAATTTGAATTTCAACAGTTGTTTGAATCCTCCTGCTATCACGGTTATTTTAGAAATTATTTTAAATAATTAATTACGTAAATTATTCAAACTATTATTTCTACAGTTAATTTTAATTGTTAATAAAAATAATAAATTAAAAAAAAATACTCTTCTATATTTACCAACACTATGATATTTGATCACATTCTTATAAGTTAATTAGCCATTTAAATTCTCTATGTAAATGCTAATTAATTCTTTTCATGTAATATTAATTTATACGAAAATAAATTTTTAAAAATCGAGATATAATATGCGTCGAAGCAAGCATATACCAAAAAAAAAAAAAAAATCAAATCATACAAAACTTAATAAGTATTACTAGTATTTGTCTTGCATTGTATAATTTATCAGGCAATTCATGCATTTTGTAATTTTATGGAATCATATATTATAATATTCTTAAATCCAAATGAACCCTAAGCAATATTAATTAGCTAATCAAATATTTTGAAATCTTATAAATGAAAAAGTAAAATTAAATGAGCTTCCGTTACAAAATAGATAATCATTTTGATGCTTAATAATGTCGCATTATGAAAATATATTCGAAAATGATAATTGTCTTAATTTTATCTATACAAAATAGTAAAAAATAAATAAATAAAAAATATGAGATTGTACCCACCCCAAATTTTCATCCACCATTAGTAAGAAAACTTAGTTTGAGAAATACAGAAACGACTTATCAATGAACTTTTTTTTTTTTTTCTACCTACCCTCAAAAACTCCTTGACACTCTTCCGATGGGATTTCGCTCGTAGTCCGCTTTTTTAATAATAGAATCTTGCTCTTCCTATTTTCCTGTGAGAAATATCAACGTACGAAAACTGTCTCATCAATAGCATTATTTGTCAATATTGTTATAAATAAATAAAATAAATAAATATCCTTTAACATTAACATTGATGAAGAGATAATACATATTTTGGTTTAGTATTCATAGTGAACAAATCACTGAAGCCAATAGTTATTTGGAAGTATAAGAATGTTAAGTGTATTGAGGTAGAGGAAGGTTATAAGTTTTTAATTTTTTAAAATTATTTTATAAAAAATTTAAATAATTTAGAAATTAAATTTTAATTTTTATTCCATAATATTTAAAATATATGTTTTAAATAAATTATCCAAAAATTAGAATTATAAACACACGCTAAACACATATTTATCAATTTTAGGATCTCAACACTAATAGTAATACCTAATTACTACTAAAAAATAATAATAAAAGAAGTAAGTTGAGTATGCTTGAGAACATATTTAATTATCTATTAAATTAATATTTTAAATAGCAATAGCAGTTGTTAAATTAGATTCTACACTAGTTGTTATGTCAGTAGTTGAATTTAATATTTGGTATTAGTATTAACTTTTAAATTAGTCGTAGTTATTAGGGTAATTGCCAAAAACCCCCCAAGTTCTGAAACGTTTGATTTTTCGCCACCAGTTTTCAAACGTTGTACCAAACCGCCCCCATTTACAAAACCAAAGTTGTTTTCTGTTATGATTGGATGTTTTCTGTTAATGGGGGCGGTTTGACACAAACGTTTGAAAAACGGTGGTGAAAAATCAAACGTTTCAAATTTTAGAGGATTTTTTTGTAATTACCCTTTATTAATTCTCTAAATGATATTTTTTTTTTCTTGTTAATTTTTTTATTTATATAGAATAAAATTATAATATAAAACTAATGGAATAAAATATAAATATAAAAAATAGCAAGTGAGCATAAGCAATATTTGATTATAATTGCAGGTGAGCAGAACAATATTTGAAAAATAAGAAGATATATAATGCATGATTATCCAAATTACTTGGAAAAATTTGCAATATTTTTTGGTATTTGAAGAATATATATAATGCGTGATTACAATCGTTTTTTTTTCTTTTATTAAGTTTAATTTAGTGGTAGATTTTTTTAGTCCATTATTCTTTAATAATATAGATATTTACATGTTTTAATAATTGTTAGAGTTGTAGTAATAATAATTGAATATTATTTATAAATTATATATTTACATCATTTTAATTGGTAATATATTTTGTTTACCATTTTAGTTTTACCATTTCTAATATTAATTTTTATATTTATTATAATTAAAATGCAGAATAATTATTCCTTTATTTTAAAAGTATTAAATATTGTCATGAATTTTTATTCTAATAATTATCATTTCGCAAATTATAATATAAAATTAATGGAATAAAATATAAATAATAATAATAAGAAAAAAGATATATAATTTTTTTTTAAAATAAAATTTAAAGAAATAAACAGGTTAATAAATTAAATTAATTTAAATATTTAAATTTAAAAAAAATAAAAAAAGGTACTTTTGAATTAAACTACTTTTGATAAAAATATGAAATAAAATGTGGAACAATTGAAATCTAACTAGTTAAATAGTTTTTTTTTTAAAAATAATTTAAATTTGTATTATGAAAAACCCCTAAACAATATCACATTTATATTTATAAATCATAACATATCCTCCGATTGAGATAGTGATAAACGTATTAATATTATTTAGAGAATTAATAAAGGGTAATTATAAAAAATCCTACAAAACTTGAAACGATTGATTTTTCGCCACCGTTTTTTAAACGTTTGTGTCAAACCGCCCCCATTAACAGAAAACATCCAATCATAACAGAAAATAACTTTGGTTTTGTAAATGGGGGCGGTTTAGTACAACGTTTGAAAATTGGTGGCGGAAAATCAAACGTTTCAAAACTTGTGAGGTTTTTGATAATAACCCGTAGTTATTATATATAAAACTATTGAAAAGTTACTATATATAAATGTAATTGAAAATATAATGATGTAATTAATTGCAAATGGAACGTTAATAAAAAAAATGACTTTTAATGTTGAGTTGAAAACTTTTTTTTTTAAGTAGCTTTTTCAAACGCTATCTTAAATGTTAATTGAATTGATCTTAAACATTAATTGAATCATTGCTATCAAACATCCAACTTATTTAAAGTTTGAGAAACATTGAAATGTAACCGAAACTCTTTACCAAAATACAATAAAAAATTAAAATTTTAAAATGTTTCCAATTTATCGTCAGTATAACCTTCCATTTTTATAGTTTTCTGAAATTTATCTTTACATATTTGATTTTTTTTCAAAAAATGTTCAGTTGTAAAACTATTTCCAACTAATTATCAATTTTAGACTCTTACTAAAATAATTAAAACCTTTACTATCGGACAATTAAATATATAGATGGCGTAAAAAATAACATTAACATTGATATTATATATTTTGTTAAAAATGAAGTTTGGAATTATCATATATATACTATCATATTTGTCACCAAAATTTAACGATTGAAAAAATTAAATGGAAGGTATTTGAAGAATTTTTTCAAAATTAATAACTAACCATTTTAAGTAATTTTAAAAAATTAGTTAGTTATTTAATATTTTTTTATGTTCGTTTTAAAAGTGATTATATATTTTTGAAACGAGTTTTTTTTAGTAAATCATCCATTACAAATTTTGAAACAAGATAATTTTTTTAAAAAGTAAATTAGCCATTAAAAATTCTCCAAATCTCAAGATTTTAGAAAAATAATATACTTATTAATGATACAATTCATTTATTTTTAACTATTTCTCAATCAGATAGTGTATATAACAATATTTTATCAAATCAACCGATTAGTAAAATCATATAGTAGAAAACAAATATTGAAAAGCAATGTGGATTTATTTAAATCACGCGGTGAAAAGTTTGGATCATTTTAAGACAATTTGATAAATATTTATAATACTCGTTTGTAATCCGTTTGGAGTCTGCCATAGTTTTTTTTGGAAAAGAAATTGCGAGACGTACGATTTTCAAATTGCAACAAGACATCGAATGCCGTATTTCACAGTTATCGGATTTAGACTCAATTATTTTAGGAGTCAATTTTGAATTTTTCTATTTTTACCAGTTTTAGAGTTTCTGTTTCTAGCAGAAATTTTTATTTTTTTAGATTTCTTTTACACTATAAAAGCATCTTATGTTATTCTAGATCCTATCATGCAATAATATTATTTTTTTTTCTCTCCGTTTTTGCTGTTCTCTTGAATTAAGATTTATTGACGTTCCAGTCAAACGAAATTCACTGCTAAAATTCGTGATCGAGTCCGAACAATCTTGACTTTACTTTTTTTCTTTTGTTCAGTGTGAAAATCGTATATACAATAATATAACCTAGTATAATATGCTTATTATTTTGTAGCATTTTATTGTTTTGCAAGCTCGTAAAATCTTGTATAACAGTGTTTTCACCCCGGCATTTTGCTTTGTCTCCTCCGTTCTCTTCCTGTTGGAGACTTTTGAAGATGGATCATTCACTTGCTTTTCATGATATACATTTCATTATTTATTTATTGACCAATTTTGCTTCCAAGTTATTTGCATATGAGCATCTGTGTATGAATAGATTGAATAGACTCTATAGATTAGATTCACTGTTGTGTGCTCGTATTTGCATGTCAACTCAAAAACTAGGTGAATAAATTGAATTCACACATCACAAAAACCTAGATGTATTCAAGCCACAACGACACAAACCTAGCCCTAAAATTTTCCACGACCATTGTCACTAAATTTTCAAACAATGGTACATAATGATGATGATAGATCTCTATTCTCTGTAACCTAGAGTTTAGACTTCAGAGTCGCAATAATTATACCTAATAAAAGTGGTACATAGTACTACTACATGCACAAAGACACACATTAATTTATCGAATATTTTCCAATATATTATCTTTCAAAGTAGTTGACAGTTATATAAGAATTAAGACTTCAACTTTGTAAAGTACTCTTAGCTTTCATGCATTTAGAAACAATCAAGATATATGTACTTAATGTGTTTTCATCAGAATTCTTAGAGTGTCTGTCCTGTTGCTGAGATATTAAAGAATCGACATTAATGGATCATGTGTAACTATATGAATAGACCTGTTATCAATGTTGAGGCTTGCATGAGTGATGTTAAATGTAGTCTTAGACTCATCTACCACTTAGTTGAGTTCCAACTAGATCCAATTTTCAACTAAACTAGATCGATTTCAGCAGAGAGGCTTCCATTTAAATGTAATATTGAGATTGGGTTGAATTTAATTCACTTTCTATATGATTGATAAATATATTGAATTTTTTTTTTAAATTTTTAATTACGTAACTCAAACTAATTTATATTAAAAAAATAAATTGGAAAAAAGACATCAATAATATTTTAATTATTTATAAGAGAAATAATTTTCTTTTTTTAAAAAGCTCAAATTATTTTGCTGACAATTAATAAAGTTTTGAATTTTTATTTAAATATTATTAAGAAATATATAAAAATAAATAATCTCAACACACTATAATTAATCCAATTTTCATTTAACTTTACCGATTGCCCATAAATATTTTAGATTAAAAAATAATAATTTAAGAATACAAATAAGTCATATATTGTTGTAAATGATATTTTCAAAAATATTAATTTCATTTTATCATCTATCCTCACTTAGATTTTTTATTCAATATTATATTTCATCCATTCTATTTATATATAAAAAATTTATGTTTTAACGTTTTATTTACATAAAAAAAATTTACTTTAAAAAATTTTAAATTTAAAATATCTAATATACCATTTATTTGATTTTATATAACTGGTTTTCTATCAATACACAATTATATTACTCCCTCCGTTTTATATAGAAAAAATTAATTTTATACGAGAATTAAAAAAAATAGTTACCTTCTAAAATTACCCGTGATTGTAATATAATTATGTAGTATTAGGAAAATAGTTACGTTAAAAAAAATGGTATGTTAAATATTTTAGATTTGTATTTTTTAAAAATTAATATTCTCTATTTATATATAGAACGGAAGTAGTATAATTTATTAATGATGAATTAATAATAAATAACGGAAATAGATATAATTTATTATGATGAATTAATAATAAATAATATTAAAAAATAATTTTTTTTTTAATTTCGACTAATTTTCTCATGGAATGAGTACGCAATTTAAAAGTCAATTTTAAAATATTAAACTAGTACTTAATAACCACTTAAATTAAAATAAAATAAAAATAAAAATAAAAACAATAATTTAAAGCAAAACCAACAAAGAATGTGTATAAACTCGACACCTTAGCCAAACCAAAAATTATCAAACTCCAAAATCCCTCAACAAACAAAAATCTCACTAAAAACCACACAACACCACTCACTCATGCTCTTCTCTGCCGATCAGGCTCACGAACTTCGAAATAAGACCGATTCTTCACCACAATATCATACATATGCAAAGATCTAAACTGATCAAAATTCACCGGAAGAGATATAAGATGAGCCGAGTCGTGCGACTTGTGAAACTGAATAAGATTAGGCTGTCCCGAGTTGTGGTAGCGAGTCCATCCGAGTTCGGTGAGTCGGTGTTCGAGTTCGACGTAGGAGGTTATGACTTGATTTGTCGGAAGGTAGACAAGAACTCTTGGTCTGGCTCCTGGTGCTGTGGCGGTTCCTGGATAAGGTGGTTCCTTTTGTTCGAAGGATTCTCGGGTCGGGTTTGAGATTAGTCGGGCTACACCGTTTTTGTCGAAGATCCATACGCCGGACATTGGATTAGAGAGAGAGAGGAGGTGTTTGTGAAGAGAGATGTAATAGTAGGTGGTGTGAGTGTGGGAGGGTTTTAAATGGAATGTGATCATGAGAATGGTACAAAGAACAAAACTTGACTTTATGTTTTGTTTTTGTCCAATATAGTCATGTTTTAATTATGGCTTTTTTTTTTTGGTTTTTTTAAAGTTATATTTAAATTCTTTAAAAATTAATAATTATATATCATAATGTAATAGTTAAATTAATTGAGTTTTTTTAATTGCTATTTTTTTAAAAAATAATATATTATTATTTAATAACTAAAATAATATAAAAATTATAAATTTAATCATAGTCTAACTGCCGATAGAATTTCAGGATATTTCTTTTTATTTTTGGATGATAAATTTTAAATTCAAAATATTATAAAACATATTATAATATTTTAAAATACTAAAAAATAAATTAATAATAACAATTTATTTATATTTATTATTAAAATAAAATATATGAAAAAAAATATTTTATTTGATATAATATTTTTTAAGTACAATGTTTGATTATATTAAAAATTATTATTATTAACACAGTTTATTTTAATAAAAAAATTTTAAAATTTAAATATTTATAAAATTATTTGTAGTAAAAATAAATTTAATATTATAAATTCTATTAAAAATATAAATTACATAATTTTCAATAAAAATAATATTTATTAATATTTTATTTAAAATATTTTAAATTAAATTTAATTCCATTTTAATAATATTTTAATGAGATTAATTACTTTTAAAAAATAGATAATTAATGAGAATCTTTTGATACAAAGAATATATGAGATTTCTAGTAAAAGTAATCAGTATAATTTCAATTTAATAATCTATATATTCAAACAATTGGGTAACTCTCAATTTGGTTCCTTATTTGCTCTGATAATGGTATAAAACTAAAGAATAGAGAAAACAGATTACTAAGAATCTGATAACGTTTAATGAAATGTTAATGATAGAAGACTATTGGAGAAACAAAATCACATATACCAAATTTTTACTTTAGTACAAAATCCAAATTCGTTAGGTATATATCATTAACATAATCCTAACATAAAAGTGTTATTAATAGATTGGAATAACTTTTAAATGGATTATTCTTTGAAAATAATAAATAATGAAATGTAAAGTAATTCCTGCATTTTCTTCTAAAGACATTAAATAAAAGAATTTCAAGTCTATATTACTCATTTATTATGTCTATACACTAGCTTTTAAAAGCTAATATGTATTCATATTAACAGCACATAGGATTTATTATGGTTCAGTACTCTCACAGCCTCCAGTCTAGATCCTACCCAATTTATGATTTGTTTTTTTATACTAAAATTTTTCTTTTTATCACCGGAATTTGTAGGAGAGGTTTTGGTGGTTTAGCGTTAGATTCAAGGCCGGCTCGGGCGCCTGTCCGGGGCCGACGTGGGGGCAGCCCTCCGAGCCCGGAAGTAAATGGGGATAATTTTTTATTTTTTTTAAAAAAATTAATAAAATGATGTTTTGTGTCATTTTTTTTAAAAAAATTAATTAAAACAGTATTGAATACTACTACTCATATCTACTCTATTAATCGTGATGTTGAAAATTTAAAAAAAAAAAAAAGAAAAAAGAAAAAAAGTTAAAAGGCCCATCCTGTCATATTTGCCGAGAGCCTCCCAAAATATAGAGACGGTACTGGTTAGATTATAAATACGTTCAATGCATAGTTTATGGATAAAATTTTTATAAATTATGGATAATAAAATTTTAGATTTTTGTTTATAATTATTATGGATTAGTTATGTATATTTTTATTCAAATCCTCCAACTCAATTCTAGTTATTTGAATTTTTTAACGTTTAAAAAATTATATTTTATAATTTATTTATTTTAGATTTATCATTTTTTAATGTTCATAGTTTATAATTATATATTTGTGATTTATTATTTTAAAATAATTTGTATTTTTTATTTTATAATAATTTCATAAATATTTTTATATTTATGATTATATATAATGCTTTAAGAGTTTAAATGTCTGAGTGACAAAAATTAAATAAAATTTGATAAAATTAAAAAGCATTAAAAAATTAATATAATTTTAAAATTTAAAATTTTATATTTTTTTAATTGAAAGAAATAAATTGAATATAGGAGCATCTTCCATGGAATGCGGACGTCAGATGATACGGTTGTGTAAAGTAGAAGTCGTGAATGATGAGGCGACAAATTTTTATTGATAATCATTATAGTTTAAAAATAGTTATACAGTGGTCACCGTCTGTCACTCTTTTTTTTTTTTAATTTTAATAGAAATTTAATTAAAATTAAACTCTTTTATTGTAACGAAAAGAATTTAAAGCACGTTAAAAATCTAATTAAATAATATTAAAAAGCTGAGTCAGCATGTCTATTTGACCGTCTAAAATAGAAGTTCTGATGGACGATGTCCATTTTAAAATTACAAATTTTACAATATAAGTGATTATATTGGATCTTCTCATAATCTTTGCAACATGAAGAAAATGACCAGTTTTTAGTTAGTTGATTTGAAATTTTGAAATAAGAGCTAGTCACTGTTTGGAAATTTTCAAAATATATTTGACGAGTTGCTTTGAGTTATGATAAAGTTTGTACTAATTGTTGTCTCGGTAGATTTTTGGGTTAGTTTGCTTGAGGACAAGCAAATGGCTAAGTTAGGGGTAATTAATAAATCTAGAATTTACCTACATTTTAACATGTTTTATGAGCTTAAATGTGAAGGAAATGAGTTTAAAAGATGAAAAATTGAGTACATTTCTAGTAATTCTAAACTATTAATTTTGGGACAAAGACTTGGATGAAAAGAAGTGGAAAAGAAGCTTTAAGTTGCGAAATTCGGAAGAAAGAGTGATTGTCTGGAATTTCATCCAAAAGTCAACAATTGAGGCAAGAAAAATACTTAAATGTTGTCATACATAATAAGAGTATTTTCATTTTTCCACCCGTTTTATAAAAATAATCTAGAAATCTCCCAACTTTTAAAAATAATTCGAAACAACACCCAATTTCATGTGAAAAGCGGTTTTGGATAAAAGTCTCGTGGGTTTACTCTATTTCTACATTCTTATTATTAATTACATTAAATATTTACTTTTATATCATCATTATTAACTAAATATTAAATTACATTATTTTTAATTAAAATTTTATTTTTATTTTTATTAAAAATAATATAATTTAATATTTTGTTAGTAATGATGATATAAATTAAATATTTAATGCAATTAATAAAAAAAATATAAAAATAGAGTAAAACTATAAAATCTTTACCCAAAACTATTTTTCCCATAAAATAGGTGCTATTTTGAAATATTTTTAAAAATGGGTGATTTTGGATTATTTTTATGAAACGGGTTGAAAAACAAAAATATCCTACATAATAATATCAAAGATAATAATATTAGTCTTTCACAGTGTCTGATTTCTGTCTTCCTAAACGGAGGTATTATAAAAATTTGGAAACAAAAACAATGAAAAAAATTGATGAATTTTTACGTATCTTTTAAATAAAACAGTATTTGATTAGAGAGACAAAACATACAAAACTAAGATAAATTTATTTACGATGGAATTATGAATAAAGTTGGAATTATGAAGAGTTGATGAGATTATTTTTTTTTTAAAATTTAATTAGTTTTTATTTTTAGTACCAAAAAATTGTAGCCCAATCTGAGAAAATATAAAATATTTATGTCCGGTACCTGGGAGATGGAGACAAATCATGCTTAAACGGTAACTGAATATAATTAAACTAAATATATTACGATTTTCGAAAATAAATAAAATATACAAACATATCCGGTGAGAATCAAAATTTTGTTAATCCATCTGTATATCATCTTCATATGCCAATTTCATATATCAATAAATTTTAATTCATATATTATAGAAGAATTATCTAACTCATTTCAATATGAAAATAACTAATCTTAAATTATAAATAGTTTATATTTATGATAATAATAATTATTATTATTATTTATAGTTAGATATTTAAAAAAGTTTAAATTAAAAATAAAAACTTTAAAATTATAAAAAATTATTTTAAAAAAATTATATATATTTAAATTTTATTTTATAATATAAATATTTTGATTAACTAAAACAGTATATAATTTATATTATATTTTTTAAATATTTATTTCAAAATAATGTACCGTATCGCGGGCGCTGCCCGCACCCATAAATAATAATTTTTATCTTTGACCGCTCTGCCTTGTTAACTCGGCTCCGTCCCTGCTAAATATGATTGGAGACGGGGACTTATTTTTGTTGTACTCAACCAACCAAACAGAGTGTTTATGTAGTTGTTATGTGAATGTCCCATCATGCTCTTAACCTAATTACATACTTATATGACTCTATATTCTATATCAGTTGGTCGATTTGAAACTCTCATCTTCTGTACTAAATAGAACATATTTTTGTCGGATTAGAAATTCGTCTACTTATTTATACTAGCTAGATCTCACAAATCATCTCATTGTTTTTTTCTTTCTTATAGATCCCCTTGAATTATGGATTGAGTAGAAAAGCCATATAGTGCAGAGATACATATTGATTAAAACAATATATTTATCAATGTACTTTATATTAGTTTATGCAATTAAGTTGATTACATTTGCAATGGTAGAGATTACTAGGTAATCATATAAAGACATCAAAATCAATATGTAATGCTGCTGGGAGGTAGTTATAAATACATTACTTCAAATATATTTATTGTGCATCTACCAACGCAAAGCCGTCTTAGCTCAGTGGTAGAGCGCGTGGCTTTTAACCACGTGGTCGTGGGTTCGATCCCCACAGACGGCGCGTTTAATTTGATTTTTTAATTTTATTATATTTTCATGGGAAATAATATTTTGTAATTTCCTAGAAAAAGAGGAGATATAATATCCATTTTATTTCTATTGGGTTTTCTGGACAATCCAATCATCTTATTTTTCTCATAATAATTATAACAACTAAAACAATTTATAATCCAAATCAAACTCTAAAACCTCTACAAATTCATCCCAACATTATCTCTTAAAACCCAATCCTATTAATAGACTAAAACTTATCCGTAACACTTAATATTCACAATTAACAAATCCTTAATCCATCAATAAATCCAAACCCTACTCACATTCAAACACTTCCCTCCAACACCTCTATATAAACCCTAACCCATCCATCACTTATAACTACACAAAATCAACCATTCTCATCAACAATGGCCGGTGGATTCCAAATCGACAATGCCCAAAAGGGCAAGAACTACCCAGGTCACTTAACAAAATACGTCAAGTTGACCTGTATCATCGCTGCCTTCGGTGGTCTAATTTTCGGATACGACATTGGTATATCTGGTAAGTATAAATTCACACAATAAACATATATTCAATAAATTATTTTAATGCATGGTTTTATTAATTTAATTTTGATGATTGTGATAATCAGGTGGTGTGACATCGATGCCTCCGTTTTTACAAAAGTTTTTTCCATCGGTTTATCACAAAGAAGCAGAAGACAAGTCGACAAACCAGTATTGTAAGTTCAATGATGGTTTGTTGACGCTATTCACTTCTTCTTTGTACTTAGCGGCTTTGGTGGCTTCGTTTTTCGCTTCGTGGGTCACTCGAAAACTTGGTCGACCAAGATCTATGTGTTTTGGTGGCTTTGTTTTCTTCGTCGGTGCTCTCATCAATGCCATCGCCGTTAACATCTGGATGCTCATTATCGGCAGAGTTTTGCTAGGAATTGGTGTTGGTTTCGCCAATCAGGTAAATATGATTGATTTTTATTCAATTTTTTGTTTTTATTATTTATTTTTTTTTTTAAAAAAAATGATTTTCATAATCTAAAATTGGAATATATCCCATATTTTTATTATATATTTAAGAATTTTAGGTTAAATTATTTCAGTTACCAATTCAAATAAACTTTCTGTCTAAATTATGTAATATATATTTTTTTATATAAATTTTAAATTTAAAATCATTATATTTATTTTAAATTAGGAATTTCAATGATATTTTATTGGAATTTTTATCTACCGTAAATTTTATAATTTTTATATAAGTTCATTAAAATGTGAAAATTTTTTATTATATGATTTTTTTTTAATAATTCACCTAACTAGTAAGATTTTATTTAGATTCTAAATTTTAAATTAATATTTTGTTATTAATTTTAAATTAGTTTTTATTTTATAATTTTATTTTTATTTAGATTTTAAATTCTAGTTCCAATTTAATAATTTGTAATTAGATAATCAAATTTCGTATAAATAATTTTTTTCAAATTTTATTTAATTTAAATATCAATAAATTCAGTTTACTTTTGTAAACCATTATACTCAAATTTGTACATTTGACTCATTATACTCAAATATCTGTATTTGGTCTCTATAGATTAGATTCAATTCATTTGTCTGGTGTCTAGCCTATATAATATTTTATAATATATTTATCTGAAACAATTAAATAACATTTGCATTGCATGCATGCAGGTAGTACCACTCTACGTATCCGAGATGGCACCACCAAAGCACAGAGGAAGACTAAACGTAATCTTCCAGCTCTCAATCACAATCGGAATCTTCATAGCCAACTTCGTAAACTACTTCACACCCAAAATTCCAAACGGAAACGGTTGGCGATACTCATTAGGAGGAGCAATGGTCCCGGCACTCTTCATCTTCATCTCCTCCTTCTTCCTCCCAAACACACCAAACTCAATGCTCGAAAAAAACCAAACAGAACAAGCCAAAGAAATCCTCAAACGCATACGTGGCGTCAACGACAAAGAAGTCGAAGAAGAGTTCTCCGACATATTAACCGCAAGCGAAGAAGCCAAAAAAGTCAAACACCCCTGGTCAAACATATTGAAAAGACAATACAGACCTCAACTAACGATGGCGATACTGATCCCGTTTTTTCAACAGCTAACGGGAATCAACGTCGTCATGTTCTACGCTCCACAGCTTTTCCAAACAATGGGATTCGGCGACAACGCGTCGTTGTTCTCATCCCTTATTACCGGACTAGTCAACATGTGTGCCACTCTTGTCTCCGTCGCATGTATTGATAGAATCGGTAGACGGTTTTTCTTTCTAGAAGGTGGGGTCCAGTTGTTTATATTCCAAGTTCTATTAGGCGGTTTGATCGGTTGGAAATTCGGTGTGACTGGTGACGCCACTAAGCTGCCGATGTGGTTTACTGTCCTTGTCGTGGTTTTTATTTGTGTTTATGTGATGGGTTTCGCTTGGTCTTGGGGACCGTTGGGGTGGTTGGTGCCGAGTGAGATTTTTCCCTTGGAGATTCGATCGGCTGGACAGAGTATTGTGGTGTCGGTGAATATGTTTTTTACGTTTCTGGTGGCTCAGGTGTTTTTGGCCATGTTGTGTCATTTGAAGTTTGGGTTGTTTTTCTTCTTTGCGTTCTTTGTGTTTGTTATGACTGTCGGAGTTTACTTTTTCTTGCCGGAGACGAAGAATATTCCGATTGAAGATATGGCTCAGGTCTGGAGAGATCACTGGTTCTGGAAGCGGTTTGTGTATGAAGACGATTCTTCTAGGGTTTAGTTTTAGAGTTTATGTCTGAGATTATATATTTTTTTATTTTTTAATTTATAAGATACTTTAGCTTTGTAGTTTGTTTATACTGATTATTATAAGGTTCTTACTATAATGATTTTTTAATTAATTATTTTATTTTTATGATATTTAGTTAGTTTGTGAATACTAATAATTATAAAATTTATTAGTACAATAATATTTTAAATAATTTAAGAATTAATTTAAATTAGTATAAAGTTTTTATCCTTGTTTTTTTAAATTTTTTTTGAAAAACATTTTATAAGTAATTTCAATTTTATATTTATGTTTTAAAATAATTCAAAACAAATATTTTAAAATAATTTAAAAATATTTATTTTAAAATTATAAATTAGAATTTTTTATTTATATATATATTTAAAAAATTATTTTAAAAAATAAATATAAATTTATTTTTTACGAAAATAAAATATAAAAATATAATATTTATTATTATTTTTTTAAAATATGAAACGCGACACTTAAAATTATTGTCATTTTTAACCATCGGAAATTTTAATTTTTAATTTTAATTTTTAATTTTAATTTTTAATACATATTACGACTGCAGAATTGAAAATCAAAATATTTAAAAATTTAAACTAACTTTTAAACAAAATATTTTTTTCCCGAAACAAACCTAGAACTTTAAAAAGCCATTCTAATAAAAAATAAATAAAATTAAACATATATAAGGAATTAATAAGTAATCTCAAATATGTTGACATTATCACACTTGTTAAGACATAATTGATCTATTGATTAAATTAATCATGATCTTCTAATCACCTTTTCGCGTACTACCACTACTCGACATACACGTATCGCATCAGCAATACCACCATACCATCATTCTCCGTACTCCACGTTGACAGTGGGGTCCACAAAAATATTCTCAGAACATGCGAAATTGCTGTGCTAGTTGTGCTGCTGCTATTTTCAGTTATATTACTATCCAGAGCAAACATGCAGCTGTTCAACGTTTGGTATTTTTGGTACATGAAAACAAAATCCCTGTAAAAAGACAAATTCCTCAACTCACCGACCTAGCTTTTCTTCGCGTCTCTTCTTTTCTTTTCATCGGTTTGTATTCTATCCTTCACTGTTTTGCTTTGCTTTTCGAAGCTGTACTAGCCAGGTTGTTTCTGTTTTTTTTTTGCATGTTGATTCTTAGTTGTTGACGAAGATGTGGTTCATTTGATTTCGTTTTTGTTCGAGTTGATTTGGAGTTTGTTTTTGCTGCTTTTGGTTGCTGTGGTTCTGAATAGAGGAATGTGTGTGTCATAATGTCGGTTGATTTTTGAGAAATTGCGGTTGTGTATCTGTTTCAGAAGCTGAGATTCTCTTGAGTATTTTTTTTCTGGAGATTGATTAGTCTTTTTTGTTCTCCTAGTTTTAGATCTCTGATATGTTTGCTTTATGTGAAAATTTGGTAGTGAGACTTGAAATGTGTATGTTATGTTTTTTGTTTATGCTGTGTACTGTGTTTTTCGCTGCTGACAGAGGTGTAGTCCTCCAAACGTCTCTTGATTTCACTCTGTTTGATGACGGATGATGTTTTTGTTCTTGTTTTATGGGCGATGTTCGGAACGGATGAGCGAGTGTGATAATGTGTTTTGATTGTTGAGAAATTATGGATATATTTTCATTTCAGAAGTAGAGCTTCTCTTTTTAGTGTTTGCTCTGTGGAAATTGATAACTCAATTGCTGTTTAGTTGTACATCTCTGCTGAGTTTGCTTTTCTGTGAAATTAGTGGGACTTGATATGTGAACGGTTATATTGTTGAGAAATTATGGATATATTGCGTGTTCAGTACCAATTCTGTTTGATGTTCTGTGTTGAGAAGTACCTGGTTTAAATTGTTGATTGATGTCTGTGTGTTCAATGCCTTTTCTAATTCTCCTACTGCTTACTGTTTTGATTGAAATACCTTCTCTTGATTTTTCTGGTTGCTAACAACAAAGGTTGATGTTTTAGTTTATTTGATAGTATATAGCATTATGATTAAAATTATTTAGCCTATTATAGGCTTGCCACGTCAATGGATTTTGAAGAACCAGTAGAGGAATTTCATGGTGATAATCTGGATCATTCTGAAGAAGATGAGTGGTTTGTATGTCCTTGGAAGGGTGTTATCGCGAATCTCAGTTCATGTAGGTGGCAGAGCAGCTCAAAACTTAGGGATGAATTGAGGAGCAATGGGTTTAATGTCGTGAAGGTTCATCATTTGGGGACCTTTAGAGGTTTTTCTGGGTTTTCTATTGTGGATTTTGGCAGTGATTGGGATGGGTTTAAAAATGCCATTATGTTTGAGAGGAGTTTTGAGATTGCTAACCGTGGGAGGAAAAACTACTTTGCAGAAAGGAATGTGGGACATGAACGCTTTGGTTGGATTGCTAGAAAAGAAGACTATGAGTCAGACAGCCTTGTTGGTGATCATCTTCGGAAGAATGGGGATCTAAAAACAATTACTGGGAAACAAGTGGAGGATCAACGGAAGACGTTGAAGCTTGTGAATGAATTGACTCATACCTTGGAAACAAAGCACCAGAACCTTAGGGACATTGAGAAGAAATATTGGGAGACTAGTCATAGCATTGACATGGTGATGTCAGAAAAGGATGAAATAGTCAAATCTTTCAATGAAAGTAATAAGATCTCAACATTTCATCAAAAACAAATGTGGTTATGATATCTATTTCTTCAATATTAATCTCTTTGTGGTGCTTATCAGATATCTTAAGGATGCAACAAGCAGAACGAAGTTACATGGAGAAAATATTTTCTGAGCATGAGAGTGATATTTTGCAGCTCTGTGCCCAAGAAAAAGAGTTGAAGGAGCGTGAGCAGAGATTGCAGCATAAAGAAGCTCAAAATCAAATGGAGAAAACTCTACTGCATCGAGACCTAAAAAATGTAAAATAGAGGTTCTCTTTCTTAATTACTGCTTGAATTGAACTATATCTGTTTGGATTTTAAAATTTGCCATTCCCACCCTTAGAAATGCTGCTGAATCCATATACGTTGCCTTCATGATTTAATTATATTTGACCTCATTTTTACAGATGTCAACAATTTACTGCTTATATTGCTTCAGGAAGAAACGATTTCTCTGGCCATTTAATTCCCCATAGTAGGATTGTTTATTGGATATTTAAGTTTAATTAAGCCGATGATGAATTAATCTGCTCAAACCTGTTTAGTTAAAAATGTCTTTGAAGTTTAGTTGCAACAGATCTGATTTTGAAAGAATTAGTTTCTCTGGTGAAGGTTCTATTGGTTGAACATCTCTGTAAGCAATATAACCATATGTGATTGTTATCTTGTTTCTTTTCAAGTTTTTTATTTTTTCAGTGACAGGATACCATTTTTGATCACTCAATCCTGTGTTTGTGGTCAGAATTATAACAATTATTCACATAGTCTATACTAATTATGTTAGTGTTGATACATTTCAGTATGAAAGTGCTATTCTGGAGCAAAAGAAAGTTGATCAGGATTTACTGAACCTGACTGAAGATCAAAAGGTATTCAATTTTTATTTTTTCAAATGAAAACCTAGCCATGGTAACTTAAGCAAGTTGGTGCAAAATCTGTTTAATTTACATAGGAGGTTGAATTATTGGCAGAGAGAAAAAGAAAAGATCGACAGGCAGATAATTGAACTACAAGAAAAGCTTGATGCCAAACAAGCTCTAGAATTGGAGATGGAGCAATTGAGAGGGGCTCTCCAAGTGATGAAGCATATGGATGGGGATGAGGACATTGAAGTTCAAATGAAGATTATAAAAATTCAGAAAGATTTGAAGGAAAAGGAGGAAGAATACCAAGATATGGAACAACTTCATCAAGCTCTGGTCGTCAATCACAGAAAAGTCAATGATGAGGTTCAAGATGGTAGAAAAGAGGTTATAAGTGTAAGTATTGTTCTCATAAAGAATGACTCAAAAATTTTATGCCATTGATTGATTGATCATGCTTGCATTAAAAGTTATGTTAATTGGGAAACTTCGCTCTAATCTGATTGTTCTAGTCACTTAATTTGATTACAGGTTTCTGTATTAATCAATAACTAGTTGTGCTAGGTTACCAATGTTTCAATTTTTTCCAATCATTGCATGATTTGGCTATATTTTTGGTTGGCAGTTCCTTAGGGAGAGGTCATCCTGTGCCGGCATTGTGGTTAAGATGATGGGATCACTTGAAACTAAACCTTTTCTGAGTGCAATGGAGAAGAAGTTTTCTAAGGGGAAAGCAAAGTTAGAAGCAGTACGGCTCTGTTCTGAGTGTGAGAAATTTCTCACGGATCCAAGCTGGCACCCTTTCAAAATTATCAAAGATGAGGAAGGAAATCCCAAGGTATTTTCGTTCAAAACTAATGGTATCATATATGAAACAAATCGTGCATATGTAGCTCCTTTATGGTAAAACTCTCACTTGTAGATTCTCCTAGAGTTCTTATAGTCAATACAGATACACGCAAGTCCATGAATATATCATATTACAAGCTGGACTGGATTGATCTGCCCTGTTTTACCCATGCCTTAAATTTTAGTTCATATTTTCCTCTTTATCTTTGTTAAATGTGTGCCTATACTGTGTTATGTTCTAATGATTTCATCCACTTTCAATGGCTGAACTATACAGGAGGAAGTGATTGATGGGGAAGATCCCAAGCTGAAGAATCTAAAGGAGGAGTGTGGTATAGAAGTTTATAACGCTGTGGCTTCAGCCTTGTTAGAGATAAATGAGTACAATCCTAGTGGTCGATATGTTGTACCAGAGTTGTGGAATCGCAAGGAAAACAGAAAAGCATCATTGAAAGAGGGTGTAGCACAGATAATGAAGATTTGGCAGCAGTCTAAGAAATTGAAGATATTCTAAGGTACATATCTATCACTTCTCAAATTCATTAATCTAAGTTGCATATCGACATATACTAATTAGTTCTTGATTGAAAAAATTGCAGATTATCAGATTTTGGTCTTCTGGTCAGTACATAAATATAACTATACGTCTATAACACGAATTGCAGCTTGACAGATTTCTCTTGCAGTTTTGGTATAACAAATAGAGGCTTTTTAGTGCTAGGTACCAGAAGCTTTTGCTTTGCTACGAAATACACCAAACTAATTACTTTACTAAGTATATGTTCAGACCTTTTTCTTTCTTTAATCTCCTTTTCTGAATCCTTTGATTTTTCGTCTTTTTGAACTGCTTTCATGAATTGGTAAAACAGTTTAACTACAAATCAGTTCATTTATACATAATTGCACTGCATGATCCAGAAGATAGTATCATTGTACTATTATATAATCTAAAACACACTTACTTTTTCCTTTTGATTTGATGCCCTGGTGCAAAATCCCAAGAACATCAAATCTTCAATCACCGACCTATACCAACACATTTGTTTGATATAATCTTCCTCGATTTTGTAATGTTGGTCCAAATTTTCCCAAACAGAAGCAGCCAAACACTCTACTACATACACATCCATGCATTGTCGTATTGAAACAAATAAAAGTCTCTCTAACCTAAGTCTAGTGTTAGATAGGTAATGTCAGTCAGGTCAAGGTAGGTCAGATTACCAAACCTAGCAATCTGTATCGAATTTGATGCGGCGGAGGGCGCAGTGGTTGGTAGCTACCGGTAGCGGCGTGAGGTGGTTCTTCATTTCACGAGACGTCGGACACCTGAATACAGTAAAAACGAATCATATTCATTTTCATATTAATGTTAAACATAAGAGTCAGCACCATGTAGAAGTAGAAGAAGAGGTGTTTTGTTCTTTATTGAAATATTATTATATTTGAAAAAATAAATCCCAATAATTCAGAACGAAAATATCGACTATGAACAATCACATCACACAACACAGAGAGTTCCAAGGTTTGTCTTCTAGGGATTAATACAAAAAGAATGGTTTCATTTCAATGCATAACATAACACACAAACAAAAACAAACACACAACTCTATAAACCATAGCTAAACCATTCAACTTCCTCTGCCATCACTTCAATTCCCAAAAACCCTACCTATATCACTACCTACATCTTACAAAACCCAACCCGCTGAACAAAAATACCCTTCTACCCCTCAAACTCACTCGTCTCTTCTTCTTCGTAGTAATACCACCTTTCTTTCATTCCCGAGATGCAGGGATGATGATGATCTCTTGTAAAGTATTGGAGGGTATTTACGTCTTTTTGTTAGTTTCTCTTTTTCTTTTTTTCAACGCCCAATACTGTATAAGCCGCTACTCTCCATGTTTTCAGAGATGTTCAGCACCAAAAACAATACGCATGTCAATACTCTTCTTCTTCTTCACACAACCACACACACCAAATCAATCAACAACAACTCTTCATCTCTCTATATCTATATCTTTGACTATATATATATATATGTTTATATTCTTATATTTATGTATATACTATATGGTAAAATTTTGAAAAAAATGAAAGAGAATATGAAAAGAGAGAAACGTTAGTAGTAGTATGCATTAAATAGACATGAAAAGAGTGCAAAAATTTTTGAACTTATCGGGATGCCTACCATTATTATTGGTTAGCTTATTAAAGAGTACAAAATCCATGCAGAGAAATAAAAATGATTTATTTATTTAATTTTTTTTTTTTAAAAAAACAAACCACAACAACAAAACACAACACATCCACTCAATCTTCCCCTATATATATATAACCCCATGTACCATCACAAACCATCAGAACCCTAGTTTTCTATTCTCTTTTCCTCTTCTCAACCAAACATGGATACAAATGAAGTGCACAACAACATAACCATGAGCAGTGGTGGAGGTTCAAACACAAGTCTTCAAGGCTCAAGATGGAATCCGACAAGAGAGCAAATAAACATGTTGGAGAATCTATACAAACAAGGCATAAGAACACCAACAGCTGATCAGATACAACAAATCACAGCTAGACTCAGAGCTTTTGGTCACATTGAAGGCAAAAATGTGTTCTATTGGTTCCAAAATCACAAAGCTAGACAAAGACAAAAACAAAAACAAGAGAGATTGGCTTTTTACAATCGCTTTCACAAACCTCCTCTTCCATTTCCTCATCATCAACCTCTTTACCCTCCTAATTGCACCAATGGTTTCACTCTCTCTCCATTCTATTTTACATTTACATTTGCATGTAACAAGTATATATATATATATATATATATATGTTATTTAAATTTGTTGTTTTGTACAGTTGTTTGTGGACCGTATATAGGTTTCTATCAACAAAATCCAAAAGTGGTACTTCCAAGTTGCTCAAAGCCATCTACGTATGGGTACGATCAGGTGCAGCAGGACTACGGTAATCAAAACGGTGTGATGAATCAAGAGACGTTGGATCTTTTTCCTCTACATCCAACTGGAGTTTTACAAGGAAGAAGAAGCTATTCTGCTGAGGATTCAACTGAAACTGAAAAAGATTGTGTTTCTGATCAACCCTTCTTTGATTTTTTCTCTAAGTAGTTTTTGAAGTTGGTGATGATGAATAGATGTTCCACTAATAGTTTATGATCGTGTTTTTATTTTATTTTATTTTATTTATTTATTTATTATTTTTGCTTTTGTTGTTCTATGGGGTTATGAGACAATGAATTTAAGGATGATGATGATGATGATGTTTCCTTTTAGTTTTTCTTCTCTATATTGGATTGGTTACAATCTATAAATATATTTTAAAAATTTAAATGAGTTTTGAAAATTTTAAAATAATTATTCACATTTACAGCATATTAGCTAAGTTTTGCTTGTTTCCGAAAATAATAATTAAGGGAGTAATATTAGGTGTATAGTATCAAGACAATTTAAGTACATTAATTTTGAAAATATTAAAATTTTTAAAAATATATAATTTTCAATCTGTAAATATTTAGGATATTTTATTTAACTTAATAAAATTAATAAGGTGTATAAATATCTATTTATTTATTCAACCATTTAAAAAAAAAAGAAAAACTAAATTTAATAATAATATTAATAGTATTATTATAATTACTATCGATTGTAGTTTTATAATTTAATTGAAAATCATATTTAGGTTTATTGAAATTTCAAAATGTGTTCATATATAAATACTAAGATTATAATATTTTAATTACGATATATTTGGTCATAATTACCTCTATATTTACTAGAGCATTTGAAAATTTATTAATTTTACTATTTCACTTTACACATTATTAGCTACTACACGTCAATTATTATTGTTGTTCTCTAATAAGAATCGGTACAAAGAACAAATGCTTTGTGATTTTTAGTTTTGCTTACAAAAGAAAAGAAAAAAAAAAAAAAAAAAAAAAAAAAAAAGGAAAGGCAAATGTGTGGTTGAATTTCATTTGTAGTTGATTAGTTTTCAAAAAATATTTATTTTTTTATTTTAAATTAGAATTAACCTGCATATTGATCAGAAAATATCTATTTAGATTAGTCTCTCTACATACATATAAATTTAATTATTTGCCACTCTCTTCTCCACGAAGCAACGTCTTCATAAACACCTAAACCAATTGGGCCCATTTTTAAAAACCCGAGAAAGGCCCAAAGGCCATAACAAAATTCAGACAAAAATCTGTCGATTTCTTCAAGGAAAAAAAAAAAAAAAAAAGGCCCACATTAACTATTCAACGTTAAACAAACTTGACCTCCGTTACCATCGTTACTTTTTCAAACGTACGTCCCCTCTTCATCACTCACTCACCATCCAACCTCAAAATCAGAAACCGTCAATTAACAGGAACTAACGTCGTTACTCCACCATCAGCTGCCGTCCAATCCAAGCCAGACTTTTCATTGACAGAAACCGTTATCTTTTCACCTCTCGTCAAGCCCTTCTCTCTTCTCTCTCTCCAGTCTTGCTTGTGTTTTTCGAAGAGACGATGATTTGCTAGAGAGATATAGAGATCTCTGTATCGTTTATTTTCAATTTGTTTAGTGGATTCAAAGCCAAATTCCTTAAAGGTAAAAAAAGTCTCATCAGATCCTTCCTTTTTTGATTTTTCGACTATTCTTATCTCTTTTTCGCTCTGTAGAAAAACAAAAAAAAAAAATAAATTAAGATTGATTCATTTACTGTTTACTGTGTAAAATTGCATGAAATTATTTATATAAGAAGAGGAAATCTAGGTTTTTGTATTGGGTATTCGTCAATAGAGTTGATAATTTGCTTGTGGTGAAGATTGGTTTGTTGAATATTGTGTTTGATTGGGTGAGTATTAGTGATATAATTTGATATAGGTTTTGATTTTTTTGGTGTAGAAAGGTTTAGTTTTTGAGGGGGATAAAAGAACCCAGTTGGGAGAATAGGAGGGTTTCACATGGGTGAGGATTTGTTGACAAGTTTGTCTATGGAGAATCATCATCCATCTACATTTTTGTCCATGGATTCTAGCTCAGTGTCACATGAGGATTTGGATAGAGAGGTCAACCGTTCGTTGGTTCTGTCTAGGCCACCGGATATTAATCTTCCTTTGTTGTCGGTGGAGAGGAGTCCTCCTCCACAGTGGAATTCAGATATGTTTGATATGTTGGATGTTGGACTTGGACCACAGATTAGTGAATCGGACACTTTGCTTAATGCGTCTAAGAGTGGTCGAAAATGTGCTAAGAGGTTGGATAGTGTTTGGGGTGCTTGGTTTTTCTTTACGTACTATTTTCAGCCTGTGTTGAATGAGAAATCGAAGGGGAAGGTGGTTAGGGATAGTAATGGGATTTCGGGGTTTGATAGGTTTGATCTTGAGCTTGATGTGTTCTTGGTTCAACATGATATGGAGAATATGTACATGTGGATTTTTAAGGAGAGACCTGAGAATGCTTTGGGGAAGATGCAGTTGAGGAGTTATATGAATGGTCACTCGCGCCTAGGCGAGCGTCCTTTTCCTTTTAGTGTTGATAAGGGGTTTGTGCGATCTCATAGGATGCAACGGAAACACTATAGGGGTCTCTCTAATCCTCAGTGTGTTCATGGGATTGAGGTTGTTTATTCACCAAATCTTAGTGGGGTTGACGAGGAAGAGCAAAAGAGGTGGATGGAGCTTACAGGTAGGGATCTAAACTTCTCAGTACCTCCCGAGGCGATTGAGTTTTGCTCTTGGCGAAACCTTCCCAACACAGAATTTGAGCTTGAGAGGCCTCTTCCTTCTGTGAAGACTCACCTGCTTCCTCATCAGAAAAAAATGCTAAATGGTTCTGGTTTGAATTTGTCAACGCGACCATCAAATCAGGTTAATGGAAATGGTTTGGATATATCACATGCCTGTAACAAAAGGAAGAAGGATCTGTTTCTTAATGGAAACAGTGAAGATTGTTGTTTGGTTATTAATCAACCCAGTGATAGAGTTCAAGACTCAGAAACGCACCACCCCATGGAAGCTCCCTGGATAAATGATTTCAGTGGGGTCATGAGAAATGTCTATGGACCAGTTACAGCAGCAAAAACCATATATGAGGACGATCAAGGATACCTAATCATTATCAGTTTGCCTTTCGCTGATCTTAAACGTGTCAAAGTTACTTGGTGGAATAATCTCACTCATGGTGTGGTAAAGATATCATCTGTAAGCACAGCCTGCATGCCCTTCATCAAACGGAACGACAGAACATTCAAGCTTACAGATCCATCTCCCGAACACTGTCCACCTGGCGAGTTCATAAGGGAAATTCCATTACCAACAAGGATTCCAGACGATGCCAAGCTAGAAGCATACGACGATGAAACAGGAACTGGTCTGGAAATCATTGTGCCTAAGCATCGTGTAGGCCCTGAAGAGCACGAGGTTCGTGTTTGCCTTCGCCCTCACTTGGGTGCCAATGAACTTCTTCTGTCTTCAAATAGGTAGTAGTCTAGTGGAGAATTTCAGAGTAGATGTTACCATGAACTTCTCATTAATTTGTACCAAATAGAGGGGGGGAAATGCAATAAAACTCACATTCTTTTCTAACCTTATCATCTCTTGTAATCATAACATTTAGTTAGTTTGATTATTTTTGGTATATGATTGTCTTGTGCAGTCTTGCTCTATATTTGAATAGTCTGATTTTAATTCTTGTCATGAGTTTTGGATACAGCTTCTATGAGTCTATGTGATCTCTGGTGATTGTTTCTGGGGTTTTTCTTCAAAGGGAAATACAGTGTCTGGGATATGAACACTGTTGTCTGTGTTAAAAGCGGTAGGTGGGTTTGTTGACTTTAGTCAACATTGCTTGTCAGGTAAGGTTGGTCTTGCTATCTATTTGTTTCTCCTTTTGCTTTTACTTTGTCTGAATGGTCCCCGACTAGATAATGTAGTTTGAAAATTAGTATCAAGCATTTATTTTAACAGTTTATGGATAGGGATGTGCCACGTTCAAAACTGGGGAAAAAAAGTCTGATTACTGGAATGTAATTTATTAGTTGATTTATTTTGACTAAAGTGCAGGAAAGTGTTAAATCTGAGTTTTAGCAGGTTTGATACTCATACTGAATCTGAATAAAAAGCATTTTCAAGCTCATTGGAGGCTTCTTTGCATATTTCCTCATTTGGTGTTTTTACTATGTTTCTTGTCCCCAAATTCACGAATCTGATTCACGGGCCCAATTGGAAAAACCATAACCATATTTTGGTTATCAACTTCTATAGTATTAAACACACCTTCAAGAATATTCATTTATACTAAAGTGAAATAATATCTGTATCAATATCGATTCAGTCGACACACAAGAGCCTATTATGGATGATTGTCCTTCATAAACAAATATTTAATTGATAAACTAAATAATAGGAAGAAATAATTAGAAATTCTTAAGCAAAAGAAACTTTCAGATTTCTACTAAACTAGATAAACTGAAAATAGAACATGAACATCACAAGTCTTTCCCAAAGTACCGGTAGCAACAAAAACATAAAAACTACAAAAGACCATCCACACATCAACAACACTCAGCTGCTTGCACTTCCATAACCTCTACTTTCTTAATCAACCTCCTCGATCTTGGGACCAGCACCGCCACCGCTGCCTCCACTGCCAGCTGCCGGACCATCTTCATCCATGACTCCACCAGCATCACCACCAGCACCCTGATACATCTTAGCAATGATGGGGTTGCAGATACCTTCCAACTCCTTCATTTTGTCTTCAAATTCATCAGCCTCTGCAAGTTGGTTTCCATCCAGCCACTGAATTGCCTCATCAATTGCGTCTTCAATCTTCTTCTTGTCATCAGCAGGAAGCTTAGAACTGATCTTCTCATCTTTGATTGTGTTTCTCATGTTGTAAGCATAGTTTTCGAGAGAGTTCTTTGCTTCCACTTTCTTCTTGTGTTCGTCATCCTCGGCCTTGTATTTCTCTGCTTCTTGCACCATCTTTTCAATCTCTTCCTTTGAGAGTCTGCCCTTGTCGTTTGTAATGGTGATCTTGTTCTTCTGTCCAGTGGTTTTGTCCTCAGCCGAGACGTTCAAAATACCATTGGCGTCAATGTCGAAGCAGACGTTGATTTGAGGTACTCCTCTTGGTGCAGGAGGGATGCCGGAGAGCTCAAACTTGCCCAGCAAGTTATTGTCGCGGGTTCTGGTACGTTCACCTTCATAGACCTGGATTAGCACACCAGGCTGGTTGTCTGAGTAGGTTGAGAACACTTGTTCCTTTTTCGTGGGGATTGTTGTGTTGCGAGGAATCAAGACTGTCATGACTCCACCAGCAGTCTCTAGACCAAGTGATAGTGGTGTAACATCGAGCAACAATAGGTCCTGGACCTTCTCATTACCTTCACCGCTTAAGATTGCAGCCTGAACAGCAGCACCATAAGCGACAGCTTCATCTGGGTTAATGCTCTTGCAAAGCTCTTTACCGTTAAAGAAGTCCTGCAACAACTGCTGGACTTTTGGAATCCTGGTAGATCCACCAACAAGCACCACATCATGGACAGTACTTTTGTCCATCTTTGCATCTCTCAAACACTTCTCCACTGGTTCCATACACTTCCTGAACAAGTCCATGTTCAGCTCCTCAAACCTTGCCCGGGTAATGGTGGTATAGAAATCGATACCCTCGTACAAGGAATCAATCTCGATTGTAGTCTGAGCAGTAGATGAGAGAGTCCTCTTTGCTCTCTCACAAGCAGTTCTCAACCTCCTCAACGCTCTAGGGTTCCCACTGATGTCCTTCTTGTTTTTCCTCTTGAACTCTTGCACAAAATGGTTCACCATTCGGTTATCAAAATCTTCACCTCCCAAGTGGGTATCACCAGCTGTGGCCTTCACTTCAAAAATCCCTTCCTCAATAGTCAAAAGCGACACATCAAAAGTACCACCGCCAAGATCAAATATAAGGACGTTCTTTTCACCAGCACTAGAGGCCTTCTTGTCAAGACCATAAGCAATTGCAGCGGCAGTAGGCTCGTTAATGATTCGCATCACATTCAAACCAGCAATGACTCCAGCGTCCTTTGTTGCCTGACGCTGTGAGTCATTGAAGTAAGCTGGAACAGTCACCACTGCGTTCTTGATAGAGGTACCCAAGAATGCCTCGGCAATCTCTCTCATCTTGATCAACACCATTGAAGAAATCTCCTCTGCAGAAAACTGCTTCTCTTCTCCCTTGTACGTGACAACAATCATAGGCTTGTCACCAGGACCGGGGATAACCTTGAATGGCCATAGCTTCATGTCATTCTGGACTGATGGATCGCTGAACCGTCTACCAATCAAACGCTTGGCATCTGTAATAGTCAAATAAACAACGACGTTCAGAATAAATTCATCAACTAAAACTAAAATCATATTGAAAAGAATAAGAACAATAAAATCCGATACTATGTCAAAATCATCAGGATCATGTTGCTACCTAACTAAACAGTAACATCTAGCAATAAACTTCCATATCAAATTCCCAATCAATTTCTTAAAACAGAGCACAGTTAAACACTATCAAAATTCAGATACTTCCCACATATATCCTAGCAGTAATTTATAAACTGACAACAAACAGAGATCAAAACCAGAGCAAAGTGAAGTAACAGGGAACTGCAGCTAAACGGAACAAAAACAAGACTAATCTAACTAGACTACGCCAAATTTGGTAGAACAGAGCATATTTTTCAACAGCTAGATAAAAACACTTAAAATTGCATGCATCTTCATCCACTAGGCACAACAGCGATCACCACAAAGACTATGCCAAGAAACAGAGAGCCAAGACCACAGCAAGAACACCTAAATAGCACAAAAACCTAAACGAATATAACAGTTTCCAAGAAAACAAAGAAAAAGAAACAGTTCACTTACCAAAAACAGTGTTGGTAGGGTTCATCGCCACCTGATTCTTAGCCGCATCACCGATCAACCTCTCGGTATCAGTAAACGCCACATAAGACGGCGTCGTCCTGTTACCTTGATCATTAGCGATGATCTCAACTCGGTCATGTTGCCAGACACCAACACAAGAGTAAGTCGTTCCTAAATCAATACCAATCGCAGGACCTTCTCCTTTACCAGCCATAGCTTCTTCTTCGTCTAACGAAAATACTCACGATAGCAAAATATCAAAGAAATAGTAATTCGATTCTGTGTGTTTAGAGCTTTTTGAAGGCTTCTCCTGTTTTTCTTTTTCTAATTACCAGTCTGTGGAGGTGGTGGTGATTTATAAAAACAGATTAGGAGTTCTGGAATGTGCTGATGGAGAAATGTGAACCGTTGGATCAAAATCTCCCGCTTTTTACAGTTGGGTTCTAGTGTGTTCGAGAGATTTCTAATGAATACGAAACGTGGCCGTTGCGTGAGAATGGAGGTGTCAACGGTGCCATTTGTATTGCTATTTCCTGTTTTGCTACCGCTTGCAATTGGTTGATCTATTTTATTTTACTCTTTTTATATTTTATTTATTTTTGAACTTCGATTGGATGATTCTAGTAGTTTATAGAATTTTGAATTTGGACAAGTATTTCATTAAGGGAAGTGCAAGTCGGTTTCCAATTTTAGCCCTCACAATATATCAGCCCAAAAGGCCCAATTTAACTCAAGCCCAACTTAAAATTGAAGCGAAGTTACATGAGTCCATGACACGCACCATTAGGGCCGTTAATGAGAGCCTTGCGAACGGATACAGCTTGCAAACAGAACGGATCCAGGCTCTTTAAATATTTATTTGAATTTGAATTCAAATAATTTTTTTAAAAAAAATCTAAATCTAGACTTAAAACAAATTAAATTTTAATTAAAATTCATAAATTTAAATAATTTTATATAAATTTAAATGAATTAATTATATTAAAATAATATATTAATTTTATATTTTATTTAAAATATTTAGTAATCCAAATATAAATAATTTTTAAAATTAAATTCGAATTTATATATTAATTTACGAGTCCGAATTTAAATATTAAAACGAGTTTAAGAGATAAACTCGACTCCAACTTATATAAGTCGGCTCCGACTCCGATTCCGAGTTCAGCTTCGATCTTTTGTAAACTCGGCTTCGCATGAATAAACCGCTAGTAGGGATGCAAACGAACACGAGCACTCGTGAACGATTCGTGAACAGTTCGGTCAGAGCTTGTTCAACACTTAAATGAACGATCACGAACAAAATTTTATAGCTCGTTTAGTAAACGAGCCGAGCTCAAACAAACCCTTGTTCGGCTCGTTTACGTTCATGAACAAACTCATTCACAACTCGTTTATGTTCGATAAAAACTCGTTTGTGTTCGCAAACGAGCTCATTCATAACTCGTTTAATATTTTTTTAATAAAAATAAATAGACAAATTTTTAATGGATATAAAAAAAAAGTCCAAATTAAAAAAGGTCCAAACTAAAATAGATGCCGGAATTAAAAAAAATAAAGAATTAATTAAAATAATTTATAAAACCTAAGGTTTAGTTTTCTTAAGACTACTAGTTTGTCAAGAGAGCCACCACTTATGTCTATTACCCTTTCTTTCTCTCTGTATTTTTTTGTCATCAAGCCCTGAAGTAATTCCACCACTCATCTCTACCACTGTCGTCTCTCTCTATCTACTTTTTCGTCATCAAGCATAAAGCAATTTCACTCTCTTTAGTCTTGCTCGGAAATTTGCGTCCAATCCAACTTGCTTCTCTACCACTTGGTAATTAAATTACTTTTCTATCTTTTTATTTTTCTTTTTTATTTGTCTTGATATAGATTTCACTTGGATTGTTTGTTTATTGAGTCTAATAATTCGAAATTTCATTGTTTAATATAACTTAGATTATATCAAAATTTCATGGTTGATGACTTTATATTGGTTCAACTCGAATAAATTATGAATACTCTTTTAAATTGTATTTTGAACTTAGATCCGTGTGATATTATTAATATTTTTTTATTAATATTTTAACAAGGAGAAATGAACTCATGGTTTGAATTAATTTTAGTTTAGGTTTAATTTAAATTCAATTTATTTTTGTTTTAATTTTACTAAACGAGCTCAAACGAGCTACTAAACGAGTTGAGCTCGATTAACTTAAACGAGCTGAGCTCGATTAACTTAAATGAGCTTAAACGAGCCGAGCTCGAACATAGAAAAAAATTATCGAGCCGAGCTTGAACAAACATTTATAAAACTCGTCGAGCTCGATATTTGACAAACGAGTCGAACACGAACACCCCATATACTCGGCTCGGCTCGTTTGCAGCCATAGCCGCTAGCACCTTTGTTCGAGAATAGGAAATCCAAACCACAAATTCTTTTAAAACGGCGACGTGGCATTCACCTACAGGATACTTTGGACAGCTGACATGGCAACGGAATCACAAAATTACGGATAAAATATAAAAAATTCAAAAAATCGCAATAAAAATCAGAAATTCTCATAATCTCCACTCCAAAACGGTTATCACATCTGGACCTCTCAATGAGAAGCTGAGAGATACTCAGCTGCTCCGCTCCCAATCCATGGCGAAAACTCTGATTTCATCTCCGTCGTTCATCGGCAGACCTCTTTCTTCTTCTTCTTCATCACACTCTCGCCATGGGTTTCATCCTCTCCCTAACCGTAGACTCGTCTCCACTAGAGTGAAGTTTAGCTTACAAGACATTCCTCCTGTTCACTCTCTTGATTCTTCGATTGACTTCAACTCGATCTTTGCTCGAGCTGAGAGCTTGCTCTACACGCTTGCAGATGCCGCAGTTCAACTTGACTCGGCTTCTGGTGGTGCTGCCTCCGCCTCCACCGACGCTGCTCCGCAGAAGAACGGTGGATGGTTTGGGTTCATCTCCGAAGCTATGGAATTCGTTCTTAAGGTAACCTTATCTATGTACGTATAGTAGAAATGTGGACTAACGAGTTAGTTATAGTCTTATTACTATGTATCTTTGTTAGGATTTGAAAGAAATGGAGTAATTGAGTGGTTTTTTATTCTTGTATTGTGATGACGGGAGGTAGAGCTCTAATATCTGCTGAGGAAAGCTGATAATTGAATTTGTGAATTTTTATGTTTGAAATTGTGTTTCAGGTATTGAAAGATGGACTCTCAGCTGTACATATTCCGTATTCATATGGATTTGCAATTATATTGTTAACGGTTATTGTCAAAGTTGCGACGTTGCCGCTAACGAAACAACAGGTGAGTGTATATATCTTTTCTTTACTTACAAGGAATAGAACTTATGGGGTACCGTTTTGTAGTTAAGTTGTCTGAATTTTGAATCTGAGTTGATCAATTTATTGGAAGGGTCCCGTGGGAGGTGGTGTCTTTGTGAACTGCATGCTAGGTGTTTTTATTGTTTGTATTTTGCTTTGGAGACAACAGTAATGTGTTGTGGATTTGTAAATAAGTAGTAGTATTTGAAATTTTGTTATTGTTAGGTGATGAGCTTGTAAATGTGTAGGTAGAGTCAACACTAGCCATGCAAAACCTTCAACCAAAGATCAAAGCTATTCAGCAAAGATATGCTGGCAACCAGGTGATGCACTTTCTTTTGGGATTGGCTGAGTAACTACATTTCCTTCAATACTGATATGGTTATTTTCTGCCACCCTATTTGCAGGAAAGAATTTCACTTGAGACATCACGTCTATACCGGCAGGCTGGTGTAAATCCCCTAGCTGGTAATATCTTATCTAAAGAAGCAGAGATTTGCAGTTTCATTTTCTGTTCTCTCTTTAGATAATTTAGAAGATAATATCTTAATTCTTACCATATAATCCCATAAGTGAGTTTGGTTGTATCAAATTGAACTATTAGGCTTTATTGTCTGGGTGGAATAATAATACATATTTTTGTAGCTAAAGTTCTGATATGGATCATGCCTGATATTTTTGTTTACTCTTTATGGTAGCAGTTTTTCCATTGTTAATTCTCCTTCAAGGTTTCATGATTTTTGTTTTCTTCATCTTTATTTGTATCCTATTTATGTGCACTATCACTTATGCATGTCAATATCTTGTTGATCTAACAGGCTGTCTCCCAACATTGGCTACCATCCCTGTTTGGATTGGTCTGTATCAAGCTCTTTCAAATGTTGCAAATGAGGTAATTAAGTTTGATAGTAATAGTGATAGATCAACTGATGTTGAGATTATCTCTTGAACAGCGGTGCTACTTCCGGATTTCTGACAATTGCATATTTTTCCAATTTAAGGGATTGTTAACAGAAGGTTTCTTTTGGATACCGTCATTGGGTGGGCCAACAACAATTGCCGCACGACAAAGTGGATCTGGCATATCTTGGCTCTTTCCATTTGTGGTAATTATGCATTCATTTTCTTGATGCATGAAGTTATTGAATGTCTCTTCCCCTTATCATGCACGTGCTTAGCAATTGGCCGATTTTTTCTTTGAAGAAAATCGTCAAAGTGAAACCAACGCAATATTGCACTTCTAAGAAGCATATACTATCCTTGTTCTTACTTTTTGATTGACATTGTCTTTATTGGCAGAAACTTTCGTAGAGAATAGCAATGCTATCCTTATATATAAGGGTGGTAGTTTCTGTGTCTACTTTACATAGATGTCTGTTATGTTAATTTCCAGTCCTAGAACAAATTATTTGAGGCTATTTTTAGTCGTTATGATTTATGGGAAAGGATTGTATGTCCATCATGTTGCTTTGCGAGAATTCAATAAAGATGAAGCTACCTTCCTCTCAAGATTCCGGGACTTTTTTTTTATTCAGAAACTGTTGCATCTTGGTGTTTTCTTAGAAAGATCAACCTGACTTATTCTCTTTATATGTTCAAGAAAATCGAATCAATTCTTTGCATTTTTCTCTCAGTTATTAGATGATATAGGTCCTTGCATATTTGAGACTTGCTTTTCTGACATTTATCAACATGTTTTTATTAAATGGATTCTTATTGTATGTTCGAATATCCAGCCTCCAAACTTGGTAGCTTGAGGAAGGGAAACATAAGAGTGCTTCTAGAGATTGGAAGCTTAAGTTTTTAACCATATTTGTTAGTATGGTACTTTAGCTTCTTTAGGTCGTCTCTTAGTTCCCTTGCATATTATTGTTATAAATCCTTGTCATATCTGGTATCAATCAATGAGATATGAATGTTATTCTGTCAACTTAACAATTTTGACTGAAAATAAAGAATCACCTGCTCCTGCTGTATAATTTTTTCCTGCTTCTTTAGCCAGCAGTGCTACTGATTCTCATGTATTAAAATGATGAACACTGATTTATGATTCAGGATGGCCATCCACCTTTGGGCTGGCATGATACTGCTGCCTACCTTGTTTTGCCTGTGCTTCTCGTTGTTTCTCAGTATGTTTCAATGGAGATCATGAAGCCTCCCCAGGTGAGAATCAAATTTATATTTCAACACATTTGCTGTTATTACTTTTCTTATTGAAACAAAGTCACAGTGCTGGATTGATTTATGTTAACAGACAGATGATCCCACCCAAAAGAACACACTTCTTGTTTTCAAGTTCCTTCCACTGATGATTGGATACTTTTCCCTATCTGTCCCGTCAGGATTATCAATTTACTGGTTGGTTTCTTGTTTCCACCAATAACTTCATGTATGTATCAATATGTACATCCACTAGCTTTGTTCTATTATATTTTTAGGAAGTATTTTGTGAAAATATGTAATTTTCACAAGAAAAATAAATGTTGGCTACAGAAATTCACGGATTCTGTCATGCTCTTTCTTTAAACAAATTTTTCTGTGTCATAGATACTGAAAGTTTTGTCTAACTATATTAGCCCAAATTATTCTAGATTTTAAAATATTTGTTTTATTTAAACCTATGTATGACTCCCTGTTTTATAGCAATACAAGTTTTTATATCATAAATTTCCTTATGTAAGTGGAATTGGTAGTGGACATATTATGTTCTGGGGTGAATTATATTTGTTTCTCTATACATCGGATACATGTATAGTTACAGAAGGCTATACTTAAGCTCTCTTGTTGAAGTGCTTTGGTTTTGTTTTGTGACCACATCTACGGCATTTACACTATTCTTTATGATTGTAGAAAATCCTTGATTTATTTTTATTGGTTTTTTCAGTCGCTTAGTATTCTGCACTTTCTGGTTTCTAGGTTTACAAATAACGTTCTCAGCACAGCGCAACAAGTGTGGTTACGCAAATTAGGAGGTGCAAAACCAGTTGTTAATGAGAATGCAAGTGGAATCATCAGTGCTGGTCAGGCAAAAAGATCAGCTTCGCAGCCAGCTCGGGCTGGTGAAAGGTCTGCTTTTCTTTTCTTTTGTTATTATCATCATTGTTATTAGTATTATTATTTTTTACCCAAATGTCTGCTCTTTGTTACTCTGACATATGTACTTGCATGGTTTGTAGCTTCAATGGTGTCTTACTGACAAAGTTGGTATCACAGGTTCAGGCAATTTAAAGAAGAAGAGAAGAGAAAGAAAATGGCCAAGGCATTACAAGGTGAAGAGGCTCAAACTGAGGATGAGAACTCTGATTCTGAAGATGAATCTGAAGCAGAGACTGGTGACAAGGTAAAATTAGAACTTCTAGATCCTCTTTCGCATGTTAGATTGAATCAGATTAGTTCAGTGGAGTTGGATTGAGTTGGATGAATTAGAATTTTGACTGTTTGATGCGATGTGAGATTGTATAAACTAATGAGATGATGCTCTTGGTGTATATAATCCAAGCAAAGTAATTGAAAATTTGAAGCATTATTAAACTTAAGCTAATTTATTTTCATTAGATTTTTGTTTGGAATGTTGTAGATGTTAAGTACTGGGGATTATTTGCTATTTAATCCATAATTATTTTATGGAATATTTTATTACGGAATATCTATTAAATGTATTAACTTACTTTTGTAAATAAATGATTTTATTATTAGTAAGTCAGGAAGAAAAAAAGCAATGAAATGTAAATGATGTAAAATTTTTGAATAAGCTTGATTAAAATGTTAGAAGGAAAAAGCCTCCTTGAAGTCTCGTGCTTTTTTTTTTTCCACATGACCAGAGAAGCTAACTGAATTAGGCATGGAATTGGCTTGAGGATCATTCAAGTAATATGAAGTTGACTCCTGACATCTAATTTGGAGTTATATTGTTTTTTGATTCATCATAATTCATTGATGAGCTTGAGATGGGAACCACCTCTGGTTCCCCAACATCATTGTTGCTGTTACAATTAATTATGTGAGCAGGGTGTTGTATCTTGTTTAAAATGAAGTGGACAAGAGTTGTGAGTTAGATCACTTTAAGATTAACAACCGAGACATTTTTGTGGGACCATGGATTGTGGAAGGTTTAATTTTTCTTGCATGCCGTACTTTTTCCGTCCCCATATTGACTTCTGTGTTCCTTTTCGCTTTGATGCATGCTTCTGAAATTCTTTTGAATGGGAATGATTGGAGAACAATTAAACTTGGAATGAGAGCCTTTCATCTTTGAAATATGATGCATTTCTCATAGCATTTGAACTTGAACAGTATGTGCTGTCTTATCTTTGTTCCAGCTGAGGCTGGCAATTCTGAACAAGCAACTTCTATTAGATTTACTAATTGTGCTTGTATTGTTTGTGCAAAGGTATGCATCTATGTGGTTCCTTTTAATAATAGTTAAATGTCTGTGACCTCTGGTTCAATAATGTCTAGTGCAGGGCCCATTTGCCCCTCTATCTGTAGGAGGAGATGTCAGTTGAGACATTTATATTAATTTGCATAAGACCTGGAACATTTTTACACCAGAATTACTCATATGTGCTACTAAATAGAAAAATCAAGTATGGGGTCTGTTTGTTTGTTGTTCTTTAAGAAAATTTGAGAGTGTTAACTGACATGATATACCGAAATCCTAGTGTACTCTGTGTCTGATACTTTATATTGTATAGTTATGCTTGCGGTGAGCTGAACTAATAATCTATTTCCTAACAGGATGAGGAGGTTCTGGAGGGAGCATATGCTTCTAGTGCGAGCAAACAGGTTCCAGACCCTTCTCGACCAAGGAGAAGCAAGCGATCAAAGCGCAAGCGTGCTGTATAAGTTGACACAACACCAATTGTTGTAGTTTAATGTGAGTTGTATATTTCAACAAAATTCATTTAGTTAATATATAGGAGCCGTTTTTGTGCTGGCTTATTTTTAAAAATTCCATTGCAATTATTGATTTATTTTGACTCCTCCTTATAGAACACATAGTATTCTCATGATTGCATAAACTGTACAAGTATAATCAAACATTAGACTAGGATTTAAGGCATGTCTCCCCAGCCTACGATTTGCTAATATCCATAGAACAAGAATTCAAGAAGTAGCAATTGCTAAATTTAAATCAAACCCACCTTTGTACAATCACAATAAGCTTAACATATATCTAGGCTTTTCGCAATCTGCTTGAGTACATCTAACCTTTTGAACTTCTGGGACACCATGTTATGACCCTCATGTACCCCATATTAGTTATAATTTCTCCCTTCAATTCCTTGATGGTGGGTGATGATTACCCACTGGGTTTGGCCCAGATGGTGATTTGTGTAATTTCTTCTGTTCATCCTGCATGGAAAACATTATTACGCCACTTAAGAAACCGTTCATCTGCATACCGGCAGATTTTACCTGTAGTGTAAAATGATGCAGCAGAAAGTGCTGATGTAAAATATTAATGAATATGATTTTGATAAACTCATCTGAAAGTGCTGATGTAAAATATTAATGAATATGATTTTGATAAACTCATCTGAACCAACCTGGTTTTACCCTTGACTAGTATGGTATGATATCAAAATTTATGTAATATTTTGTTACCTTTCCATTCTCTATATAACTTGAACTTATTTTTGCATATGAAAGACTGTTCTTCTTACCCAAGCAGGTGTTACTCTTCCAGTGCGTGAACTCGAGCCAGGTAGGGAAGGTCTGACCTTGAAGTGATCTGTTGGATGCAACAGAGAAAGATAACTCTTTAGTTTTTGTTCAATTTTATTGATTGCTAGTAAATACGCTGCTACTGCTTCATAAATTGTTAGTTAGTTCTAAGGCATAATCTGCATAGAACTATAAGTGTTTTTTGCAGTCTTAAAATTGTTTGTTGCAGCATAGTCTATTATTTAAAACTCAAATCATTTTCCAGAGGCTGTAATATACCTGATTCAGCAGCTTGGGCCATAACTATATTGGAACAATAGTGTTGAGATTGTGCAGCCAGGAGGCACACCAAGAGAACGCAAATTACAGAAGATTTTCCCATCTCAGGTCTAAGACGGTGCATGAAGTGCACAAATAAACAGATCCGAATGATGTTTTGGGTGGATCAACCAGCTTATTTATCAGGTACATGTATTGAGTAATCATAACAGAACTTGATTATTTGAAAGAATAAGTGGGTTGAGTATCCTATGTGAGATTTCACGCTTAGATGGAAATAATGATAAGATCATGAATCTTAGGGGGCTTATTTTCACCTCATTATGTTGATTGACTTCTACACTTGTTATCATTGCATCCATGATAAAATCATAAGTAGTTGCTATTATATTTACTTTTTGAGTGCTTCTATCCAACCTGTTAGCATCATTTAAGGGGCCCCCACATCTGCTATTGTGCTTGTTGAGAAATCTTTGTTTGTGTTAATGTGTAGTTTTGTTGTTCTTTGCTTTTAGGTGAATCTTACTCCATCCTCTGAACTTAGAGTGCTTGCCTGCCAGGCTATGACTATATCATTTATTTTTAAACTTTTTCTATATCTGTTGTGATGAAATGATAGAACTGAGATTCCTATATTGCTAATATACAAACATTTTGCCTGTTTGTTGGTTTGATGATAACGCTCTGGAATCCTTTAGAGAGTCGTCCTACCCATGCTTTGAAGGATATTTAGGTACTAGTGTTGGAGATGGAGGTAAATTGTGCTTCAGTAGGATCTGTGTTAGAAATGATTTCTAAGATTTAGGACATAGAACAAGATCTTTTTGAAATTAAAATAGAGTAGAACTAGATCATTCTTATATATAAAGTAGAGTAGGACTGGATGATCTGAGCTTAGATGAATTTAGAAGCTCTTTTGACTTATTTCCCAAATAGCACTGATAACAACTTTCAGAAACCGAAATGTAAAAGCCAGTCTTTCAAAACATGCACTATTTACAATCATTTGGTATATTCTATGGAGAAATAAGATGAAAACTACTTAGCTGTTGTTGTAGATTGTATGGTTAAACAGCTGCTACTACTTAGAAGGTACAGGGTAAATTTTACCGTTGTTTTTTCAGAACCATATGCATTGTTTAAGAGAATATTCAGATTGGAGTGCAACTCAATAGAAAATTCGAGACAAAATTATATAATTATTATGTACAGTGTGTTAGCAGGTAAGACAAATGTGTGCATCCCAAGAAATATTCGCGGATTTTGTAGGCTCTCTGCCTTGCATGAATATAGGTTTTGTTAGAGTGTCGAATTAAGCATGATATTGATTTGACTTGGTTTTGATTAATGATAACAGAATTGGACTGGTCACCAAACAATCGCAACATAGCAACTTTCTGCCTTGGAAGTTGGCTTTTAGGTTTTCAGGAAAATAAATAAATAAATAATTGTGATCTCTTTCGCTTTCAGATTACTACGGTCGCTGAGAAGTATAGTCCGGGTTCAGTATTAGATGAAATGCTTTGTGAAGTATGGTTTGGTTCCGTATGGTGTTGATGGGAAGGCTGCTTAAATGTAATTTTTATCAATATAAATAAAAGATTAAAAGTAAATAAATGAATAAAAGGATGGAGTGACGGAAAGATTATTAGAATAAAATTATTTATTTGCTATTCGTGAACATTTTGATGGAGATTATGAAGAGAATTCCACAATTTTTGCGTTCTGATTCTCTACCGAGAACCATCAGATCAGTATACAACTACTTTAGCATGACAGATATCGTGGACTTTATTACATGATGATCAATCCTCTTGTCTTTCAACCTTTGTTACAGATAATTAGTCTGTGTCACTTTAAATTCATTGTTACATTCCATAATTCTTTTGTACAGCTCTCTGATTTTTTATACAGTTATGAAAGTCTTATTCTTAACAAACAAGGTTCACACAAACAAGGTTCACAACACGTGTCAAAACTAACTAAAACAATAACAACACAAAACAGAATATGATTTCTCCCTCCTTCTTAAACAAGTTTACATGTAAACTTGCTCAAATTCCTCATTCTGTAGCCATTGTTGAGGATGCCGCATTATTTTGTTGAGCAATAAAATCTGGAAAACGAATTTTCATGTCTATGTAATCCTCCTAGGTAGCTTCATCAGTTGTTTATCCCTTCCATTGTACCAAAATCTGCACACGGCTGTAATTCCCTTTTTGGACCAGTTTCCTTCCGAAAATAAGATGAGGAACTTCACCTGCCAAACCATTTTCAACTACTTTTGGCAATTTCTGAGATGGAACAACATGTGTCCCAAGATATTTTTTAAGAGCAGAAACATGGCAATTTCTGAGATGGAACAACATGTGTCCCAAGATGCTTTTTAAGAGTAGAAACATGAAACACAGGATGTATTTTACACCCATCTGGAAGCTTCAACCTATAGGCCACCTTTCCAATTCTTTCTTCTATCATGTATGGTCCATAGAACAGAGGTAATAATTTGTGATATTGTTGGCCTGTAAGAGACCTCAATCTATATGGTATCAATCTCAAATACACCAAATCACCTATATTAAACTCCAATTCTCTCATATGTCTATCAGCAGCCAATTTCATTCTCTGTTGAGCCATTTCCAAATTTGATTTAAGCAAACTCAACATTCTATCACGATCTCGCAGGGATTCCTCCACTCCTTCAAAGCTAGAGGTACCTGATTCATAAGGAACTACAGCTGGAGGAGGTCGACCATAAACGACCTCGAATGGGGTTAGTTTCGAAGCTGAATGATAAGAAGTATTGTAATGAAACTCGACCCATGGTAACCAAGATACCCACTTGCAAGGCTGTGAACTTGTATAACAACGGGGATAGGTTTCCAAACAACGATTAACTACTTCCATTTGACCATCCGTTTGAGGATGATAACCAGAGCTCATTCGCAGCTTGATCTGATGCAAGCGGAAGAACTCTCGCCAAAAGTCACTTACAAACACAGGATCTCTATCGTTCACAATAGAGTTTGGCATGCCATGAAGACGAAAAATGTTAGCGACAAAGACCTGTGCAACTAAAGAAGCAGTATAAAGGTGACTTAATGCAATAAAGTGACCATACTTACTCAGGCGATCAACGACAACAAAAATCACAGATTTGCCTTGACAGAGAGGAAGACCAATGATAAAATCCATAGAAATATCAGTCCATACATTTTCTGGAATGGGAAGAGGTTGAAGTAGCCCTGCAGGAGCCAATGTTTGGTACTTATATTGTTGACAGATTGAGCATTCAGAAACTAATCGTCGCACCTCCTTCTTAAGTCTTTCTCAATAGAAAAATTTCTTCAACCTCTGATATGTTTTCAAAAATCCTTCGTGACTTGAGATTGGCAATGCATGATGTAGAATAAAAATTCTATGCTTCCAAACTAAATGAGGACTCAACACAATTCTTCCTTTATATTTAAGAAACCCATTATCCACAGAATAATGTGGAAGTACTCTGCCTTCAATTATACTCATACGAACCGCCTCGATTTTTGCTTTTATCCAAGGATAAGATTTATTAAATCTTCTCAGCTCATCCAACCAGTGAGCATATGGGTAAGAGATTCCCATATACTCACTTATTTCATTAGCTTTGGAACATGAACTTGTAGGTAAGAAAGTACTATCCAATGGACTAGTTAGCAGCTGAAATGAATTGTAAGAAATTCTAGATAAAGCATCAGCAGCAGAATTATCAATACCCTTTTTATATTGAATTTCATAATTATATCCTAAAAGCTTGGAAACTCATTTCTGTTGGAAAGGAGTTGTTGCTTTATGAGCTAAAAAATAGCTCAAGCTCTTATGATCATAACGAATCACAAAATGTCTATCTTGTATGTACTGATGCCACTTTTTAATAGTATAAACTACTGTCAAAAGTTCACGCTCATAAACTGAAGCACTCTGGTTTTGAGGACTCAAGGCTTGACTAGTAAATGCTATCGGACGTCCATTTTGCTGCAACACAGCTCCAATGCCAACACCAGAAGCATCTGTCTCAATAATAAAAGTTTTTGAAAAATCTGGCAATGCTAGAACACAAGGAGAAATTATGGCTTTTTTAAGGAGATTAAATGCAATTGTAGCATCCTCTGTCCACTTAAAAGAATTTTTTCTTGTTAATAATGTCAATGGATTACAAATCTTGCCATAATTGGGAATGAATTTACGATAATACCCGATAATTCTAAGGAAACCACGCAATCCTTTGATTGATGTTGGTATAGGCCAATTAGCTATTACCTTGAGTTTAGAAGGATCAGCAAAAATACCTTCTACAGACACCACATGACCAAGGTATTCCACTTATTTTACCCCAAAAGAGCATTTGCTTTTCTTTACAAAAAGCTGATGTTGCTTGAGTAGTTGAAATACATGAGTTAGATGTCTCATGTGAGACTCCCATGAAGAGCTGTAGACTAAAATGTCATCAAAAAATACCAGCACATATTGACGTAAACAAGGCTTGAAAATAGAATTCATCAAGCTTTGGATAGTAGCAGGTGCATTGGTGAGACCAAACGGCATTACTAAAAATTTATAATGCCCTCATGTGTACGGAAAGTAGTTTTAGGTACATCATCCTCAACAACTTTGACTTGGTGATATCCACTTCGCAGGTCCAGTTTCGTAAAGAACTTGGCCCCATACAACTCATCCAGTAAGTCATCAATGAGTGGAATCGAATATTTGTCCTTTACAGTAATGTCATTAAGTTGCCTATAATCAACACACATCCTCCATGTACCATCTTTCTTCTTTACAAGTAAAACCGGCGAAGAGAAATGACTATGACTATCCCTGATGAACCCTGCATCCAACAATTCCCTAACACACTTTTCAATCTCAGTCTTTTGTAAGGGACCATAAGTATAAGGTCTCAGACTTGTAGGCTTACTACCTTCTAAAAGGAGAATCCTATGGTCATGAAATCTAATAGGAGGAAGAGTGGTTGGAACTTCAAAAATGTCTCCAAATGATTTTAAAAGTTTCAATTTCCTTATATTCTGAGGTAGGGTCAAACTCTATCATTATATTATTTCCTTCAACCATATTGAGATCAAGTTGACACAACATCATTCCATAACAAGAATCGGTTAACATACATTTCTCTAGTTGTTGTGCAGAGATAAATTGCATAGGTCGAGGTTTAGAACCAGCAATTGTCACCTTCACATCCTTTTCCCAAAACTCCATTGTCAGCTTGCTAAAATCCCACAAAACAGGTCCTAATGTACATAGCCATTGTACCCCTAAAACTACATCACAACCTCCCAAAGGAAGACATAACATATAAGAACCAATTTTTAAAGGCACCTCTGCACATACTCCTTTACTCTTCACATGCCCACCATTTCCGATCATAATATCAAAAGTTCGAGACTGATCTATAGGCCATCCTAAGACATTAACCAATTTTTGGTCAATGAAATTATGAGAACTGCCTGAATCAAGTAATACAATAACACTGTGACCTTTTATCAATGCATTCACTTTCATCGTTTTGATAGCTGAAGAAGCCGGCTCACCAGACAAGGCACTTGTAGTGATGCAACATATTTCTAAGGAAGACTCATTTGAAGTATCTTCCACACATAATTCTTCAACTTTATACATATCATCATCAGTAATGTCTAAGATAAGAAGTTGCTTCTTGGCACATTTATGTCCTTTAGACCACTTCTCATCACAGTAAAAACACAATCTGCTACATCGTTTATGTTGGATTTCATCAGGTGTTAACTTCCTAAAAGGCACATCTTCCTTAAAGATTTCATCCGCTTTATTAGATCCCACTGAATCTTTAGAAAAATTTTGAACTCCTCCTTTAGGTTTAAACACATTACCACTATATCCAGATCTACTCTTTTGTATCTTAAATTCAGCTTGCATAGCATATGAAATAGCTTCATGAACATCAAAAGGCTTAAACATTTTTACCTCACGACGAATCTCTTCCTTCAAGCCTCCTATGAAACAACTTAATTGCAGGGAAGGTCCCAAATCAGAGATATTGGTTGATAGGCGACGAAATTCAGAGACATATTCCTTCACAGAAGCAGTCTGTTGAAGACGAAATAGGGACTCGGCATTGTCTTCAAATTGATGAGGTCCGAATTCTCGTCTGAATGATTTTGTGAAATCATCCAAACTAACAAAACCATCAACACCACCCCTCCACTGAAACCAGTCCAGCGGCTCTCCTTCCAAGTTAAACGATACAACCCGTACCTTACGATCTGAATCTACCTCAAAATAGTCAAAGAATTGCTCAACCCTAAAGATCCATGTAAGAGGGTCTTCTGCTACCGTATACTTAGGAAACCATTCTCATCGTTGGAATCCGTCGCCTGTGATCACGATGGTTATGCCTGTTGTGTTGATATTGATCATCATTTCGTCGATCATCAAATCTAGGGTTTTGCTCCTCATATCGACGATCATTGAATTCATAGTTCCTCTCTTCATACCGACGATCTGAAAATCTAGGGTTACGATTATCAAATTGACGTTCATCAAGAGGTCTTTCAGTGTAGTTATCATCCTCTGCTCTTGATAATTAATTGCGACCTATTTGGTGGTGTAAACCGTGACCATTTCTATCATCGGGGCCGTCTCTCCCATGATCAGACTATTCCATTCGTCGATGATTGAGTTCGAGCATCATCGAATTAACCTTCTGATCAGTGATTACAGTTCTTTCAGTTCACATATTGAGTTATTCTTCAATTCTTTGAAGTGTTGTTGTGATTAGAGGTTGATTAGTTTCCATTTCCATTAATCTTGTATCCATTGTTTGACGTCTTCTTCGCACCTTGGCCCGAGGCATACACAGAGGAACAGCTCAAGAGGCTCTGATACCAAAATGATAAATCCTCTTGTTTTTCAACCCTTTGTTACAGATAATTGGTCTACTTGTTTATGGATAATATCACTCTAAATTCATTGTTACATTCCATAATTCTTTTATAAAACTCTCTTATCTTTTATAACAAACAAGGTTCACAACACGCGTCAAAACTAACTAAAATAATATTAACACAAAAAAGAACATTATAGTACTTTCTCAGTGTGATGAAGACTCATTAAATTTATTTGGATCACATGACCTGTTGTCTTGTCGTCGGGCTTGAGTTCTGTGGTCCACTCAGCCGATACTTGGCTGCACTCATCAACTCGGTCTGCTCAGCTGATAAGATCAGCACAGTCACTAAAAGTTCCATTTTGGTTGATTTTTGAGATTGGATTAAACTTCTTTTGAAATTTGAAACATGGGCACTGCGTCATAAACCTCCCAAGTATTAATAGCCCATTTGAATTTGACATATGGTTGGATTCTTGAATAGACCGGCCCAAATTTAACAGATATAAACAAATCAGCCCAGATAGCACATACTCCAAAGAAAGAATCCAAGCAAAACTCATCCAACTTGTAAAAACAAATTCAAGTTCCAGTTTTGGGAAGAAGAAAACAACATAAACCAAATTGAAAACACCATCATTCAAGAAGTGGAAATCCGACAAAGACCTCGTATGCTGTGAAGTTAGCTTTAAATCTTTTTATATCTGTTCACTTTTGCCATAGTGTTTGTCGTGACTGCGAAAAAGAACCTCGAACTGCTCAAAACGTCACCGTTCGGATGTGTTTTTAGATTATTCTAGATGTCTAGTCGCCTAGTCCCAAGCAAACGCCACTCCATCAACTTTCACACAGACTGAGACTATTGGACATCAATTTATTGTTTTGTATTCAAATACAGTATAAAATATTTGCTGTTAATCTCAAACTTTAGACCTTTTCTTGTGGATTATGATCCATTAAACAAGTGTCTAATCCAACCCATGCAAAACCAGTAGGTAATTTCTTTTGATTCATGCAAATCATCAACTTATAAAACCCTATTTGATTTGTCCACGTCTTGTCCTCACATGATTGCTCCTAAATTTAATTAGTATATCCCCACCATTTAAAGCAAACATATCTACCATTTGCTGTTTCTGACACTGTCATCTTTTTATATCTTCGTGTAAATTTAAAATAAAGTTATACCAAACAAACCAAATCTATTGAATACTTTATCAAAACATGAGTTTAAAGAACCGAATCTCTCTTATTACAAAGATAAGATCAAACTCAACCCAGCTCAACTTTTATTACCGAGCAAAAACGTGTTCAAAAACCCATCCAAAGTGTGTAAATTACCAATCTGACCTAGTCCTTCCACATCCATGGTTTATGACATGTAAGGGTATATCAGTCATTTCAAAATACTATCATCGCCACCTTCTACTATAAGTACCAAACAAAACACACACTATACCACCTCCAAAACCCACAAAATACACAAAATGTCTCCTCCAACACCACTATCTCTTCTCCTCCTCCTTTTAACCTCCGTCGCTGTCACCTCGGCCACCTCAGCCCCCGCCGCCTTAACCCTAACCCTAGTCAACAACTGCCACTTCCCAATCTGGCCCGCAATCCAACCCAACGCCAACCACCCAAACCTACTCAAAGGCGGTTTCCCTCTCCCAAGCCTAACACACCGCTCATTCCCCGCCCCGACCCAGCACTGGTCGGGTCGGATCTGGGCCCGAACCGGCTGCTCCTACCACAACAACCGTTTCACTTGCACAACAGGTGACTGCGGTAACCGTCTCGAATGTAACGGACTAGGTGGTGCCCCACCTGCCACGCTGGCACAAATCACTCTCCACCACGGTCACAAAGACTTCACATCCTACGGTGTGTCTCTCGTTGACGGTTTCAACGTCCCTCTGACCGTGACCCCACATGAAGGCCAAGGTGTCTGTCCTGTCGTCGGATGTAGAGCTAATCTCCTCGCCACGTGTCCTCCTCACCTCCAGCTACGCTCTCCGGCAGGTCACGGACCTGTTGTCGGATGCAAAAGTGGGTGTCAAGCGTTTGGTACGGATGAGCTTTGTTGTCGGAATCATTACAACAGTCCCCAGACTTGTCGTGCTTCGAGTTTCTCTGAGTTTTTTAAACACGCGTGTCCTGCTACTTTCACTTATGCTCATGACACTCCTTCGCTTATGCACGAGTGTTCTTCTCCTAAGGAACTTAAAGTCATTTTCTGTCACTAGAGTTTGGTTTTAAATTTAAGCGTGTTTATTTTACTATCGTGTGTCGTCGTTTTATGTGTGAAGGTGGTGTCGTTTTGAGTCTGCTTTGTACTGTATGAAATGTATGGCTTATTAAAAATAAAAAAAGATTTGCTCTTTTTTATTTATTTATTTTTTTAATAATGTGGTGCAATGCGCACCCTTGTGTTTAAATTTTGAAAAGAAGAGAGGACAGGAATCTCTGTAAAAAGACTGATATGTGTTTGCAGAGATGTTGCAGGTGTCAGACAATTATGCAGAACCATGCATTTTTTTTCTTTTTTAAAACTGCTTTAATTTATTTTTCTTTATCCGAAAGATTTATTTTTGAGCTTTTTTGGTATTTTTCTCGATCTTGACAATTTTTCTTTTTGTTTTTATGGGTTTAATGGCTTTTCACGTGACTAGGTTTTTCTTCTGTTTGAAAGTGAATGGTTCGATGATAATAACGAGCCCTCGATTGGATCTGAATTTGGGCTTCTGATGGGCCTGGATCATAAACCCAACAAAATGGACCCTCAAACCACTATTGGATCCTAATTGGTTTTTTAAATGGGTCCGAACCATCGGCCTGGAATCAATTTAGAAAATATCTTTCTCTTTTTTATTCTAATTTCCACGTAATAGTTAGAAAACGGGTTTGGTGATGAGTTAGATTTTTAAGTGGTCCAATTTGTGATGTTTTGATGGTCAACTACACAACTAGCATTGACCACTTGTTCTCTCAATTGTCAACTTGTTAAATAAAACATTTGATTACGACAAGGGTAAGTCTACCTATCTTTATATTTAATGGTTATTACTAGGGCAACCATTAATCTTATTAGTTGATTAAAAAATTTGTATTTGACTATGTTTTTAATAATAAAGTAAACTCGTGAACATTTTAAAGTTTTATTTTCGAATTTAAAAATTAAGTATGTACACATTAAATATTAAAATATTAAAATTATGAGACGATTGTATTAATAAAAAAAATATATTTTTTAAAAATTTATTTTATAAATTTTATTTATTTTTAAATTAATTAAAAATAAAATTTCTCTATTTCATAAATTGATTATTTATGAATACAAATAGATATAATTAAATATATTATTAATCCACCAATTTAATTCAATGATTATAGTTGATGGTTAGTAATACATTAATAATATATATATATATATATAGTTTTAAAAAATATTAATTAGATACCAATGTATTAAATATAAATTTTATATATTAATTAATAATATACAAATTATAAAAAAGTAAAAAAAAAATTAAAATACCATTAATATATATAGTAATACATAGATTAATGCGCTCGTTGTTTAATAAAAATAAAATCTTAAATTTAATGTACATATATTTATTTGCTAGTGGAATATAATGCAATGATGTTACGGGAATGCGATTTTGATCAAAAACATGAAATAATCAAGTGAATGGCCCACAATAGGCCCAAATAAGGCCCACAAGTTATTTGACATTTCAAATCAAGACATCTTTCTTTGACTCGTATGTCAATGTCTCACTTTCACCATTGAGGGTCAGGAAATCATTCCAAAATTAGATTTTCATATCAAACACTAAACACCTTTAATAATTTCCTTTGCTATTTTAATTATATCAACACATCCAATCACATTAATTAATGGGGCATTAACCTTGTACATTCTTCCAAATTACCTCTTATAGTGCCTCTTTCATGTTTGTTTTTCAATGGAAAATATAATAGGAGGGTTGATTTATGATATTGGAATTTCGTTACACACACCAAATTGATATGAAGGTTGTGCATATAAAGAAAAAATACATATAATAGTATGGTTGATTTATGATATTGGAATTTCGTTACACACACCAAATTAATATGAAGTTTCTGCATATAAAGAAAAAATACATATAAGTAATGAAAAGTGTAAAATAATAAGAGTATATGAAGAGTATAAATGAGTAATTTTGAGCGGAATTAAATAAAAATTTGATTTAAATTTTTATTATAAAACTTTAATTTATATATCAAAATTTATTTAAAATTTTTAATTTTTTTTATATTAAATAAGTAGACCAAGGTAGGAAAATTTAAATAGATATTTTATATTAAATTGAATAATAATAAAAGGGCTATAATTCCATTCATTTAAAACAACCTGACATCAAAGTTAATTCACATATATAAAACACCTCAAATTCAGAGAGATGGAAGAGGTAAAAAATCACTGGACCAATTGGTGGAGCAAACAAGCTGACATAAAATGAGCAAACTGATACTATCAAGTTGACACAATCACACAAACTGGTGCCTGAAATCCAGAGAGAAAATGTATACTACTATGTCAATCGGCCAATCAATCAAATAGAACAGACTGGCGTGGTATAAAACACCTCAAATTCAGAGAAATTTAAAAGCATAGTTATTCCAATAAAACGATTGGCGTAGAACTGATGCAGAAGATCCGATACTGAATCAAAAGAAAATAGAGACCATTCATGCAAAGTACAAAGACAATTCATGCAAAGTACAAAGACAATTCATGCAAAGTTTTTCAAAACCGATTTATGGCACTTAAAAAAAAAAAATGAATTCATCAGCCTTTTACTCTTACCACAAATCATTACACGTATCAGTAATCATACCCTATTGACCACTGATTATTTCTTTCAGGTAAAAAAAATATTTTAGGTCAAATGATAATAATGTCCATAATATCTATATTAAAAAATATATTCATCTCAAATGTATACTACTAATAATAATAACAATAAGTAATGTTTATTTGTATTTATAAATTAATTATAAATTATTTTCAAATCTCAATATTATTTTTATTATAGATGAATTTTTTAAAAAATAATAATTTTTAATATTATTTATATATCACGTACATATTATTTTACTCAATATTTTACAAATTAATTATAAATAGTATATATATATATAGTACTTTATCATATAAATCACATAAATGTAAATATTGCATAAAAATAAAAATAAATACATTATTTTATTTAAAATAATAAATAAATAAAAGTAAAGTACAAATTTATTTGTGATTGATATATTGAAGAACTCACAATTGGTATCACATTTTATTGTTAACATATGGCAATTGAAAGAAGAAAATTAAATTTCAAATTTTAACCAAACTTATACCCTTCAAATTTCAAATTATTAAAAAATAATAATTGATTTTCCATTAATACCCTTCAAACTTGGACCCCACCAACCGAACCTAAAAATCAAACGGTAAAATAAAACACATGAAAAAGAAAAATTATATTACTTGTCATCCAGAATTTATCATACGTGTCAACTTCACATTAGTTGAACAAAGATGAAAATATCTAAACCCGCCCACACCATATCACAACACCCACGTGAGAAATCAAAGAAGCTTCTCTCCTCCAATCTTTATATAAATGCCCGACTCTGTCGGCTTTCTTTCACTTTCTCTCTCGCTCACTGATCTTGAAGAACAACCATCTCTCTCTATATCTCTATCTCTACAATAATCAATCAATGGCAGCGTCTCAAGCCAGTCTTCTTCTTCAGAAGCAGCTCAAAGGTATAACAACAATCTATGTACTGTCTGTGGTGGTAGGGTTTTAAGTTTTTTTTTTTTCTTTTATTATTATTTTTTTTGGTGATTTAATGTTTTTTGTTTTGATTGATTCGCAGATCTTTGCAAGAATCCGGTAGCTGGGTTCTCGGCTGGGTTGGTTGATGAGACGAATGTTTTTGAATGGAGTGTTACGATTATTGGGCCACCGGATACTCTTTAGTATGTTTTTGCTTGTTTTCTCGAGGAAATGATTGTGGTTTGTTTGTGATTAGGTTGGGTTTTGGTTTGATTTTGGTGATCGTGTTTGATGGGATTGGATCCATTGATGGAATAGGGTTCTTTTGTTGTTTTTTTCATTTTAGGGTAATTATGCTTTGCATGTGGGTTTTTTGTTGTCTATGTTTGTCTATGGTTTTCGTCTGAGGTTTTGGTTAGGTATTTGAGGGTTTTCGGTGTTTCTTTTTGTTTTTTTATTGATTTTATGTTTGTTTTTTAATTGGGAATTGGGGTTTTTGAACTTGTTGATTCTTTTAGAGTGTGTGTGTGGTTGCTGATGATTTCTGCCTTTTAATTTGAGGAGTCTAGGGTTGATTGGTACTTAAAAAAAAATAATAAAATAATAAAATAAAATTGAGATTGGATTGTATGTCTATACAATCACTTATTTAGTGCTTTATTTCTCAAATTGTTTTCAACATAGTAATAACTTCAATTTGTTGGTTTATTTGGTATATTTCCTGCTGTCAGACTGATTTTGAATTTTAATTTTATTACAAATTTTGGTTTGGATTGCTCTTTGATCTCCATAGACAGAAGAATATTTATTTATAAAGCTTATGGTTGGATTGCACAATGCTTCTTGATGAATGCATGGATTGCTTATGATGCCTAGTTTACTTTGCCGTGATGTATGCTTGGATTGTTTGCAACGCGTAGTCTGTCTATCATACTTCAACAATGCATGGACTGTTAGTATGTATTTTTCTATCTCGTATATATTTTAGCCTTGTTCGTCGTGAAACCGTTATATAGCTTTCTGTGCTCTGGTCACATGCATTGGTATGTCATGCTTTTTCTTCCTCAAAAGTTAGTTTTGTTCCGTTAAGAAGTTGCTTATTCAGATTTGCTGGCTGTGATAAACCCTTTTATTAGAAAGGTATCTAGGGTGTTGCCTGCTTTAAATATATTAACGTATTTGTTTACTTGCAGCGAAGGGGGATTTTTCAATGCGATCATGACTTTCCCATCTAATTATCCCAACAGCCCTCCAACGGTGAAATTCACCACAGAGATTTGGCATCCTAACGGTTTGTGCATTTTAAGATGATGCGTAGGTGTTCTTTATCAGTTAAATCATTGCTTGACTAATGTTTTGATTTCTTCATAAACCACAGTTTATCAGGATGGGCGTGTTTGCATATCAATTCTTCATCCTCCAGGTGATGATCCTAATGGCTATGAGCTTGCAAGTGAACGCTGGATGCCAGTTCATACAGTGCGTACTTAACATGTTCTTTAGTTTCTATAAATTTTACCTGTTGAAGTTTTCCATTTTTAGCTTGTAGAAAATCAATCAGTAACAAAAGTTGATTGGTTTTTGGATATGAGTAGCTAGTTTGTTATCTTTCTCACCATCTTTCTTGGTCATGAATTCTGATTGATGAGAGCTGCATTTGGAAAATCCAATTTTACATTTCTGTATTAAAATATATTGCTTATAGGTGCATATGTTCCTCTTCTGCTCATTAACCTACTTAAGTTCTTGTGAAGTTGAATGATAAATTTTTTTTAGCTGTATGCCTACGTCAATTGCAATGTTCATGTTTCGACTTGACTTAGTTTGCCATGACTGCATCAATGACAATAATCTTGAAAATTAATTTATCAGAGGTGTAATATGCAAGTGTGAAAAATTGGTTGGTAATTTTCGTCAAGATTGGTCTTTAATTTGAGTATCTATTTCATATATGCTCTTTCATATTTTACTTGCAAGTTCTTTTGTTCTATAATATTTCCATACCAGTTCTTATGAATTTGGACCGCTAATTGCGTTATCCATTGTCATCTTGCATCCGTTGTAATGGTAATGTTGCATTTTCCGGTTAGTCTTATGTTAGGAAGCGTAAGTGTCCATTTATATTTTCGAGCTAGCTGCATTAATGAAGGAATTGAATTAATTTCAAATGGCTTAAGATTTGCTCCCGAGGTTGTTAGTTTTAATAATTTACTACATTTGTATTCTCTGTTTGTTGCACTTAATTTATATAACAATGTTCCATCAATGTCATTTTCAGGTTGAAAGTATTGTGCTTAGTATCATATCGATGCTTTCCAGTCCAAATGATGAGTCTCCTGCAAATGTTGAAGCTGCTGTAAGTACTTTCTAATGCTTCATGTTACGGTTTTGGCATGTTTTCCTTTTACACTAGTCTCATTTTACTTCAAGTGATAGCTGCTAGATTTTCATAAAATTTTGGCTGAAATGTTCATAGCTTTCAGTATTATTATCCTATCAAGGTGGCATCGTTATAAAGAGGAATCAATCTTCTTCTTGGTAGTAAGGCATATAAAAGTACTATTGAATATTACTCTGTGATTTGGGTTCATGACTAGATGCTTTGATACTAGTTGCATGTCAAATTTTGGTTTGATATGCTCTGCGACTTTTTCAGTCAAGGAAGTTAAGATCCTATATAGATATAAAATGTCTAAAACAAGAACTGGAATTAGTCATCTCAATATCCGTCTTCTGTTCCTTGTGTGGTTTACTTCTGATTGCTTGTCACTCATTGATATGCTCAATTCACCCATTCCTCCTCCTCCATTGATTGACCTATTTTCTTATACCTACAACTGAAGCATGAGGTCAGAGTATGTCATACTAAGACTTGCGAACTTCTCTTTGCTGCTTTACAAACTTTTTCCTTGAGTGTATCCCATGAGGCTTTTAAACTTTTTTACTCTGAATTTTTGAATATGACTGCATTATAAATCTGTTTCAATTATGGTATTATTGTTGTTAAGGCCTGGCTGGTTGTTCTCATTTCATTTATATACTTGTGACCGATGGGAATCTTATTTTTGGTTGATAAGTAGCTTGGCTATTGTTCAAACTTCAGAAAGTGATTTGTGTTTCCATGGGTTGTTTAGACCAATGTTAATCTTTAGAAATGATTTTGTTGATCGGGCTTCATTAGTATGAAACTACTAGAGTATAATAGAAGATATATTTTGAGATATTAATTGTGAACTGTTGATTCTGCAGAAGGAATGGAGGGACAGGAGAGATGACTTCAAGAAGAAAGTGAGCCGCTGTGTGAGGAAGTCTCAAGAAATGCTATAAACATTCAATCAAACCTCCCTCTTCTCAAAGCCTCCTTTTGTGTGTACCTGCAATGTCTTAATTTGTTGTGTGGGGGAACTTGTTCTTTATAATGCTCTCTGGACTTGTAGAATTCCATTTGAAGTTCTCACACCAATCTCTCTCTATCTCTAAAAGTCTCCTCAGAAGCATGGTCTCTGGTCAATCAGTCTAAGGTCGTTGTAATAACTCGCATTAACATTTCTGTATCCAAAAGGGTTTTTTGGGTTAGTGTATGGTCACCAGTCTTTCTCCACTCTTTGATATTCATTCATGTTTAAATGATCTCTGAAGATTAAATTTGACTGTGTCAGTAACATGTTAAGTTCTAGGTCAATTCTTTTTCACATGCGGGCTCTGATCCATTGGGCTAAATCAGCCCGCCTGTTGATATTTTTTGGGCCTGCCTGAGCCCAATTAAAATGCATAAGTTCTGAAAATGGATTAAAGAAGCAAAACACTGCATTGAGTGTACTTGATTCAACACAACCAAAATTCCTATACAGAACCGAACATAAAGGTGGATTTATTCAAAGAAAAAACACATAGTTGTCTGTCTTTAACATAGCAGTAGTACTTCCACTTTCTAGAAACAAAACTATACAAAACACAAACATACATGATATAGTTGTTTATATGTGTCTTCCATATTAGACATTCTCAGGTGTGTTTCGGTGGATGCACGTGACTCCCCATCCTGACAACAATTCCATCAATATCACGAACATACCCCACTTTTTGTCCCCACTCTTTCTCCTCCGGTTCACTTACCTTCACCGCACCATTGTCCAAAGCCCTCTGATCAAATCACAATATTAATCAAACGCTCACAAATACTCAAAACAAAAATTATAAATAAATAAATAAATATACACGTGTACCTTGAAAGCAGCATCAATATCAGCATAATCAAAGCAAAGCTCCACGGGTTGTCTGACAAGATCCGAAGTCGGAGTCTGAACCGTACCCGTTAAATCATCGGTCTCGTGTTGATGCAAAGGTGTGAACGCGATCGTGGTCTCTCCACTCTCCAATTCTCCCCATCTTCACATAAATAATCAAATAAAATAAAATAAATCAACCAAATTAATAACAACAACATCAAATAATATAAGACCACTTATACTAATAAAAACACATTATATGTACCTGCGTGAGTGGTCTACGCGGCGCACCTTAGCATCAAAGGCTTTGGAGTAGAATTCTACGGATTTGGCTACGTCCTTGACGTAGATAACAGTGTAGGCAAATGCAGGCTTCCCTTCTGACTCCATTTTTGTGTTTGATTGATGTTTTGTGGTTTTTGATTTATGAAGGATGAGGAGATTGATTGCTTTTATTGCGGATCGAGATGTTTGTTTGTGTGATGACGTGTGGCTTATATTACACGTGGCGGTTGTGGCTTACACGTGGACCTCATGCAACATATGTGACGTCGTGAATTGTTGAAATTACATATTGCTGATTTATTTTTGGAAAAAACAAAAAAAAGTGTCAACAGCAATTATATGTATGTGTTTACATTTCAATTGTCGTTGTTGTACAAAGCCTGTACTTTACAAGAAATTTCGACCAAATTAATATTCTTACTAGGATTCTCCCATTGAACGACCTCTTTAATCGCATCACCAATCTGTTTAGTTTCTTTCAACAAGCTCTCCATACAAAAACCCAAACCACTCAAACCCAACACGACATCACTCTTCACTACTTCCATTTTCCCGACAACTTCATCTGCATGTTGAAGAAATTCACTCACGATCTTCTCTTCATCCAATTCACTAACCCAATTAGATTTTCCCAATTCAACGTCGAAACTCACTTTCTTCTTCTCAAGTTGATCGTCAAGAACATCAATTGATTTCACCAAGCTCACATTCTCATAGCATTTTATACACAACCCAATTATCTCCTTCAGATGCTCAAAATCCCCATCAAGCTTAGATAAATTCTCCTTCAATTCATCTTCAATTAAACTCATTGATTCATTAACAAAACCCAACATGTCGACTATTTTGTTCAATGACACCAATAGCTTGTGGTAACACTCGCTATTGAATGGCAAAAACCAAAAATTGGGCTCCACGTCAGCTTCTTCAATGTACTTGCCCAACTCAATCACATCCGATTTCAACCTCTTTAAACTCTTCACGAATTGGGCCTGATTTATCTGAACCTGAGGCCCAATACCAAGCCCAATTGACCCAATACATTCACTCAACGACCCAAGTGATTTACAAAGGTGGGCTTTCGCAAGAGTTGAAGCTCTTGTCGGTTGAAACACAAGGTCTATCATTATAGAACATGATAAACCGATAAATGTCTCAACAATTCTAGCTATAGCGAAATCACTCGGAGGACCGAAATTTTTCCGACCAAGAATCAGAACAGCTCCGATCACAGCTGAAATTCCGCCGGCCGGACCGTACATTCGGCTTCGGCGTAAAAAGCTTGTGAAAATGAACCATGGAAGAAGTGATAGGAACCTAATTGGTAAATATTTCTCAAAGAGAAAACAACCTATGACACCATATACGGTTCCTATCACTGTCCCTTGTGCTTTGATATTAGCTACTTTAAAAGTCGCTTCTCTAACAGCTGCATAGCTTATTGCAACAGGTAAGGCTGACCAAAACCCGTTCTCTTTACTATAAAGAAGCCCAAATAGAACAGATAGGCCCAAAGCGAGTGAGGACTTGAGTGAGTGGATTAGTCTCTTTGTGTTAATGGGCCAGGCCCATTTCGAAGAAAGCTCATCTTGCTTGCTTGAACTATTGGTGTTGGTGGTGGTGGATAGAGACTTGTGTGGGAGAGATGGTTTGGGGAGTGATTTGTTGTGAAGGAGTTTGAAACAGAACAAGAAGAAGAAAGAAGAGAGGTGTTGGGTTGATGTGGGGATTGATTGGAGTGTTTGGAGGGGTTTTGTCATGTTTTTTGTGTTGGATTTTGGGACAGTTGATGATGACTCACATGTTTTGTGTTGTTTGATGAGTGAAGTGATGTGTTGTTCTAGTCCATGTAAAGCTTGTTTGAAGTCATTGTGTTGGAAATTTGTAGGATGTGAAATTTTTGCTGTTGTTATTGCCATTTCCATTCCTCTTAAGGGTTGTTGTAGGTCTTGTAGTTTCTCTATTGGGTTTGTGTAGTATTGTTTTAGACATTTGAACGGTAGTTTCTCCCACTTCATGCCTTCCTGTTGACAATATAAAAAAATAAATTAGAAAATTAAAAACATGAACACTACATTACAAGCATGTTTTAAATTTTACCATGTATATAACTTACTTGGTATTGTTTGATGTTTTGAAGTAGTTTGGAGGAACAGGTGACTAACGACTTGGCTTGAGAAATGCATGCAAGAGCTTGTGAGCTATCATCTGCGTTGAATGCTTTGACATATAGGTTCAATCTCTCAGAAGCATTATCTGCTAACTGTTTACAGCTCTGTTTCATCTGCAATATTAAATAAATATAAATAAATATGGGTATGTATGTGGATCCAATTCGGTCAAACAAAACAACATAAGATTGTACGGAATGATATGACATGATTTGATTTCTTCTATACAAATCGAAAGATGACGCAAAATCACTTTGGATTTTACTCTGGAATCTATTTGGTTCCACGTTGATGTCATTTTGTTGTATAAATAAAACACACCGCAATTAAACCAACCAAATCTATAATGGATTCTCATTACAAATTATGACTTTATTGTCCGTAGTACCTCTCACAGTATTTATCGTCACAAATATTTCCAAAGCTTATTATACCCTACCACTCAATAATTTTTAAAATAGAAAATCAAATTATTTCATTAGTGTACTGCCAAAAATTATATTTAAATTTATAATTTTTTTTAACGTATCAAATTTATTTTTTTTAAAAAAAAAAATAGACGGCCGTTCATAAAATAGTCTAGTTTTTAAAAATAATTTCACCTAAAATATTAATAATAATTTATTTTAATAAATTTTAATTTATAATTAATTATATTATAATTTTTTTAAAATTAATTTATATTTATAATAAATTTTTAATAATTTTAATTTTAACTATTAATTCAAAAATTAAATTAATATAAAAAATTTAAACAACAAAATTATTTAAAATTAATATAACAAAAAAACCCGCTCCACTTATTCAAAACTCATTCACCATCTAAACTAAAATTTTAAAACATAATACTATAAATTTAAATATTTTTTACCAACAAACCTAGCATTAATAAATACACTCATTTACTCCATAACTCCATTTCAACAATAGATTGATATGCACCAGGAAGTTTCAAGAGAAATCAAAATCCCAAGTAACCGCATACTTCATAAAATCAAAAGAATCATTTTCAACTAAGATCGGATAAACCAAAGCCTACATATTAGACTTCCATGCAAACATATATAATTATACGTATCAGTCGTTTTCCATTATAGTATTTTTAGCAACTGTGTATACATATAAATAAAATTACCTGAACTGAAGCGAGTCTGGGAAATGGAACCAACAAAGCGACAACACAAGCCAAAACTCCGACACCAGTACTAATCGCAACATTTATAGGATGAAAAACAGGTTGAGTCCGATCACCATTTATAAACCCGACAACATAAATCAACACAATCTGTCCCAACGCTATACGTTTCGTCAAAACCTTCGTATTCTCGGGCACCACAACAACAAAAGCCGCCAACATAACCGCCAGCGATATAGTGGCGGAAGTGAACCTCGTGGGACCGATGACCCACAAGCTGAGAATAGCGGGTCCCACGGTGGTGAGAGTAGCGTAGAGCGCAAGCCAACAGGAGTGGAGCGCATCTCCTAGGGTCGAGTCCGTGACGATGAGGATTACGACGACGTATGAGAATGCTGGGAAGGCGATGTAGCGGGTGATGGAGGGAGGGGAGTAGAGGGTTGTTATGCCGACGAGTGTGCATGCGAGGGCGGCGCGGTAGGCGGAGGAGAGGATTTGGGTCCAGATGGATCGGGTTCTCGGGTTTATGGGTTGCATTTTGAGAGAGATTGGGATGGTGGTGGTGGTGAGGTTTTCGGAGGTGGGAGTTATTATATAGTGTTGTTTAGAGGAGACATGTGTTGCGTTGTTGTGTGTTTGAGAAGTGTGGGACCCTTTTTGATGGGTTTAATGGGGTGATGTGGTTAGTTATATTTTGGGTTTGTGATTTTAGTGGTTTTGAAAAAATAAAAATAAAAATGAAAATGAACATGTCTTTGCAATAACGTTTTTATTTTTGTGATAGGAATGAATATAATTTTTAATGTATAATTATTTTTTAATAAAATAATTTAATTTATAATTATATAAAAAAAATAAAATTCATTTATATATTGTAGAAAAAACGTTATTTATTTTTTTAGTAAAATTAAAATAATAAAAATAATTTTATATAAATATATTGGGTCAAATACAAAAAGAAAAAAAATAATAAACCATAAACTCTAACTTAAAAGATATATAATTACATAATAATTATAATTTTTATATTAATTTTTACTAAATAAAAATTAAAAAAATACATTTATAAAATAATAAAATTTAATGCATAGTAAATAATATAAACATTAGATTTTATAACTATTATATGTAATTGATAATTTTAAAAAATAATAATAATAATAATAATATAGATAATATTATAAGGAAAATGTAATTCTTTTTATATGTAAAAGACGAATATTATTGGGAAAATAACTTTGTTGTTGTAATATATTTAAAATTTTTAATTGAATTGACTAATTAGTTAATATTTATTAATTATATATTATTACTGTTAGATATTTATGTATATTTATAAATCTATTATTAATTTAATCTTTTGATATATTTTTTCCCTTAAAATGAGATGGAATAATTATTGTAAAATAGTTATAATTTTTTTATTATTAAAACATTATTTTTGATTTCTTAATTTTTTAATCGAAATTATCAAATCATCTCTAATTGATAATCACCTAATTTTAGTTCAAAAATAACACACCGCAGTTTAACATTAAATATAAAAATTTCATATGCAAGCAACTTTAAATTATATATATATACTAGAGAATATAGCACGTAACTGGTCAACCATGGTCAAAAGAAAGTACAACAACCCACAATCTATAGGATTTTCGAAATCAATGTTTGCATGAATACAATTCATTGCCATTTGCTTTATTTAAATAACTTTATTCGTCAAGATAAGCTTCATATATTGCTTTATCAACTCTAATTTAATAACTGACTAAAATCATCTCAGATTTATATTCTTTCTAATTATTTTTATATAAAACATTTCAACCTTTCAAAGATCACAAAGGTTGACGACGATCATAATACAAAGTTATATAAGGGGAAGAAAAAGTTGTTTATTGAACATTATAATGCATATAGTCAAACTTGTCAATATTAAGGCAATGCAGCGCAGTGCAGCTTCTTAGAAGATCATAATGTCTGTTACCTTTTTGAATAAATTATATGATTGTGATTATTGAAACTAAATGAAAGTTGGGGTATTGAAAAATAAGGTTGAGATATTTTAAAATGCTGAGCATTATGAAATCTACCTGTGAAATAAATGAAAGGTTTAATGTAGTTATGATATTAATTGCATTCAGAACAGAAGAGATTCGTGTAAATAATGTGTTATAAATAAATTTAGTTAAATGTAGGGTAAATTCTAAAAAAAAAAAAGAGAGATTTTTTCTAATTTGTTTTAAATTTTTATTTTATTATCATTAAAATAAAAATAATTTGAAATTTTGGTAAAATTGAAAGGGACGAGATTAATAGTAATTATTTGTTAGGAGTGGGTGGTTGAATTAATGAGTTACAATCGGAAAAACCAATTTATGACTATTTTTAATTTCTTCCTTTTTTTTTCTTTTTTTTTTTTTCTTCGACCAACAATTATGGAGAAACCAAGTCGTCTAGTGGAGGAGGTTTATTTAAAAAAACTATTTAAATTTTTTTAATCTAACAGTAAAATAATGAAAATTTTCAAAAAAATTCTAAATCTACCGTTTCTTTATATAATATATATATATAATATGATGAAATGCATCTAAATTATTTATTTTTAATTTATGTCTTTTTAAATTTATTTTTATTCATATATATTGTAATGATATATTGTAATATGTAAATTAAAATAAAATTTAATAACTATTTTTATAATAAAAATAATATAAATAGAATTATATTTTTAGGGCAGAGTATGTTTAGTATATAATTATAGGTTTGTTTTCAAAAATTTATAAAATTAAATTTTAATTTCTATTCAGTTTAGTTTCTATCCTATAGATCATTTACTGTAACGGTAATTCATATATTAATAAATTATAAAAATTTAATAATATTTTAGAAAATTCGACTAGAGTGAAAAATAAATTTTTGTAAACTTAATTTTGTATATTTTTTAAAATAGTTTTATAATTATATTTTAAATTTTAAAAACTTATTTAAAAGATTTTTCACAAATAATATTCCTCAACTAAAGTTGCAGTTCAGGAACCAACTTATAAACAACAATTCAATTTAGTTCCACTATTTATACATAACATAATTTCAATTCAATACTTCTTGTTTTTTTTTTTTTTTTTTTTTAAAAATAATTTTTTGTTTCCCAACATGGAATATGACGCAAATGTGTCTTAATACAAATTATAGGCAAAGAAAAATGATGTAAGAATTAAACTAATAATTATCATAGTACTGATTAAAAAAATAATAATAATTTGAAGTTAAAGTGGGGGTTCTCTAGATTTCCACTGAGATTACAAAATGGTAGAAAATGGTGTTCCTTGAAGAGGAGGAAGAGTCAAGTGGGTCTCATTTAAGTCTTATCAATTTTAATACTAGTGATCTAAGTTAGTTAAAGCACAATTTGATGTCACCCATTTTCACTATACATATATTCATATTACGATTTCACTTCATTTTTCAAAAAGTTAGTTCTAGTACTTCTCTATAAATGATAATGATGTTGCGATCATGTATTGAAATATTTTAAATTTTAAATTAAATTAAATTAAAAAAATTACCACATTTTAATTTACTCGTGTCACATTTATTTTAAATTGATAATATTTTTAAAAAATATTAAAAATTAAAAAAATAACTGAATTTTTATTTATCGGAAACGAAACAATTCAAATTCCATTAAATTAAAATAATTTAATATTTTTATTTTTTCTTATAATTTTTTCCAATTATTTTAAAAATAATAATTATTATTATTATAAATTTTAAATTTTATATTTAATATATTACACTGACTTTTACCATTCATCTTTTAAATTTTTAAATCGTTTCAAATTCACTATAACTTTAAATAAAATCTAAATAATTTTATATCATATTTATATTAGTAACTTTTATATTAATTATTAAATGAATATATAATCATTTGTAAAAATAAAATTTAAATAATTTAGTAAAAAAATATAATTCAGACAAGTGATATAAATAACATTTTAATATTTATTATTTATAATATAATTATTAATTTAATTCAATTTAATAATTTATTTAATTTATCAAATTAAAAAATATAACATAATTATAATAATTATGGAATCATCTTAATTCGAGTTATATATATATAGGGTTTGTATCTAATGAGAAAATCATCTCTTATTCAGAGATGAGAAAGTAAATCTCAACCGTTAGATTTTCATTAGATATATATATATATATATTAAAATTATGGTATATATTAAAGAAAAATTACACAAATTTTAAAAATGGAGCAATATATATATTTAACTCCAATATATTTTGACATTTTAATATATTTTTTAATTAAAATTTTTGTATTACATATATATATATATATGATTTATAATTTTAATAATTTCCTCACTTATCCAATATTTTATAATTTTTACTTATATAAAAAATATTTTATATCATGAAAAAAGAAGAAATAAAAATATCAAAATTAAAAATACATTTTTATTATATTTAAATAGACAAATATACATAATTTAGTGAATATTTGTATTTTAAAATTTTATTTTTTATAGTAAAATAATAGTTTTATAACATTTGAGTTATTGTAAAATTTCAATTATATTTTTATTTAATATTTAAAATTATACCATTTTATTTTTATTTTTTAAAAAATAATTATTTTCATAAAAAATTTGACAAATTAAATTATTAATTTTATTTAAAATTAATAATTCAGTTACCAATTCAACGTGCTAATTTATTTTTTAAATTTAACTTTATTTAAGTGCTCGGCAAGTATGCTCCTCCAACCATCTTCTTATTAAAGTATTGTTTTTGATCCATCATGTAAAATATTTTTTATTATTTTATTTTAGCTTTAATTTTGGCATTTTTTGAGTATAGATTGCACCGGATCCAAAAGAAGTCAGCTCACCTAATTTATCCATATGTCGATTACTAAAATATTATATTTGCAAATTTCAAAATACGTATATAGGGTAATTTATCTGTAATTAATTTCTTGTGAGATGTTAGGTGGGATTTAGTATCATAAAATTAACGAATAATTTGTATTAAATATGCTATATCAAATCCCTATTTCTTGTTTATATAAAGGCAAGATCTCCAAAATTCATGATATCTGTATCATCTTTATTAATCATATTCATTAGAGAACTATATACACTATTGTAAGTCCATCGGCTAATTCACCAAAAACACGTGATTCTTTTGTAATTATTGATTTTTAGCCCATAATTTGTTATGACATAAAATATATAATATATGATCTTTTCATTATTATAATTATTAATTTTTAAGAAAATAAAATTTTGATGACAGTCTTATTCTATGCTATATGTAAAAATAATTAGCACTTTAAATTTAATTTTGCATTGATAATAAAAAAGAATAAAGTGTTATGAATTTTTCAAAATAAATCTATAAGAGTTTCACATTTTTCTTTGATAGAATTGGGAGTTCGAAGAGAAGAGTGGCTATGTGAGCTAACAATTGTCTAAAATTCAAAAATTTGTATACAGAATTAAAAATCACAGTAATAAAAAATTATAAATTGATATATTTTTAAAATAAAATTTATAAAATTTATTTTAGTTTTATTTTTTAAAAAAATAACTTAATTTTTTTAAAAAATTAATTTATAAATTTAAAGCAAATTTTATCAAATTTAAATTTTTTAAAAGTTATAATATTAAAAAGAATTCATAACTTAATATTTTTTTATTATTATTTAAAAACTTAATATTTTATTATTATTATTTAAAAACTTAATATTAATTATTTTTAATATTATCAAATTTATAAAAATGCAATATGTTTACACAAAACTATACTACATTTCTAAACATAATTTCAGTTAATAAAAAAAGTGTAGAACAAACTCTTTCTGGCACCATTTATATATAAAAATTAGGGTTATTTTCAAAAAACCCCAAAATTTTTCAAACTTTTCACTTTGAGCTTCCGGTTTTTAAAAGTTTTGCAAAATCACCCCAAAATCAAAAGTACTAGTGGTTTTGATATTTTTGTGAGCGATTTTGGTGTTATATGAGTAATTTTAATTTTAGGGAATTTCTGAATCTCCAAATTAAAACATATAGAATTTCAAAGCCACTCATATAACACCAAAACCACTAGTGGTTTTGATTTTGGGGTGGTTTTGCAAAACTTTTCAAAACTGGAGGTTTAAAGTGAAACGTTTGAAAAAATGGGGAGTTTTTAGAAGAACCCATAAAAATTATGGATATTTAAAAAAACAATTTGGCACCAATTATATATAAAAATTATGGATATTTAAAAAAACAATCGTGGACGTGGCATATTAAATATATATATATATATATATATTTTAGGTAAAAAAGATAGTGTTTTTACTGTTGATTTTTTTTTTGTGGAAAATACATTAATTAGGAATACTTGGATAATAAAAAAAAATTAATAATAGTAACACGATAAAAAGATTAAATTTATTTTTTAAAAGTAAAATCACAAAAATATTCTAATTAACCAAAAATGTTAAATATATATTTTTTTAAAAAAGATAATAATAATAATAATGAAAACAAATATAATTATTTTTTATGGATTATTTTCATTTTTATTATTTTATAATTTTTATAATTTTAAAAATTTTACAAAAATAATTTTTCAAATTTTTATTTCGAAAAAATAACATAATTGACTATTAAGGTAGTTTGTGAAGGGAATTTTTTAAGGTGTAAAAGTTTATATTTGAAATTTAAAGTTTGAATAGTTCAAAATTATTAATTTAATTTTAAATTTTTAAACTTGATCTATCCCCTATATGTATATATAATATATATATATATATATATAATATCAAACCTTGTTGCTATTTTGAAAAAATCCCTACAATACACTCCACATTCTCCCAACTAATATGATAGTCATTATACTCAATCTATAGCATTCACAATGCTGATCTCAAAAGAAAAGAAAAGAAATAAAATAAAATTAAAAAAAATAAAATAAAATTCCCATGAAAATACTTTGCAGAACAACGTATGTGGTGGGATCCTACAAGAAAGTGGTAAAGGCTTGTGTGTACACAAAATCCCCAATACTCTTCAACCCCCTTTTTTGATATCATTAATAAATATCATTTGTACTTTGGTTTTTATATTTGAAGTCATTTGATAATAGACAAATGTTCTTTATTTCAACTTGTTTGGTCACCCTTCTTTCATGGACTCAGAAGAACTCAAAGCTATATATGTACAGAGCCGAAAGTATAAAGTGAAAATTGCAAGATAATATAAATCAATGGAGCTTATACATATTCTAATTCTATCTATATACATATTAATTTGAGATGTGTTAGTTAGAATTTTTAAAAGCTAATAAATTTTATTCATTTTTATTAGTTCTTTTCATCTTTCTAAATTTATTCCAAAAATATATTTATTTTTTTCAAATTTAAAAATTGTCATATATATATATTTATTTATTTTGATGTAAAGCAAATTACATAGTAAAATCACGAGTTTTTTTATAATTATAAAAATGAATCTATTTTTATGAAATTTATATAGAATACTTAAAAATTGATTAAGCTAATAAAAATATTAATCTAACACCACCGTTAAATTAATTATAATATTATTTAAATTTAATAATATTTTATATAAAATTTATAAAAACTGATACACGAATATAATATCTCCAAAACTCGGTAATAACTATTGTTATTTGCCATTTAATATATGATCAAACAGTGTCGAATATAAAACCTAAAAACGATTGGCTTGTTAGAAGATACAGCAAATCAAAATCAGTGTGTGTATGCAATGCGATGCGACGACAGAACATGATAAGTTATCTGTTCGAAATTCCAAAGGTCAGCTCAGACAACATACTCTGCGTATCGTCAAGTAATTAAGTGCTCAACACAAGAGAAAGAAAGAAAATACCTAAAAAGGTGACCATCATGATATATAAGTGCAGGGCCTCGTGCTCGTGTTGTGTGGTGAGTGGTGAGCTTTTGAATATATATATTGCCAATAGCTAAGCTCACCACTTTGGTATGGTGACGTACGAGTTTTCGGTCTGGATTGTACGACCTAATTGGTTCCACATTATGTTTAAATTGACGTTTGTTTATGTTTGTGGCTTGTGACTCATGATAATTCACATTCATTTTTCAAAAGCAGTCTGACTTTATCATCTCTATATTATAAATAAATAACCATATAGGTTGATGAGTATTTTGATTTTGATACAATTTGGTCTAATAGGACAATGCTATCTGACTTACTTTTACTGTAGTCAAAACCTATTTTATTATTATTGATGATGAGAAACATTGATGTTCGCAGATTGGATGACCAAGTTGCTCTTACTCAACTCCAACCAAAGCTGGTCTGCATTATTAATATTTGCGTCCAGTAAAATGTCACAGGTAAAGTTGTTTGTTTTCTTATGAGTTTTTAATTTGAGAAACGATTTTATATATACAAGTTTAGAAGAAGAATGTTTATCAAATAACATTGATATACCAGAAACTAAAACAAACCAAGCTTTATTGATTTATATATCTAACAAATTCCACTAGTACACTAACTAATCTGTGTTATTATTATTATTATTCAACTGGCATACACAAGGCTAATTTTAAAAGATACCAAAAACAAGATGCTTAGATATCACAAGGAAAAAAAAAAAACTACCAATTTGCATGTTTAAGGGACCTAACCATCCACACCATAGATGCAGTTCACTGCTCATTGTTCTGCAACAGAAAAGGCATTAGAGTTTCATCAAAATCTATATCAGACTAGTTGGTCAATAATGGCAAATTCAATTCAATGTATACTGTTCAAATCTTGTTGTTTTGGAAGACTTGATTAATTAAAAATAGAAGACAAATTAGAACCGGTTTAATATGTCATCTAAGTAATAGAATAAGAGAATGAGTCAGTCTCTTACCCTATGGAAGTGGAAAGGGTCGGCTTGCTGGATCGATGAGTCCTGCAATAAGAGCTATAAGTGCCCACACCATGAGGATACTTATTACAGCTGTTCGGAACACCTGATCACAGTTGACATCCATATCCATGTCAATGTTATCGTGTTGTGAGAGGCGAGGTGAAGGGGAATAGTCAGTGTCGCTGGTATTGGCAGAAGACTGTATTCTGTTCGTGTCATTTGCATGGGGTTGTAGTGTATTGTGTAAGCTCATCTTTGAACATTTGTTGCAAGTGCAGTCACCGCCACCAAGGTATGATGGAAGAGTCTGAAGATAATCTAAGAGAATTTTGTTGGACACTGCGCCTAAAATTTTCACCTTCTTCCGGGTGCTGGGTTTCAGAATCTAAGATGGAATGTGGGTATAGTGAGATAGGGAAATAGAGGTGGATCAAAGACACAGGTACAACATGGATAAAAAACATAAGAGAAAAAGGGAGATGTGGATAAACAAATGAATATCATGTGGCTGAATCGAGAGCTTACTTGAGTAAAAGTGTGAGTAATAACTCGGACAACAGGAGGAAGACGGATAACCAACAAACAGCCAAGACGGTTGGGAAAATGATCTTGGAGAAGGGAGAAACAAGACCTTGTTATCTGCATGGGAATCCTCAAGGGAGATAATCCTTCACAGTCTATCAACACTGTAATATGGGGATTTTCTGCATCAACTAAATGGAGAATTCCATGCTCTACCTGTGATACTGCATTTGCAGATATTAATGTAAGAGCAATATTTTAAATGATAAAACATGAAGAGAAAAATATTAACAGCAAAAGGAACTCTAATGGAAACTAAATATTCAACATACAGCAATGAAGTTAACATTCACACCACAATGGGGATAGTTTTATTTCTTGAGAAGCTCCTAAACCATAAGCAGAAAAGAAAACACTGGATACGTGTAGTTAACTTTCAAATACATGATAGCCACTCACAATGTTTCAAAGATTGCACTACAGGTTAATCATGCAATTATAAACCAATCATGCCTGTTATAAGGTAACTATTTCATATCATTGTTATGCTTGACTTTATAGCTGCATTGACCACACCAGCCGAACCTAAACAATTTAAGTTTTTGACATAATGAGTCATGTATAAATGATGCAATAACTGGCATGACATTGGATACCACAATGCTAGAAAAAGATTTCCAGTTTGAAAAACCAAGCAAAGTATATCTGCTTCCAAACTACAAATTAAGCATACACCTAAGTCTGTCCAGGATAACAGGTTCTCATCAAAAGTGATTTTTGATTGGTGAAGCTAGCAATTGCATGAGCTAAAACAATAGCATTTTGATTAAGGTAAAACCACGGGGAAGTAGAAAGGTTAAAGAAATAATTAGTTGTTCAACTTTTAGTACGTAAATTATGAATGAAAAGAAAACAAACAAAAAAAACAAAAAACAAGGGTTCACATGACCGAAGGTTTCCAAGAATAATAACATCTCAGGTGGTATATTAAGTTCGACTACAAAAACTAAAATAGAGCATGTTAATTTCATCATTGATAGACAAATCCCTCAATTCCTACACGACAATTGACTACATAAGAATAAAGCACAATGAAACAAATACAATAGGCAGAAAGCAACTGACACAGTTGCAACTGTAGGGGCCGTATTGCAACTAGCCAAATTTTGAGTGAAAGAAAAAAAAGTAATAATTTGATGTGAAGACGTTGCATTGTCAAATGAAACCCAGAAGTGAAGTTGATCAGAAATTTAAAAAGGAATCCGAAAGGAACATACTGACTGCTTGGGCAAAACGGGGCCTGTCATGAGTTGGCAAGCTCCAGCAGGCACGCCCAAGGCGTACTATAAGACAGGGTCGGTGCTGAATATCAATTCCATGCCAAAAGACCAGGTTTGACCAAATCTCAAGCTCTTCAACTGGAAGAATTCTATATGTTTCCCTCCAACGAATTGTTTTTTTAATTGAAGCTAGCAAACATGCCTGATCGCCATTTGCAGCAGTATAAAATCTGCGGAGCTCATCCTCATTAATTCTGCATAAACATTACTAAGTCATGATCGCTGCATGAACAGAAGACAAAAATATAAAGACAAAAATCCATCTATCTCAGGAGTCAGGACAAATATGTCCAAACCAGTAGTGCAGAATGTCTGTATTCTAAGAGAGAAATAACCACTGAAAAAATAAAGTGATGTGTATATATATAACACTTCACATGCATTAGTAAAATCCTAATCTAAGAGTTTGAAATTCAGAAAGGCAGTGATGTTGGTTGAAAATATCTAAATGGAATCAGCAACATAACATGAAAGATAGGTTACCTTTCTGGTAAACTGATTCCCTGATCTTCCAGATCTTTATGGAGTTGTATCAACCAAATTTCAGATGCAGGACTTGGAGAAGCTTCATCACCATTTCTGCTTGTGGCATATAAAAGCAATTAGTAGATAGCTAGCAAGAGTAAATCATAGCGTTTAATATATCTTCTTAGCTTTCAAATCCAGATTTTAACATGATTCTAATCATCCATTATAGCAGCTGCAAGAAGCTTTAATATACAAAATTACTGTGTTATAAAACTTGCAGGGGTAAATAATGATTTAAGGTAACCGTAACTGATGAATGTAGGTACCTTGATTCAGTAGAAGAGTGGATTGACGATACTTCTGAATGCACTTCAGAATCTCTTGGAGCATCATTTGTACTAATGTTGGAATTTTCATCAGTGCTCTCCAATTGATCAGACAAAGCCTCTGCAATTGATACGACTAGCAATGGTCTAGATAACATCTGTATAAAGCACTACTAACCATCAAGGGTGTCATAGAATCATAACAAAGTGAGACAATAGACAGGCTTTGACAGATGCAACAAAAGGAGACCATGACAATTACTTTTCACAACTAAATCACCTGGAGGAAACAAGTAGGCCAAAACTTATGATAAACTATCTATCATGCAGGCCTTAGAGTGAAGATTTGTAATCCAAATGTTTGGAAATATTTGTTAAGCTTAAGAGAGAACACTATCTCTGTTAACAACAACTACTAACTATACATATGTCAGCAAATTGCAAATGCTTCTCGCAATTCAAATGAAAGAATCTAATTCCAATTCTTGATGCAGGTGCTACTATGAGCAAGGTGGAGTTAGATACGAACTAAAACTTAGCAAATGTAAGAACAAACCTGCAATCCTTGAACCAAACCCTTGAAAGGAGCCCATCTTTGGATCCACTTCAATGGTGGGTAGCAGATGACTTGCAGCGCCTGAAGACTGCGCCATACAAAAGGATACTTCGTCTTTGAAACCCTCCGCACAGTCTCTAATGCAGCAACTTTAAGTAAAAACAAAGCAGCATTACCAGCTGGTCCACAAAATATATTACCATCGCCTAACAAAGCTATATGCTGTTTACTTCTCCGTAGAAACGTCTTTGCCCTAGGACTAGAACCAACCTGGTTCGATACAGAGACCTTTCCACCAACCACTCCCCCATTTCTACTTGAAGATGGATCTCCCATAGAAAGGAACAAATTATTAATCAATCAAATCTCCAACATCAATATCCTAGTCAATTAACATACTACAAACTGAAACTATCTTTTATCCTCACACGTGCAAAGCAAAATGCCCCTAATAGAAAACACACTGAGACAACTCTATACCAATCCCAAAAACAAACCTGCAAAAACCATTGATCAAATCAGCAAACACACTACACACTACACACATAAACTGTCGAGGTATAAACTTTTAATTTCTAAATTTGATCAATATCACATTATTTGACAAGCTCTAATTCAATTTCAATCGTAATCTAATTAAGCTACTAGCGACAAATTAACACAAATTGTAGAATTAGTAGTGAATTAGCTCAACGCAAAATTCAACAATCAAGATCAATTCAACGAAAAATCGACAATTCATACGAGATCGTAACAAACGTAATAAGACGATGAACTAACCGCGAATTGAGCTCCGAGGCGTGGAGGATCGCTCGGTCTTTGTAATCATACAGATAGTTTGAAGCTTCGCGATGGTTTTAACTTGTAGAAGCTAAAACTATCACAACTGAAAATGACGGTGAACTGTGCAGAAGAGGAAAGAAGGAGGGACCCATCACGTGACTTTGGACCCACCCGTCCATTGCTTGCACGATTTTGATACGTGTTCGGTTTGAATTATACCGGAATGATCCCTCACGTGAAACTGTGTATACAGATTTCCCGCTTGGTATTTGGTAGCAGCGCTGTCGAAACCGCCATAAAGCCCGTGGACGATCCAATAAGAACGGGTCGAAATGTGAATTTGATGTCCGTTATGGAATGTAAATTTTGAAGCCCACAGACTCGTAAAACATTCGTTATCAGAAGCCGGGGTTAGCCATTGAAGTAGAGTATTGGGATTCAATATGGAGTAAAAAGTTCGTTAAATATATGGGTCGGCTTATTGGATTATTGGTTATTATATTTTTAATTATAATTCAATTCAATTTGATTTTTATATTTTTAATTCTAATTTTTTTTTTTATTTTATAGATGAATTAAAAAAATTCATTCTACATTATTATTCTATTAAAAATATATATTATTTTTAATTTATGCGTATAACTAAACAAATATTTTTAGATTAAAAATAAATATAAGGTAATAAATAAAAAAAATTAATATAAATTTAAATTTTTAAATATAATGAGATAAATTTTTTAAAATTAAATTAAATAAATTGAATGATTAGATTTCAACTAAAAAATACACTTATTTCCAATGTGATTATTTGAATATTGATTTAAATTTTTCTGTACATTTAAACATTGCTAAATTAAAAATATAAATAATTAAATGAATCATAGTATTTATTTTAAACCATTGCTATAGTCGAGAATACAAACTAAACCTTATCCAAATTGACAAGAAAATGGAAAATAAATATTTTTTTTGTTTTCCATTTCTTTTATTAGTTTAAACCTGTAATCCTTAACTAGAGTTGGAAAAAAATATATATTAATAAATTTAAGTTTAATTTATTTATGGATTTTTATACTATATTTAAAATTAAAAATGTTTATATCATAAAAAAAATATATGGGTAAAAGCTACCTATTCATTTAAATATTTATATCATACAAAAATATTTATCTAGTCATCTCAATATCAACAAAGAGTTCACTGAAGAGAAGTTTTCATAATATTATTCTCTATGTTCATTTTAAAACTCCAAGTCTTAATAGTTTTCAAAACCGCCTTCTACAAATAAATAATTAAAAAAAAAGCTTCGAATATTTTGGGATCATATTTTTAATTTTATTCTCACCATTTTGTATGAAGCTCCATTTTACCATAGTTAAATAATACGCTTGTGCATATCTATAACTTGCATCGCAAATTTGACCCATAAATCTTCATAAAATATTATATGATATGATTACAATAATTATTGTAAACAAATCGAGGAGTAACTTGGATTTATTAATTGGTTCGGAATAAAGCAATTCTATTCCGAAAAGATGAAACATTAATAATATTCTAGTGTACAAGAAAGTTGTATGTTTAATGATAAGTGACCTGATAATCCTTCTAATAGTCAATGAAAGTTTAGTGCGCGATTAAAATTTCTCAATGTGTTCGTATGTTTATATGAAAGGTGAGTCATGAGAGGATTTTCGCAATTTTGAAGTACGTAAGAGACGTTTCACTGCTAGTGCTTCGTGTGATCTTTGCAATGCACAATATAAATATATTTTCGTATTCTCCGAGAATCTAGAATGATTTTCTTTAATGTTCAAAGTATTTAGGTCTAGTTTTGTTAAATTTGAGATTGCTTTGTAAACAGGTGGAAGGCATTTCATTAGATACTAGCTTTGCTTTAAATACTTTGGTATACATAGGAAAATATGAATGCTAAAGTCTTTGATTCAAATTGTTTACATCCTAAAGGTTTTTTAATATTGTTCGATCGCAATTACGAGCTACTACTCTTGCTTGGGATTCTATGAGTCTTGATGACAGTTTCAGCAAGTAAAGACATGTTGTTTGTTAATTGGGAGCATTTTGAGATTGGCTTTGTAGTCTTTAATGCCAGTGAAAGATTTTTTTTGGCAATCCGGACCAGCGGGATGTGCATTAGTGTTCAATGACAGAGATGGAAGGTGTTTGGAATGTTTCAATAAATTTATGGGAATATACAATTCTCTTAAGGTTGAGTCATCTGGAGTATATAAAGATTTGTATAATACATGATAAAGAGGTTGGAGGAAGGCAAATGTCCACATTGGGAAGTAACCATACAAGTGCAATCATGTATCATATACACGGCAACATAAACAACACAATTGCATGATAGGTTAGGATCTAAAATGCGCATAGACTCGAATTCTTACTAGATAATTAACTGTGTTCACGATTCCGGAATAAAGATGATGCTCAGTTAGAACCATAATCGTCCATTGTGTCACACACGATCACCAGGAACAAGTCGGCTACTAAATAGACAAATTAGGGTTCACAGATTTTTAGCTTTCTAAAAAATCTTATTCTTTTATCGATTAGTTGTTTGAAGACCTTACGGTTATCTTATATAGCACCACTAACTAAAAAACCTAACCCGCTCACTTATGATATGATCATACAACCCAACAAGTTGTTATTTGGTCGTAAACCCAATCCACTGGTTATAATTGGAATTTAACAAACATTATAACTAAACAAACTTTACCTATTGATAGTTTACGTTATAATTATTTTATTTTGCAATATCTTAGTTGGACATATAACATGTTACACATAAATCATATTTCATCCAAATATCATTTTTTTTCTACCATTAAGCAAAATAATAAGTCAAATAACATTAATAACCACTTATTAATTTATTTTAGCAATGCCTATACATTTATTCAATTTCACTTAATTAAGTGGCTCAATAGATATACCTCTTTGCCGAGAGAAATAAATCCCATATTGGACAATCACTCCCACTGCATAAGTCATATAAAGTCCAATTATAATATTTATAGTTATAATGTTAAAGATAATGTTTGATTATATCATACTCATTATGTAATATCCGCGACATACACGGGTCTAAGAATTTAATAATCATAATTATTACGAGAATTGCTGATAACGTCGACATGTAGTAATTTCATAATGGGTGCATCCAGTATTTATTATCTAATGAATATTTACTAATCTTATTTATACTATAAACATAATTATCACATAATTATCGATTGAATTCGTACTAGTTCTATATCATAAAATAATTAGGGACATATCGTTATATGTATAACATATACACACAATAATAACAATAACACTAATAATAATGTATCTATCATCAATATCAATAAAATGTAACCATACAAATAATGTCCATATGGGTACAGAGCATAATCACCAATCATTCAAACCGATTCTTCGATATTATTGAGTTACTAATCTGATTTATACTATAAACATAATCATCACATAATTATCGATTAAATTCGTACTAGTTCTATATCACAGAATAATTAGGGACATATCGTTATATGTATAACATATACACACAGTAATATCAATAACACTAATAATAACGTATCCATCATCAATATCAATAAAATGTAACCATACAAATAAGGTCCATACGGGTATAGAGCATAATCACCAATCATTCAAACCGATTCTTCGATATTATTGAGTTACTAATCTTCGAATCAACAAATGCCATATCAAACAGAAACCTAATACTCTTTTGAGGAGTGTATAAAACTTTGTATCTTACATGAGAGAAAGGTTGAAAATAAGGTAAAAATTCAATCTGATTCTTCGATAGTATTGAACTATTTATCTTGGAGCCAACAAATATCATACCAAACTAAAAACCGTTCATTTTCGAATCAACAAATGCCATACCAATAAATATTATACCAAACCAAAAACCGTTTATTTTCGAATCCACAAATGTCATATCAAATCAAAAATCTAATTACTTAAAGCAGAATTATGCTTCCATAAAAGTGAGGAAATTTTTTGAGAAGTTAATTTGGCAGCGATTGAAAATTTTCCTAAAAGCTAATTGGATAGTAGATGTTTTCGCACCGATTTTTTATTCTTTTGAGTTATTTCCAATTTTCCTTTTTTTAGTTGTTTCAAAATATTTTCGCTCACCAATAATAACTTTATATTTACTAGGAAAATTTTGTTTTTAGGCCATAAAAAATTTAATATACAATTATAAGTCTGTTCTAAATTTCCAAAGAATTCACAACTGTTCATATTACTAGCATACAAACCTCCAAATTATAAAAAATTGGGTCCAATTATAAAAATTTGGGGAGTACTTTGGAAAACTCGACCTGTGGATAGGGGTGACAATATGGATCGTGACACGACGGGTTGATACGGAACGAAACCGAATATTAAGGGTTAGGTTTGAGTATAATAGTGTCATGTCAATAAACGTGTCGAACTGTTTAATCCGTTTAATAATCGTATCGTGTTCGTGTTGGCATAATCGTGTCACGGGTTGACCCGTTTATTGAGGATATATATATAATTTTATATTTTAATATTTGAGTAATTATTTTTTTATTAAATAAATTTAATTTTTTTAAAATAAATTCGTGTCAACCCATTTAATAATTGGGTTAACGTGTCAACTTCGTCTTCATGCGTCGAATTGGATAATAATCCATTTATTAATCGTGTTATCGTGTCATGTCCGTGTCAACTCATTTCTAATAGTGTCGTGTTCGTGTTAAAAATTCACAACCCGTTTAATAATCGTGTTCGTGTCGTGTCAAGTTAAACGGGTTCGTGTTCGTGTCAAGTTCAACACAACCGCGAACCCGTTTTGCCATTTCTACATGTGCAATGGAAAATATAATTTTTTAAAAATTTATTTTCTTCTGTATGTTTTTCGAAAAAAAAATAAATTATAATTATACTTTGAATTTTTAAAAAAACTCATTAAAAAAAATTCGCTTTTTTCCAATATTTTATATCTAAGAAAATGGTTATATGGATTATTTATTTATTTTTTTACATTGCCATATTAAACCACCAAAATTAGCTACGGTTCGTACCATCAATGTAATATTTTTATCTAAACGCGTCATTCACCTCGGATATACACAACACAAAACGAAGCCAACTCGTATACGATCCGAAATCATATTTTTTTTCCTCAATCAAAGCCAAAAATCAACACCATTCCCTAATAGTCAACCGAATTACCTTAATTACCTTAATTACCCTTCTCTCTTAACTACCTTGCGATCTCACTAATCACTCCCCTAATAAAACCCTGCTTCTTCAATTTGCTCGATCAAGGTAATAGACAGTAAATTCTACGATTTGTGTTAAATCAGAGATGTTTGGTGTCATTTCTGTGTAAGCCATCGTTGTAGAGAATCTATCATCGAAGACTTTTTAACTTTTCGTAAAATTCACGACTCTGAGTTTGTTAACTTGTTTATATTTTCGTCCTTTTTTAGTTTTTAATTAATATTGTAGGGAATAAGTTTCTGATTTTTTCACTATTGCTTACGCGAGTATAAATACAAGTCTCTGATATTCAATTTTCGTAGATCAGACGCGTTATCGGTTTGTGACTTGAGTTTTGGTTAGATTTTGAATCTGTGAAGTTACTTTGCTTGTGATTGGGGTTTTGATCATTTGTGAATGGTTTGATGATCGGTTTGTTTCGTGGTTGTTTTTGTGTTTGAATCTAACAGAGATCTGAGATGGCTAACAGTTCCTCTAATGGAGATAACAACACCTCCACTAAGCCTCCACCAATGCCTTCTCCATTGAGATTCTCCAAGTTCTTTCAGGTACACATTTTGTGTTTCGTATTGTAATTTTGACCTTGTGTTTTTATGTTCTTTTGGTTCATTATTGTTGATTTCATTGCATTATATTAGTATTATGTGTGGTTTCACCAAATATAGCTTTTAAATTCAGTGGTGAAACAACAGTGTTACAGTTCTGCTCTGTTGTATACCGTGTCTGATGTATTTATATAGTTGGAGACTATTAATGGCGAAGTAGAAAGGTTGGTGACAGTGTCATTGTTTTTGGTGGTTCTCAATTATTTTTATCACATTATATGGATGGATCTAGTCTTTCTCAGTATATTTGAAAATGTGATAAAAGACTATGGAGAAAAAGTGTCTGGTCCTTATTTTCCAAAATCATTTAATAGTAATATATGAAATCCCCTTCGGTTTTGATAAAATTGCCGGTTGTAACTTGTAGATCTAGTAGAGAACATAAATTTATTTGCTAAGGTTTCCAAGGATGAGTCCAAATGTTGTACGCCCCACTGTGGAGGTAACTGTAGCTTTTTACATGAGTGATCAATGTCATCGGAGAGTATGATTACAGGAATTATAGGTTTTTGGGTGTAAATTAATTTTTTTTTCCCAGATCCAGCAGCTTCATGTCTTCTATTCTATTACCATGAATTTGATTTCTCTTCGCTAACACAGTTATTTGATACTCTAGTCAAATATGCGGATTCTAGTTACTGGAGGAGCTGGATTCATAGGTTCTCATCTGGTGGACAGACTAATGGAAAATGAAAAAAATGAGGTCTTCTCCTTCATCACAATTCCATTTATGTGAACATTGTTTAAGCGAGTTCCACATGTAACCGATACAATGCCTTTAACATCAAACACTCTCAGGTAATAGTTGTTGATAACTACTTTACTGGTTCAAAAGACAACCTCAAAAAGTGGATTGGTCACCCAAGATTTGAACTCATTCGTCATGGTAAGTTATCATCTTTTACTTCTATACTGGTACAATTTGTCTCTCCTCCAGGTTTTGCATTGTAGATCTGATGTAAAATTTGGCACAATTAATAGATTTGTGCTAGTTCACCCAATTTATATGATTTGCTTTGATCTATGATCGGTGCTGATCTTACTTTATCTGTTATCTAGTTATTCATCCAGAGTGAAGTAATCATACTGTGTTTTCAATGTGTTAGATGTCACCGAGACATTGTTGGTTGAAGTGGATCAGATTTACCACCTTGCCTGCCCTGCTTCTCCGATTTTCTACAAATACAACCCTGTAAAGGTGTGTATACTGATTTGATTTACTTATTCAGCGATATGTTATGCTACCAGTAGTTTAACATGCTTAAATTGGTTCAGTTCTCAAGTTTGAGCATATTGCTTGCCTTCTCCTATTTGGTTCTACTGTAGCCTATACATGTGGAGTCTCTTTATGCCCACGGCTGATTTTGTTACATTGACTGTTCTTCTATTCAGTGACTTGTACACAAGTGTTACCCATTCCCTATAATTTTAAATGCATATGAGTTTTATCACAGTAAAAATTCCACCAACTGAACAAATTCCTCTTTCTTTTTGAATGTTGAAGACCACTGCAGTTCACTACTTTATCTTGATGTGCTGAACGTGGAATAGATACCTTCTTTAGGCATAAACCTTTGCACTGAAATTTTATCTCTCCAGTTTTAGAAAATTAAAAAATTCAATTTTTTAAAATAATGATATATTATTGTATCATTGCTGCATATGGAAAAATTGCTGTCAGCTATTTGCTCTCTTTCGTAATTTTTTTGTTTAAAAACCAATGCTGGTTTTTCAACAGACAATTAAGACAAATGTGATTGGCACATTGAATATGCTAGGACTTGCTAAGCGAGTTGGAGCAAGGTGAGGGGATTTCACTTTATATAGATTATAGTATTCACAGTCATCGACCATATTTATTCAGCTATCATACTATTCAATAGGATTTTGCTTACATCAACATCAGAGGTTTATGGAGATCCTCTTGTGCACCCTCAGCCTGAGAGCTACTGGGGAAATGTTAACCCAATTGGTAAGTAATCTTCATAGAACCATGAATCTTTTCCCTTCCCATTGTTGACATGAAAAATGATCTTTTATTTAGAAATACCTCAACCTTATCCATTAGTACAATTTTCTTTTTAATTTAGGGGTTCGAAGCTGCTATGATGAAGGAAAGCGTGTGGCAGAAACTCTTATGTTTGATTATCACAGACAGCATGGAATTGGTATGGTTTTGTTTTCATTTATTTACTAAAGCATATCCCTTTTTGTAATAGTTGTTAAGAACTTCCTAATCTTTACGTTTCTGGGACAGAAATTCGCATTGCTAGAATATTCAACACTTATGGACCGCGCATGAACATTGATGACGGGCGTGTGGTCAGTAACTTCATAGCTCAGGCAATAAGGTAAGTCTCCCCACTGTGTTCCATTAAAACACACTTCCATCTCCTTGTATGTTGGACAACATTAAGAATTTGGTACCGACTTCTTTACGAATTTATTTATTTATTTATTTATTTTTTATTATCAAAGGGGTGAATCACTCACGGTTCAAAAGCCAGGAACACAAACTCGCAGTTTTTGCTATGTCTCTGATATGGTATGAAAGTTATCTACTTTGTTTTCATCAATTGATAAGTGTAATGTTCTGACTATAAACTTAATGTCATAGGTTGATGGACTCATTCTCCTCATGGAAGGAGAGAATACTGGGCCGATCAACATCGGAAACCCAGGTTTCTAACCAATCTTGAATTTGCTCATTCTAGAAAATATTTAGCGTCTGTGTCAAGAACATTATTTCCCTACACAAACAAGTTTCTTGCAGTTACTTAGGCATTTTCTTGTATGTCTACAGGTGAATTTACCATGCTTGAACTTGCAGAGACAGTCAAGGAGGTTTGTCCCAACTTTGAATTACTATCATGATGTTTATTACTAATCCTCACCTCAATTTACTGAATCCCCTCCCTGTATTGCAGCTTATTAATCCTGAAGTGGAAATCAAGACAGTTGAGAACACCCCTGATGATCCAAGACAAAGAAAACCTGATATCACAAAAGCCAAGGAACTGCTTGGATGGGAACCTAAGGTCACACTGCGGGAGGGTCTTCCACTTATGGAAGACGATTTCCGATCAAGACTTGGAGTTGCTAAAAAAGCGTGAATTAATGAGACTATAGCCAGAATCATACTCAATTAAAGGATGAATACATCCCATATTCCTCCTAATTTTGGAGTGTATTAGAGGCATAACTCTGGTGTTATGGGTTAGTGTTCTTTGTTCATGCCTCTCTTTACTTTCGACGATAAATCATAGGACACCAAACATAAGTTACATTAATGTTGAAGAGTGTTGCTTTTCTTTCATTTTATACTATTACATTTACGGATTTAGAGGAGCTATTTAGTATGGATTCACCGCTACCCTTGTCTGTCCAAACCATACTATATGTCTTCCTTGCAAATTAAAATTTTGGTTCTTCTAGATCAATAAAATCTTTGTTCTTGCACTTCCCCTTTTTCTTTGATCAGTCATATGTGTTACCTGTACTGCCCCTCATGTAGATACAGGATTGTGGAATTAATTCTGTTTGGTTCGGCAGATCACCATCAACATACAAAAGCTATTGAATGGTGGTGCGACTGTGTTCTGCTGTCCAAACCAAGCTTTAAAATTAAAGAAAGCTCAAATAAATATGATGTTTCTAATAAAATCAGAACCACTTAAAAATAAATAAATGACGATCATGGTTATGAAAGTTAACAAACGAATAGACGGTTTAGATCATGATTGTATATCATTTTCGAATATGAAATTAAAACCATCAACGGCCCACAGTTAACGCAATAATTTCACAAGGATCGACATCTGAATCCAACGACCCTAAACTCCACATCCCGCCTTCAATTCCACTTTTCAAAACGTTATCACTCATTTCACGCGGATCGACAATTCAAGCCGTCGATATCTTAAATCCAATGGACCAGATTCATCCCCGCTTAATCCCAATTCAGCGCCCAAGAAAAACACACTCGTCTTTAAAAATTTTGAAATCAATAGTTTCACGAAGATCATCATTCTCCACCGTTGATTAAAATTTCATCTGACAGTCACAATCAACCCGATACTCTATATAAATAAGCCTAAAATCCCAAACCAGCCATCAAATCATCTCACTTACGCAAAATCTTCCTTCGTTTCACAAATCGGAAAGTTCTTCTCAAACTTGAAAAATGTCTGGCCGTGGAAAGGGAGGCAAGGGATTGGGAAAGGGAGGAGCCAAGCGTCATCGCAAGGTTCTTCGCGATAACATCCAGGGAATCACGAAGCCTGCAATCAGGCGTTTGGCTCGTAGAGGTGGAGTCAAGCGTATCAGCGGTTTGATCTACGAAGAGACTCGTGGTGTTCTCAAGATCTTCTTGGAGAATGTCATTCGTGATGCTGTTACCTACACCGAGCATGCTAGGAGGAAGACTGTGACCGCAATGGATGTCGTCTATGCTCTCAAGAGGCAAGGCAGGACTCTCTACGGTTTCGGTGGTTAAATCATTTTAGGGTTAGGGTTTCTCCGCATCGCGAATTTGAAAGTTTGTAGATCTTGACTAGAGATCGTACTTGTCGTCTATTTGAGTAGTTAGTTTTGTTATTAGATATTGCTCTTGTAATCTGACTGTCAACTTCCCTATCTGAAGCAATATAGAATCCTCTTCTTTATCTATTGTCTTCTCTACTTCTACTTCGTTAATTGAATGGTATTTATGATTTTTTCATTTTGTTGTTTGATAAATCGAATGTTAAGGTCTCATTTTCAGGAAAGGTGTTAATACGGTTGCTGGTATTCGCCGTAATTCATGTCCTGTCTTTTTTCAATGAGATTATTGGGCCGGTGGAAGCCCAAACCAGTCTAGTCCGCGCCTATGTTTTCTATCTCCTAAGTTTCAATGTTCTCTAACCTCCAGTATTAATTCACTGTAGAAGCTGCTGAAGCTCAATTTGTCCACCTATCTTTAGATAGGTGAGATATCTTGACTCTATTTTCAACGTGTCAAATTACTATAGATGAGATGTAAAAATGCCAAAACTTAACTTCCTATCTTAACCCCAAAAAAATTGCCACGTGTTGCCGTTACAGTAATTAACATCCAAAAGCTGTCGTGTACACCGGCTGCTCTCCAACTAACGATACAACAGCTGGTGATGCCCCCGCCACTCATTTCTCTCCATCTCGTGCCCAGGTTCTTTTGCAGCTGTGACTCTTACTAGATTCCTGTTGAAGCTTACAGAGGTTGGAGCCAGCGGAGACCGGTACTGCTCGGTCGCCGTTCGGTCGGGAAACGAAGTTAGATCGAGCTACTAAACCGTGTTTTGACGGTCAACGGTATGTGGATCCCCAACGACGACGTCGTTTTGATTCAAAAAGGTAAAACGCCGGAAGAGCCACACGTTGTCACCGTCAATTGTCCTGATAAAACCGGACTTGGCTGCGATATTTGTTGGATAATTCTCGATTTCGGGCTTTATATCACGAAAGGAGGTATGTTGCTTATGTGAATTCTCCATTTCTTGTGCTGATGATTTCTGTCCGCTGCTAGCTTATCTCTTGTAGTACCTGTGGATCTCATTCACTGGTTAAGACATAAGAGTATTTTGATGTGAGCACCAGTGTATTTTGTTTTCTTTCAGTATAGCTGAGATTTAGAATTTAGGTAGTCATATCATAACCAAGGTGTAAATTTGTTGAATTGGATTGATGTTCTACGTATCTTATTCTTATGTTTTGAGTTCTTTTGGCTGTAGACATATCTACAGATGGGAAATGGTGTTACATTGTATTATGGGTTGTTCCTTATTCTCGTTCAGTCATCTTGAGATGGTCTAATTTGAAGAACCGCCTCTTGTCTATATGTCCATCATGTTCACCATCATTTTACTTAACCCAGTCATCTACAAGCTCTTCGTCTTCTCCAGTTTACTTATTGAAGTTCTGTTGCCTTGACAGAAAAGGATTATTACATGGTAGCATCTGGTAGTTTTTAGATTGGGTAATTATCTACTGTTTCAGTGGTTCTCATTTTATTTGGTTTGATCTTTGTGTTCTAGATGTTACTCAAGTATTGTGTGAGCTGGAGCTTACAATTCAAAGTGTTAAGGTTACAACAACACCAGATGGAAGTGTCCTGGACCTCTTCTTCATTACAGATAGCCTGTAAGATGGGTATTGCTTTGTATGTTTCTATATTTTGATTCATCTTTTCTGATCTTTTCTGATGATTTTTATTATTTGCTTGACCATGCTGTGTAGAAACTTTTGATTTGGACAATTCATGTGGTCCAAATGTAGATAAAACAGAGTAGATGTCTTGTAGTTGATAATTGCATTTGTTCCTTACAGCTTGATGATTAACTGGTTTTTTGCTTCTTTTAGACCTTCTTTAGTGGTTTCTGTTTATGTATATTGCTCTGTAGTCTTGTACACATGTTGCTAGGTTTGCTAAAATTGCCGTTTAAAGATGACAGATTGCCCCATTGAACTCATGAATTAACTAGTCTTCATTTACCATTATCCATGATAATTTTCAATGGATGATGGGTTGCTTCGCTTGCCGAGTGAGTACTTTTTGCACATGAATATCATTGATCCAGTGGATGCTTGGGCCAGTGACAGTGCTCTTATTGCTTAAACTGTCATGACCTTCCATTCATCAATAAATATCCACGGGCAATGTTCTGGTTTTACAGAATGTTCTTGGCATGCTATTGACTGAAATACATATGCTATCCAATAATCATATCAAATTCGACAATTTTATTTCAGGGAGCTTCTTCATACTAAACAACGACGAGAGGAGACTTGTGAACAATTGCATGCTGTTTTGGGTCAGTCATGCATCAGTTGTGAACTTCAGTTGGCAGGTCCTGAGTATGACTCTCATCACAGTGCCTGTTCTTTGTCTCCGGTGGTGGCTGAAGAATTATTTAGGTTTGAGCTGTCAGATAGAGAAATTCGTGCACAAGCTCTTAGCCAAGACATGATGCAACTGAAGAAAGCTAATGTCATGGTAGATAATTCATTGAGTCCAGCACATACGCTGCTACAAATACATTGTGTTGATCACAAGGGACTTCTTTACGATATACTTAGAACTTTGAAAGATAGCAATATTCAGGTAAGATGCATTTCTAAGCTCAACTTAAATATGAATATTTGATTAATGCTATAAAGTTCATTGGGTTTTGCGTGCCTATAGTTGGAATCTTAAAAATAGCATGGAATCTTAAAAATAGCACGGAAAAGAATCGAATAACAGTTTAACCTGTCACTTTCCATGACGTGCTTATTTAATCTACTATAGCCAGTTCATTTGTGTCAACCACTATGGAACTATGCAGCTTTTGTACCAAGAACTCTAAAGTATATGCTGTTTATTTCTTGTGATTATCTAGATTGCATATGGGCGATTCTCACCAATTTTGAAAGGCCACCGTGATTTGGACCTATTTATTCAACAAAAGGATGGGAAAAAAATTGTGGATCCTGAAAAGCAAAGTGCATTATGTTCCCGTTTAAAGGTGGAGATGCTTCATCCATTGCGAGTCATTATTGCTAACCGAGGGCCAGATACTGAACTTTTGGTGGCTAATCCAGTTGAGTTATGTGGAAAGGGAAGACCTCGAGTTTTTTATGATGTTACACGTGCTCTTAAAGCACTTGGAATCTGCATATTCTCGGTAAGAGTTCTTGTTCTCGACCCAATTGTGTGCTGTTATCAGCAAATAGGACAGATATATGCTTCCATCTTTTTAAATCATTCTTTAATTGTAGATTGCCAAAACTGCTTTCTAACGCAATTTTGTTTTTGTTGTAAGGCTGAAATTGGACGGCATTCAACGTCGGATCGTGAATGGGAGGTGTACAGATTTCTTTTGGACGAAAACTGTCGATATCAACTATCAGACAATATAGCTAGACATCAGATTGCAGATAGAGTTAGAAGATCATTAATGGGCTTGTGAGTGTATGTTGTTTCTTTGCTCTTTACATATGTTAAATGGATCTAACAAGTTATGCATTCGGGTTTGTTCATGATCACATGCTAGTTAGGCTACCGAAGTTGAGTGTGCGTTTGGTGTCCTATTGTTGTATAGTTTAACATTTTATGGCATTGACATACTACAGTATCTATGATGTTTCATGAAACTTGAATAATGACGAATTTTGTAACATCAACTGGTGTCATTATTTATGATTGTCAACTAAAATACTAAACTCGCGAGTCACCCCACCTAATAAAATTTACTCTATAAATGCAGCACCGCGTGGAAAATGACCACCAAGCCAGTAATCTCCAAGCGTGACAACACGACCCACGAGTAATCACAGCTCTCATATATATCTAGTATATGCAACTGCAATTGAATTCTATCCTGCAAATCCGAATGAACACGTGTCGTAACCTGACCACGTTTCTGTTCACTCTGCTTCACACATCACCATTCACATTCTCTCTCATCTCGCTGTTGCTTCCATGTCACGCCACGTCACCCGTTTTCAATTTCTTTTCGATTAAATAATTGGTCTCGTTCTCGAATTTGAATGAAACTTCATACATAAACATAAACAGTGACCGACGATGAAAATTAATTTGCCATTATACTGTCGGTAAAACAACAAAACAGCGATATACATAAAACAGTAAAGAAAAAGAGAAACGTGATTTGGAGTGATTTGCTTTTCTCGACGAGATCAAATGCGATTTTTGTAGCGTCTGATTGTTGTTCATAGCGAAATGCCAGAATCTTCTTCAGAGCGTCGAAGTTCGGCCTATCTCGACGCGTTAACACAAGAAATCGAGAAGAAACTCCAGCGGGTTCGTTTTCTCGTTGACCTTGTTTTCCGTTTGTTTCTCGAGAAATGATGCGATAATCGACTTTACAGGACTCGATTATTAGATTCAAATGTTTGATGAATATATTCAATAGTGTTGTGATTGATTTGTTTAGATTTATGTTTTGTTAAGTTAGTGATTATTGATGCATTGTTGCAGGCGCTAGCTTCTCCTACGCAGAGGCGCGAGTTGTTGCAGCAGTTATTTGCTGATATCGCTTTAGAAGTCGATGAACGAGCCAAAGGTGAGTCCGTTGTGGAAAGCACTTGGTTATTTTCCTATCTAAGGACTTTATCTAGTCTCTGGTTGTGTGTGTATTGTCCGTTGTGGAAAACACTATGTAGGGACGAGTTAGGCAATTGTTGCAAGGTTGATAAAATCTGTAGACCGGAATTTGAAGTATTCATGTCGTTGACTTTGTAATGAGGAAACACGATCCATTTCTCATTACACATATGTAATGGAACTCTGAGAATTGTCATTCATATACTATGATGAAATTGCTGTTAGTATATACACATGCTAACGAGATGACTCGCACTGAATTATGGTTTTAGCAACGTGTGCTTCATTTGTGGTTGAGTACCTGTGAAAGTTTTGTGGTCTCGCTGATGTATTTTCTTATGCCTCATATTGAATTTGAAAGCAGATATAATCAGCAGCAGGGAAGGAGATGCTGTTTTTGCTGCTGAGGATGACTCTGGAGGTCAATTGTGCTTTTATGATGTGCTCGCAGACAATTATATTCGCTCGCCTGATAGTGGAAAGCCTATTCTCGATTTGATCGTTCAACTGTGGACTCAGTCATTTGCATCCCATATATTTGCTCTCTTGTTTCACAAATGGGTATGCTAGCTTGCTAAAAGAGCTTTTGGTCATTTTTCAAGAATAGAAGTTCACTTCATGTCCAGTGATAGCATCGGTGGTGGTTATTTTTTGTCCAGTTGCTGAAAGGTTGAATTATATCATTTGAGATTGTCCATTCTCTTGCAAAATATCTGTATGGAAATTATAGAATTAAGTTAAAAATGTGTTCTAGTCATGATTACTTGTTAAGCAGTACCTAAATGCAACTCCTTTCTATTTCTGTACAGCAGAAAGCACTTTTAGGCACCCGTGTCTTCCATTCTCTGATCCTTGGTATTCTTTGCGTAGTGCAGCATTAATAAGTTGCTTGTTTCATTTGAATCCTGTCATTTTATTTTATGTAATAATAGATTCCTAGCTTGGATTTTCATATGAAGTACTATCTGAATTGTTACTTATTGGCAGCTGTTTGAAGTTGAACCAGAGAGCAATGAAGTACACCTGCGTTTCTCATCTGCACTCGTTCAAGGTGCTACAAATGTTTTCTGGTACGAAATATTAGCAAAGGCTTTAAGTTTTACTTGTTTTAGATTGGTGATTTCTTGTATATTAGTAATATTACAACTAATTAGTATAACAGGCTTCATGAGTTGGATTTCAGCTTCTTTTATGAAGAATTCCTAGTTTTGTTAAGATGTTAATTTTCCTTTTCTAATAGAGGACTAGATGCTCCACCATAGTTGTGTCTATCCAAAGTCGGTTGTTTTGCTTTTGAATTGTACTCCGTACTGTATTATTCAATATTGCCGTTGATCGAAAAAGTCAATTAGCTTCATTAGTTTATGCCCTTGTGAAAAGACGGACACCTAGTGCACAGTCTTTCTTGTCCAATGTCATGATTGCTGTCCAAATTACTCGATGTACTGAGGGTCTTTTCTGTTTTCCTCTTAGCCTTACGTAAGAACCTTGCTCTTATTAGTTCAGCCTCTGGTTTGTCTTGGGTTTGATATAACTGGGACTTCATTGGTTTCATACAAAATATCAGTTTGTCTTATAGATGAGTGGCAAGGACAGACCTTCAAAATGCCCGTGGAAATCACTATTTACATTGTAGCAACATCAAATGACAGATTTAAAATAAGGGTACTACATATTGTACATATTGTACTACTTAATAGTGTTTTTCTGAATGTGTTTGATAACCATCTAACCTAATATTTGAGCAGTTTATTTTAGAGAAGCAGTTTGTTTTAGAAATGATTTCTCTACAATTATCATCGTGTGTTTCCATGTTGGATTTGCAAATAGTAGTATTTTTCATGGTATGGTGCAATTACCCAATTTCATGGACTCGGTTTCCTCCTGCCTTAGGCTCACCAATTAGTCTATCCAAATTCCAAAAATACCCTATTTCTTTCCCCTACTGCCATTTTATATCCTTTTAAATAGTTACATCTTGATTCCAGAACTAACCCTTTTGGCTATCCTGTTGGCTTGACATCTAGTGTTTCTGAATGTGTTCCATGAAATGCTTCTTTGTAGGATTGACATCCAGACAAACACAGCACGATTTCAGTCACTATTCCAGGTAGGAACTTCTTATGGAAAAGAATACAATATATCTTTTTTTCCCTCCTGTTTTGGATTTAATTTCCATAACTGATTTTACATTATATTCCCTTTGGATTCAGTACCTTCTTGAGGAAGTTTCATTGAAGCCAACTCGGCTGAAAAAAATTCCAGTGCAGGTAAGCACTGGCTCTCTATCTTTCTATGAGTTAACATTGTTCACTTATTATCTTAATCTTGTGATTGACGAATTATTATGTAACGTATGATGATCATGACATTGATGTTAATTTTAGGCCCAACGAGACCTCTGCCTTCTACTTTCAAGGTTTATATTCTTTTATAACTCAGGTAGGTACTATGATTCATGTAGCTCATTCTTGCACTTGAGTTTGCACATGTTTTATGATGTATTATTATGCGCAGCTGATAAACTTGAAAGCTTCTTAAGGCAATTCCCTGATTTTCCAAATGCTTTCTTGGTGGGCGGTCCAGCTGACTTCTTTGTCACTGAACTTGCAGACCAGGTAAAAATGATAACCCTCTGTAGTATAGCAACTCCTTTTGGATGGAACTTGAGAAGGGTCTTAGTTGGTTTTATCTCTATGGCCTCTCCAAGAGTTTTCTTTTCTTATCTCAGATGTACTACTACAACATCATAAACGTTTTTTTTTTTTTTTTTTTATGTCTTGGTAGTATAAGAGTTAGAGAGAGTACCAAAATAAATCATAGAATATCTTTCAAACAAACTGTACATAGTATCTGTTACAGTTAGATTGTAAATATCATTTGTGTAAAGTGTGTATGGGTATATCATGTATGTGTGTGTTATATGATAAATATTAAGATCAAATATCGCATAAAAATGTAAGTATAAGTTCAAAAGAAAGAAATTGTAGGTACCAATTTTGAAGAAAATATGTTTCAGTCAATATATGATTTACATTTCCCCTTGCTAACCATAGATGTGTTGTATTTATGATCTTGTAACATGGTTGTTGTCAGCTTCAAAAATTGAAGGTGGAGCCAGTGCTAATGCATTATTTTTCACAGATTAAAGTTCTCCAAGGTAATCTTATTTGAGGTTGATAAATGTAATCCATATGAGGAACGATACTCTAGTGGTTGATAAACTTTTGCAGGCATTGAACTGAGAATGACAACTAGTACAAGATTGAAATCATGTCTGTATAGCTTCACTTCCCCAGGTGGTCCAATGTATCCCACCAGAGCTGTTCGTCATGCAGCATGGGAGTCCTTAGATTTTCTTTTTCCTGTGAGTTATCAAACTTTGTTATCTATTTTTTTAATACCTTCATTACTGGTCTCGTTTTCCATGTTACTGATATGTTGTGTCTCTTTCCATATCCCTATCCGACATAGATAGATAATCACCTGCGCAAATTTTCCAAGGCACATACTGTCGAGTCCCTTTAGCCTCTAGTTTTCTCTTAGCCTCATTTCTCTGCAACAGAAAATGAACTCCTGTTATGATATTTGTAACTTAGTGGTTTAACACTAATGTGGTGATACAGGTTGGGCGGTATCCACGACACCTTATAAGCTTGTTTTTTAGGCTGCTGTACCCATGGTACTGGCCATCCTCTTGTTGGAACTTCGCAATGTCCTGCATAAAAGCAATCTTTCAGGCTGTGTTAGCATTGTTATTTTCCATTTTGGAAAAAGTAAGAGGCCATAGGAATTCTTAGGACATGAAGGAGGAGCCTGTTACGGAAATTGAATTACTTGGGAATATAGCCATAATTCTGGTTCGAGTCGTGTAGTTTTATAGTGTGGTTGTAAATGTACTGTTTTTAGGGGTGTGGTTCTTTCATTGGACATTCGCATATGTTGTAGTTGACATTTATGTGGTGTAGCTAAAGGTGATCTGCAATGACGTTGGGATATCTATTTTGGTTTGTTTTGAAATCTGGAATGGAATCTAAACTTCTACATCTTTTGTCGAACATCTTCGATGATGAATGAGTTGGACTACCACTTCTGTGCCTCCCTGTTCGCATGTCAATTTGTTTTTAACTTGGTGGACTTGTGTGTTGGCATAAAGATTATATAAACAAGAATGTTAATGAGGTGAATTGCCTATCGCTCGAGTTCTACCCCACCGTGTCTACACCAGTGTTCGAGTGAAATCGTCTACACCAGTGTTCGTGTGAAATCGGACCTAGGCGTTTCGAGATCCAAACGATCCAATTTTTATATAATCAATTCCATTTTTCATATAATCGATCCAATTTTGTGAAAATCGGTAATGGGTCTAGACGTCCAATTTTGTGAAAATCGGTAATGGGTCTAGACGTCTAATCAGATCGGTTCAGGCGGTGCTTATGAATGAGATATTAAGAATTTAGAATTATTTAATACAATTGTTTATTGAATGAGATATTAAGAATTTTTAGATAGTATATTACGTGATCTTGTAATAATGTAAATATAAATAAATTGAAAACAATAAAATTATATTTTTTTTCTTTTCTAAATTATATAAATATTAAATATTTTATTAAATTTAATCTTCGGTCTAGACAGCCTAGATGTGATCACGAATCCGATTTCACGAACATTGGTCTACACGGTCACAATTGTTTCCAACTTCTTAATACGTTATGCGTACTCGAGGACTAACCGCTCTTACATGAACCAAATGCTGGAAACGAAAAGTTAATAAGTTATTCTCTTATCCCACTATTTTTAAGAACTTGGCATCATTCAAACAAGATTTATCAAAGTCCAGTCAAAATCTTGAACAAAATTCAACTGCTGTATTAAAATATCTGAGCATTAATAATCACGATTTTACAGTTCGAACATTCTCAAGGCCTAATATGCAGTAATAACATTTTCACAATTTATCTAATATGATGTAGATATTTACGAACATTCATTCATTCATCAAAATCTACTAGATTCACCCCAAGCTTGTTTCAGCCAAAACAGATCTCATCCACGACAGCCGAGCAGCACCAAAGAAAACCAGTAGCAGATGATCAAGATGCTGCTTACATCACGATTATATTCACTCAACCATAGAAAAAGGAACTCGGAGCTAACAAACCAGGCAGATTACATACCATAATGGCCAATTGACAAACATTTACGCCCAAATCATAAGCTCATATCAAAAAGAAGACTATTGAAAGCAAATGATTGAATAATAAGTTCGTAGAGGTGTTAAAGAGTAGAATCAATTTTGGCATGCACCATTAAGTCACAAAACTGCACCTTCTCTAGTCTAGCAGCACCATTCACGTGAAGCACAGTTGTTTTAAAATGAGAATCATAAACCAGCTCGAACACAAGTTCCAACTTTTGAGGTTGCACTAATGAAACTGAATCAACCACAATTATTCAGAACAAATATATACATAACAGAATAAGCAATTCAAGAACAGTGAAAATTCCAAATTTTGAGATCAAACAATTCAAGGACATTGAAGAATCCACATTTATGCAACAGACTGTATCACACACAAGCAACTGGCAATAAGTAATCCATCAACTTTACTGCAATGAAATACAGCCAATCCACTATGGAAAAAAGACTGAGTAATAATTTCTATCTCCCCCCCAAATTCTAATGACTGCCAATTCTTCTACCTATGTCACTCAAGTAACTATTCAGCTATATATCCCATCCAATATCAAGAGGTTAAACTAACAGCTGACAGACTCAAAACCAGCAATGACGTAAGACAAGCACATAACACTAAATAAGCCTAAAGTCTATTAGCAATTAGCTTATGGAGCAAAAAGGTTTAACAAGAAAACGGAATAATATACTAGGAAAAAAGTAAATAAATTATAGAGATCTACCTCAGTTGAAGTCTCCCATGCTGAATGATGCCAACGCTACCCATAGACATCGCAGCTGTAGGAGAATTCTGTTAAGGATCAATCCTCTATAAGCTTGCAACCAAGACTTTATAGGTGTATGAGAAAGCAAGAGACACTTCCAGCTTCTATGGCCCAGCTTGTAGAACAGAACAGTAAGGATTATAGAAGGTTACGAAACCAAAGCACTGAGTGCAGATTATGTTTACAACTGTCTGATTAACCCAAATTGCAAACCTATGTCTCAAAGGAATAATGACAACAGAACCCAAACTCCACAAACCAAGATACTAAACAATTTTCTCTAGTAGTGTTTTTTGTTCTCTAAATACTGCGGTACTTGTAAATTAATAAAACAGAGCTGTTTGTATCCCTTCTCCTCAAGTACAAACTGATCATAAAAGAAACAGTCAGGTGATGATCGCGAGACATCCTTAACTCGTCTGCATTGCTTCTGATGCTTCGGCATAATACTTGTCCAGATCAGCATCAAGGTCATCAGCAGATAACTTTTCATTGTGGTCTTTGCCGCGTCCACGGCCTCTTCCGAATCCTCGACCACCACCAGGACCTCCACGCAACCGTCTGAATGCACCACCTCTACCAGGTCCACTGCATTATCAAAATCACAAACATGAACATGCATCAACAATTTTGCACATCCAAACAAAGCTAGGCAGAACTAACATGAAACTGTAATCTCCAACAAAAAAAAAAAAAAAAAAAATCTCAAATTCATCATAACCAAAGAGTATATTCAACTACAGAAGCATAGAATCAGAGTAAACTCTCATCCAATTCAAAATATGTGACAAATCAGTTTAAATAGAACTAAGAGATGGAAGCATGACCAGGGAAACAAATTAACCAAGTTGATGGTTGACAAAGCAAACCAAAAGGAACAGAAAAATAAAATGAAATTTAGATCAATAAACAAGATAATATACCCTCTAGCCCCTCCATTAAAACTTCTGAAGTTTCCATTTGCAGCAGGAGCTGCAGCCGAAGAAGGTGCAGCTGGAGAGGTGATATTGGTTCCCACAATCTCAATTTTCATGGGCTTTCCATCGAGCTGAACATTGTTGTATCTCTTGACCGCAGCAATGGCATCTGCTTTCCGTGAAAAGACAACTTCTGCTGTTCCCTATTAAAAAGAGGTGTTTTTGGTTTCTAAACTAGCGCAGGACAGAAAGAAATCATCAGAAGGACCATTATATGCCAAACTCGATTAGATACCTTCGATCTCCCACTACGATCATAATGGATGGCGTACCGCTTCAGATCACCAACTTCAGAAAACAGCTCCTGTACACATAATTATGTTGATAAACAAATAAGAGGATAAAACTCAGCACAGTAGCAACCACATATCTATCATCCAAGCAAAGGAAAAAAATCTGGAGATTGTTTAATTTAATATCAAACATAAACTAGAGGGTGCAATTACCTTTGAATAACACCAAACTTAAGAAGGTGAACTTCTATCCAATAGAAAGCCATTGGTCCAATAGTGATTCAATTCAAAACAATTAATTCTCATGGACAATCAAGTTTACATATTTAACTATATGTGTATACACGCTTGTACATAGGAAAGTAGATTTATGCTGGCTGACACAAAAACCAAACATGAACAAATCCACTATGCTTACAAAAAAACCAACATCTAGAGAAAAATCCATAGAATAGTAGACTAATACAATTAGAGCGTCCATCAATATCAAATAATGAGATTCAATAAACAAACAACACGAGAATATAAACAGGATAATACAAAGGAAAAACTATACCTTGATGTCCTCGTTGGATACGCCGTATTCCAAATTCGATATGTAGAGCTTCGTTCCAGTCTCAATAGCCGAGGCACGACCACCTTGCTGTGGCGGAAACGCCGTCCCCTGATCTGCAAACATGTCGTGTTGCCATGTCGTCTCCGGCGCCTAAAAACAAACAAAAATAAATCAAAATCAGCAAACAAATCGAAACGATACACAGAAAATTCAGAAAACAAATCGAAACGATACACAGAAGCGAAGGCGTTATTAGATCTAGAACCTAATCTTTGACTTCGCAGTTAGAATTTCTTATTACCTTGGAGGTGGCGTATGGCGCCGCACGATTAGCTCCACGGTTATTAAAGCGACGAGCCGGTCCAGGTCCGGATCCGCGACCACGGCCGCGGAAATTACCGGATCCGGACTTTTTGTTGCTCTTGATGATATCATCTAGAGACATATCTAAAGCGCTCGACATGATAAATTAGAATCGAACCAAAAATTAGTTCGAATAAAACCAATAGTACAGGTACAGATAAATAAAATCAAATAGAACAGAGAAGAGGAAGAGAGAGAACGAGAGGAGGAAATATAGGGTTTCGTCGAAGAAGGGAAGGGCTTTTGTAAAAATCAGGAGATGTTCCTATAAGAAAAAGGGGACCAAACTCGGAGATAGACGGTTCGTAATTTTAACGCGTTTTATTTTGTACATAGGTGCATTGGGAGGCTGATAACCAATTAGGTGTCGTGGTGTAGTTGGTTATCACGTCAGTCTAACACACTGAAGGTCTCCGGTTCGAGTCCGGGCGACGCTATTAATTTTATATTATTTAATAAAATAAAGGAGCCCAGCCCAACCGGTTTTTGTCAGTTAGAAGTCCATTAAATAAAACAAAAAATTAAAGGGCCCAACCGGGTAAGGTCTCCGGTTCGAGTCCGGGCGACGCCATTAATTACCGGTTTTTGTCAGTTAGAAGTCCATTAAATAAAACAAAAAATTAAAGGGCCCAACCGGGTTCGAACCGGTGACCTCTTGATCTGCAGTCAAATGCTCTACCACTGAGCTATGGACCCTTGTTGTTCTTCAAATTACCTTTTTTCTTATATGTATGTCCAACTATAAATTGCGCCATTAAAAATAAAACAATGTTATGAGCACTTATTAAAGTTAAGTTCATAGTAATATAGCTTGAATGGAGAAAACTCATAAAACAGATTCTGTTAAGAACATCTTGGCTTAAATTTAGAAACTACAAAGAAAAATTCAACCTCAACTGTATTCATATTATTGCAAAATAAACAAAAACCAGAAAAGAAGAAAAAAAACAAAAAAAACCTTCAACCTCTCCTACCACCATTTCCTCTCTCCCCATAAAACAGAGACCGAACAACAAAAGCAGAACCAGACACAATAAGACCACTAAAAACTGTAGGTATAAAGAAGTCCAGTCTGGACCTTTTCACAGTATAAGAAGGCAAACAAACACTTTCTCCAGGAAACTCTAATGGTATCCTAATGAACGAAGACGACAAACACGATCTTGAAAACGAATGAGAATTCTTTGATGGAGACACTATCGATACAAATGCAAACTCAGGAGCAAGCGACGCCACGGTTACCGTCAGTGATAAGAGAACTGTCCATCTCGCAGAGTTCATCAGAGAAGACCTATCCATCCTGATTCGAAAAGGATGTGATCTGGATTTGATTATGTTTGAGATGTTCATATCATTTGTATTTGCTGATTTAAAGGGTAGATAAGGCTTATCAAATTTGTGAGTGAGCGAAAGATGGTGTGCACGTTTAAGTAACTAATCAAGGAGTAAATGACGATTATACCCTGATTAATGAGAATGTCATCTTTGTTAAACTATAGTGTTTGTTTAAGGCGAAGAATCTGTTTGATTTTATATTAACTTGTAAACAATTTGATTTAAATTACCAAATTGACATCCTTTCTTGGATTGCTTGTTTGGCTATGAATATATAATTAGAGTTAATTGGATTGAAATTTCCGATTAGAATGTAAATAAATGTCAAATTTTGAGCATATCAAATTGGAAAACAGAGCCACCACTTCATTAGATCTAAATACATACATACATAAGAACATTGAAAAATTGAAAAGTTCACGTTCACAGCTAACCCTTCAATTTTTCACAAAACAGAGAACCTAGTAGACAGCTAATTTAAGAAGAGGTGAACTTAGTAACAGCCTTGGTTCCCTCAGAAACAGCATGTTTTGCAAGTTCACCAGGAAGGACGAGTCTCACAGCAGTCTGGATCTCCCGAGACGTGATCGTCGGCTTCTTGTTGTACCTTGCAAGCCTTGAGGCTTCTTGAGCAAGCTTCTCGAAAATGTCGTTGATGAAACTGTTCATGATTCCCATAGCCTTGCTTGAGATACCGATATCAGGATGAACTTGCTTCAACACCTTGAAGATGTAGATCTTGTATGTCTCTACACTTTTCTTTGATCGCTTCTTCTTCTTGTCGCCTGCCGCGGGGTCCTTTGGTAACTTCTTCCCGGCCTTTGGCTTCTTCTCTGCTGGTGCCTTGTCGCCGACGGTCTTTTTCTCCTCTGCGGGTTTTTTCTCTACCTTGGGTGCCATTGAAACGTTTGGTGGATTGGTAGATTGAGAGTCGATGAATTGAGTGTTTGATTGTTGGATTGCTTGATGGAGATGTGAAGTTTGGGTTTGATACTTATACAAAGAAAGAATTGGATTTGATTGGTGGATACAGATGGGACGGATTGATGACGTGCATTTTAGGAACCGTTGGATGAATACAGAGAGAGGGTGAGACAGACGGTTTAGAAGTAATGTTGTCACGGATCGTTGACATGGTAGAAATCGACGGTTTTGATTGAATCTACTATTTTGGTAATAGAGCTATATTATTTTAGTTATTTCAAAGTGCAAATTTGAATTTTGTGAGTAAGCGGGTGCAATTCCCACGCGCGGGAATATCAAAAATTTCAGAAAGATGTGTGGGAAACTTGTTTGTAATTATTAGTATTATCAAAAAATATAAATGTAAAAATTGGGATGATATAAATTTTTCCAATAATTTCCTTGGTTATAATATTTTAATATTCTATTAAATTGTTAAATAGTTAACACATATATACATATTTTTTTAAGGTTGTCTAGTAATTTCTTTTTTTATCTAAATTATTGTATTTTGAATTATAAGTATGTAATTGATTATTTATTATAATACAAAGTATAATGGGTTGTAGTTTAAAAAAATGATAATTATAAATAAATTAAGGTAAGCTTAATTAATATAAAAGTATATAAATTTAATTTTATATTTAATTAATTAAAATTAAATTAAAGAGTAATTTTATTATGTTCGTCTAAAAAAATCTCAAATATTGGCATAATAGTTATCGGAACCCCTAAACTTGGCTAACCTTTTCAATTTAATCTTCCAACTATGCAATGTTTCAATTTAACTCCTCAATTGTCCAATATCGGGTCAATTTGACCATTTTCATCTATGTAGTAAGATTGTTGTATATATTTGGCTCTTAGTTGGCTGTCACATCATCTGTCACACAAGTGAAAATAGTCAAATTTACCCGATATTGAAATGTTGAAGGGTTAAATTGAAACCTCACATATTTGTAGGGTCAATTTTGAAAAATTATCCAAGTGCAGGGATTTTTCAGTAATCATTACGCCAAAAATATTCCTAAACTTTAAAAATAACTCCAAAGTGATTTGTTTAAGGCTAATTCAAAACTAATAATCAATTTATGTATAGAAGAGATTTAAAAAATGCTTAAGTTCACATGAGAAATATCAATTTTAGAAAATTAAGAAGTTGCTAATGATTCGGGATCGAAATTTCAATTGAATGATGCAACAGAGGGAGTGTGGTATGATATATCAATTGACAGCCTATAATATCTCATGATGCTGATCCGAGGAAATCATATATGTAAATCATATTATTATGAATTTTATGAGAATCATGAATATTGTATCTATAATTGATATAGTTTAGAGAAAATTACATGAGGGAATGAGGGAATGAGTTTTAGAATATTGGCATGTATATTCAAGTTTGAGCTTATATATTTAGAGTAATTCTTTTTAAATTAATAAAAAATAAAAGATAAAAAAACCAACCAACCAAACACACCCTTAAGTAGCAGCTACATTTTTTAAAACTCATTCACCCTAAATGCAAATAAGTTGAAATATGATTACACATGCCAATATTCCAAAACTCATTCACCTCTTCTGTAATTTTCCCTATAGTTTATATTGTGAAATCTAGAAATTGTATTATCTTATGGAATTCCTTACCCATGAAAAATATTAAAATAAGTTAAATGTATGAGAGTGGGAAAAAAAATAGGCAAGAGAAGCGCAACACTACAATACTATATGTACTACTATGGATTATTGCTAAGAATCAATCCGAATAAATGAGACATCTATAAAGCAACAAGATCGATCATGACGAACTACGTGATTTAAAGAAGATTATCTTAACTTAATGTTATGTCGAATGAATTCACTTTTTTCGTGATAATCCTTTATTCACAATATTGCAAATTGCGATGGAAAACGTGGTTTGGACATGGGTAGAAACCTCGCTAAATAGATGCATATTAGTAAGATGCGAAGTTAGATACCCTTACAATTAAATTGATAATCGCACTAATGTATGGATTCATGGATGATGAAGTTAACCCAATGAAAGTTTTAGCATTATTAGACACGATAAGAAATGTTAGGATTGTGAGAAGAAATCAGGTATAGTTTGGTATCTATAATTGATTTGTAGTTAAAATAAAAACCCGAAAATTATTTTTGAAATATCATATTTGATTAGGAATGGTATTTCCCAAAGTGAATTCTAAATATGAAACAGATTATTGAGAATCATAAATAAGAAAATATTTTCTTAATGGTTTATGATTACTCTGTGATCAAGTAACCTAATACTATAAATATGGTGATTGCATCTATTATTCGATATGTTAAGAGAATAATATAGATCTAATTGGTTAGGTTTAGGAGGTGCTCGATAGGGGCATGGGAACTATGAAGATATTGAATTATAGGATTGAGTCATGTTATCCCGTGAGAGTCATATAAGGAGAACTTGTGTGAGACTGTAGCAAATGTAATTGGGTTGGAGAATGATAAAGTGGTATTTTGGTTATAACTATTGATATAAAGTTATGTAGTATCCTATCGTCATTCTAACAGTCGTGAGTTTTTTCTTGTTTTGAGTTTATACGTAAAAACCTTGTGTATTATTATTATAATATATATATATTGCGTATGTTTTTTTCTACTTTATAGTTTCTATTACTCGTCTCCATTATAAGGGATCACCGCGTTCAACGAGTGTGGTATCAAAGTTATCCGTGTTTTCCCAACAAAAATGTCTTTATTTGTAATATAATAAAGATAAATTTCATGGAGATGCGATGGTTGAGGATGTTGATGTCACTTAGAAACGTCATTTTTAATTTTAAAATTTTTAAATAAACAGTGTTATTTTACACTTCACATATTCTCTAAGGGCTAATTTAACTATATACATAGCAGTAATATGTTAGTATGAAGAATCGAATAAAGAAGCACAGCTTTTTATAAGGATTGTATTGTAAAAAAATAATAAGTTTGATTGGTCGCTATAAAAAAACATGATAGAATAAAGTAATACTAAATTTATATTTGATAATATTAATTAAGTAATATGCAAATAATAATATAAAATATTTGAATACTCTTAATTAATCATAGTAAAATCTAGTACATACACGAGATCAATATGATAAAAAGTATAATAGTGAAAGTAATATAAAATTATCATAATTTTTCATATTGATTATATTATCTTATGTCAATCGTATAAATAAATTATTAGAGACAATAGTATTTTATAATCCTGTCATGTTTATTATACAGTGAGCTTAATAAGTCCTAAATTTTGTGTTAAAAATTATATTGAAAATGTATAAAATGATTAATGAGCGGTCAGCCGATGTTACATACGTATACTGAAGAGATACGACGTGGTTGTGTTTGCATTTAAAATAGCCAAAAGATGATACAAAGCATAATTTTGAAGACAATACATAATAAGTAATGATAAGATGATTAATTGTAGAAAAAAATGGCCAAGATATAATAACTAAAATGTTAAATGTGAAAATTTACGTAGATAATTTGAAATGCTTAAGTTTTGAACCAAGTTTAATCTAAGAAAATGCTTAACTAGGCAATATTAAAAAAATCACTTTGATAAGTCGTTCAAGAGTGAGTAACTAAATCGGTATCATCTACTTTTTAAAAATAAAATAAAAACTATAATATCCATAAAGTGCCTAAGCAAGAGTAAGAAAATTCAATTACTAACCGAAAATATAGATGTTTTGAATGGATGCAATTCTATAACAACCAATCAGTATCATCTATTTTTTTAAAACAATACATTAAAAAAGGAAAAGAAAAAAAATTGGTTGAAATGAAAATTTTAAGACTTAAAAAAACTAGAGTGTCCTTGCCAATAATTGCTTGTAAAGGCAGAATAAGATGAATATTTAAAAGTTTATTCATGAATAGATAATTTAATCATTAAGATTTTCTTTAATTACAAAAATTATTTATAGATTTTTTTTTTTGAGCTTGGATTTATTTTTTAATTTTTGTTTTAGAGTTGTGTATTCTCTAAATGGATTGGTTGTATTTCTTAATTGGAATGAAAGCAAATTAGGCAAGTACGTTTAATAAGTATTATAAATATAACTATCTCATGAAAAGAAAAAAACATCTATGTAACAGATTGTTTTCGGGCTTAGTAGCTTAGGTCAGAAGTTAGGGGTTTTATTGATAATTGTTAGAAGTTCTGTTATATTTTGTAATATTTCATGAGTCTAGGGGGTTTATTATTAGACATCGTATAAGATTATTATTAAACCCTAGAGAGTCATTCCTGCCTCATTCACGTTTTTAGAGTTGAGAGAACCGTGAGAGGTCAGAGCGACTATTCGCTAGGGTTTCCGCCACAGTAGATTTCCGGTAAGTCTCTTACGATCGCATGTTCCATTATCGTCATACTGCACGTGTTCTAACTCAGATAGTATGTTTTAACGTCTAAGTTTCCGTTCTGCGATCCTGTTTCTGGTTAGGGTTCTGTTAGAGTTCCGTCGTGGTTCTGAATACTAGTAAGATTCACTCTGTCGTACTCTCGAATCTCGTATTACTATTTTGTTCTCGATCGCTAATGTGGTGGTTTCGTCAATTGGGGGTTTTCCGTTGGGTTACTGTGCGGTAGGCGTCGCGAATTACTGTAACACTGTAGTCTGAGTCGTTTTGATAAGTCTCGTATCTTTTAGTCGGTTCTGTATATTGGTAGGGTCTGTCCGGTTAAGTTAAGGCCTTGTTTTATCGGGTTCAGGTTGAGTTGGAACCCTGAAATCTGTGATTAACATTACTGGTTTCGTTCTGCAAAGGGTCAAGAGGAAGGATCTGCTCGGGCTGAGGAGTAGGCGTCTCGCTGTTGGTTCTGCCCTCGTGGTTAGTAGTTCGTTTTTGGTCCGATACAATGTTTGCTGTTTGTTGATTGTTATATGCATGTGTCATGTATTGTTGAGTTGTGAAACTGTCTCCTATACTGCCTTGTTTAACGATGATAATAAATGCGATAAACTGCCTGTTAAGTTAATAAATTAACGAAATAAGACTTCACTGTACTCTGATTTTATAACACTCATACATTGAAACTGATAACCTGTACTTAAATAAACTGGTTTAAACAGTAAACAAACGAAACTGTGAGTTTTGCCCTTAGTCAGTCTACTAGTAGAATATATGGCATGTCTAGAGATAGAGGATCCTCACTACTGAAATAATTGGTTTGAAGTGCCTATACTGATTGTAGTTGAAACTACTATATTGATACTATTTACTGGGCTTCGGCTATACTGTTACTGCTACTATAATCTCGTTTTCCACTGTTAGCTGCTTTGGGCATAATTCTAATAAATAACTGGTTAAACTGATAAGTAATGAAAACTCGGTTTCTGGTTGCTGGACTGTGTTAATGGATGGTAAATAACTATGATTGATGTATGAATCGGACTTGATCACAAATTGATTGATTTTTCTGTCATATATACCTATAATTCTACAAGATAAATAACCGGACTTAATCTATTGGACACAGAATTTTAATTTCGGAATCTCCACTGAAAGCCTTAACTAAAAATCTAATTTCCTGGGGCTCTGCCCTTGGACCCTAAAGACGTAATCCTAGTGCCCTATAAGAATATTAGGATCTTAGACCGTTAAATTTAGGAGCCTATTTTTAGGATGATAATTGAACTTGAATGAATATATGAATAACGGATAATTTGGTTTCGACTAAAGGAATATAATCAATAAATTGCTGATTGGTAGGATGATTGGTGTGTTGACTGATATAGCAGACTCCAGGGAGTCTGTAGAGCCTTGCATTGTGTGCTCCCATATTTAGAGTCGAGTCTAGGTCACTCTGTATGTGTTTGTTGGAACATGAATGCTAACTTAGACTAATTCATAGTCTAACGTTTTCTTTATCTCTTCCTATTCTATAATCTGAGAATAAATCACAGGTTGAGTGCAGGTACTCTGATTGATTAGGCGCTGTCTCATTTACGGATCACGACATACATCAGAATTTCATTTTTATTACTGTTAGGTTATTTTCGTACATTGATTCATGGATTGTATTTTGGACTTTTATCTTTGGAGTTGTACTGGATATTACTGGACATTAGTATTGTTATGTCTATTTTTGGGACTGTTGGACTTTTGGACTATATGACTATTTTTGGGATTTTTGAACCGTTCGACTGTTATGTTTTTGGTATATGTTGTATGGCGTCAGATTTCTAACCATAGTTCTACCTGGGTGGGGGTTTGCCCGTTACAATCCCGTACCATTTTGGGAGACAATCATCGTATTAGAACCACATCCCATTAGAGTGGTGATGATTAAATTGGGTCATGTTCTATGGAGACATTTTAGTGCTGGACTGCAATCATACCTAAAGGGCTAGTGATAATTAGGGTCAAGGTATTATCACTCAGAAGATTTCATATTCAGATCGAGACTTGCTATTAACGAGATTTTGTATCGAGTTTGTCTCTCTGTGATTAGAGTTGTTTGTTTAAAAGAGATATTGGTTGGTTGTCTAATTTAGAATATGTTTTTTTAATTATAATGGAGAAGGAAACCTATTTTGTATGAAAAAAGAGTTTTCAACTTTTTTTTTTCCTAACATTTTCCATATAGTAAAATTGTTTTCATTTTGTGGATTAGATAACAACGATACTACACAACCTACTCTTTTGTACAACTTTTATTGCCCTACTCATACGTGGCAACAATTGATTGGACATTAAATACACAAAAATAAATATATAAAATAATTAATAACAATTCAATCAATCATCTATTGACATATATGAGTAGGTAATAATAGTAGTACAAGACAGTAGGCTATATAATATTATTCATTAGATAATTCGTAGAACCACTTTAAATGCGTCATATGTTTGATTGTTTTGGTTGAATTAAATTTAAAACTAACAAGGAATATAGATGTAAAACCCTAACCATAATAATGAATTCGATTCTAATTTAATAAATCGAGTGACGTGATCAATACGCTTAAAAAAATTTATCTTCATTTAAAAAACATTTACATTAAAATGAGAAAGTTTAGACAAATTTAGAGTGCAAATTGAAAACAAAATGAGTTACTCATAGAAAATTATAAAATAACATATATTTTATAAAACTCATGAAATTATAAAACTACAAAAGAAAACTTACAAATAATTATCTAAATATCCACCTTATTATAAAGTTAAATAATTCAACTAACAAGTTAGTTAGGTTTACATAATGATAATATAGAATGGGATTAAATTAAATGGAACCGGTTGAAATGAGATAGAATAAATAAGTTGATAGCAATATGACATATTTGGTATTATATAAAATAAGATTGACATATACTAACATGAATAATTTAATTTTGGTTTGTATTTCATAGTGGAATTATTCTAATGTGGTTCGGAAGGGAATTTTTAAAAGTTGATGGTGGTATAGGGTAATTGTCCATCATGGGTTTGGATCCCATGTTTTAGTGGGTACCAATCGGAGCCTTGCTGATCCTCAACCCGACCCAAATTGCAGCCATACCTGCAACACCCCACGACACAACTCTCTTGAACTCGACACTTTGAAACAACAACAGATCCAAAAATTACCAAATGAAGTTACAATGAAACTCACAGCTCCTCTCCGACCACTCACGAACCCAAAATTTCACCCAAAACTCGAACCTACCTCCTATGCTCCCAAACCAGTGAGCTCAGTTGATGACGACGAAAAATTCATAGACAGCCTCAATCAAATCGTTCGAGGGAAACAGAGTTGGAGAACAGCTTTGAATGAAGCCGTTTTTTCGACCACACTCAAGCCTCACCATGTCGAGAAGGTATTGATCCAAACCCTTGACGATTCGAGGCTAGCTTTGAGGTTTTTCAATTTTCTGGGCTTGCATAAAAATTTTAATCATTCAACGGCGTCGTTTTGTATATTGATTCATGGTTTAGTTCAAAGCAATCTCTTTTGGCCTGCAAGTTCGCTTCTGCAGACATTGCTTCTTCGTGGGTCAAATCCAGAAGAGGTTTTTGATGTTTTGTTGGATTGCTATAAGAAATGTGGGTTTTCTTCAAGTTCGGGTTTTGATTTGTTGATTCAAAGTTATGTGCAACAGAGGAGGTTTTTTGATGCCGTTGTTATTTATAGGTTGATGAGGGAAAATGACTTGTTGCCTGAAGTGAGGACTATCAGTGGGGTATTTAATGGGCTTGTTAAGACGAGGAAATTTGAATTAGTTTTGGACTTGTATAATGAGATTGTTAATGCAGGTACATTGCCTGATATTTACATATACACATCTGTGGTGAGGACTTTGTGTGAATTGAAAGAATTTGGGAGAGCTAAGGATATGATTAGTTGCATAGAGTCAAGTGGCTGTGTTTTGAATGTTGTGATTTGTAATGTTTTAATTCATGGCCTCTGTAAAAGTCAGAGGGTCAGTGAAGCTCTAGAGATTAAGAATAGTTTGGTGGAGAGAGGATTGAAACCAGATGTAGTTACTTATTGCACATTGGTGCTTGGTTCATGCAAAGTGCAAGAACTGGAGAATGGTGTTACGCTGATGAATGAGATGATTGAGTTAGGGTTTGTTCCGAGTGAAGCGGCTCTTTCAACTCTTGTTGAAGGGTTAAGGAAGAAGGGACAAATTATTGATGCCTTTGATTTAGTAAATAAAGTGGGGAGATTAGGGACATTACCTAATTTGTTTGTGTACAATGCATTGATCAATTCTTTGTGTAAACAAGGGAAATTTGATGAAGCTGAGTTTCTTTTCAAAGAGATGGGACTAGCAGGTTTGAGTCCCAATGATGTTACTTATTCTATTATGATTGATTCTTTATGTAGAAGGGAAGATATGGATACTGCTGTTAGTTTGCTGGGAAAAATGGTTGATGAGGGAATAGAAGCAACTGTTTATCCATATAATTCTTTGATAAACGGTCACTGCAAGTTGGGAAATATGAGTTTGGCAGAATCTTTTTACAAAGAGATGATTGATAAAGGATTGGCTCCAACTGTTGTAACTTACACTCCCTTAATAAGTGGATATTGCAATGAACGCGAAATGCAGAAGGCATTTAGGCTTTATCATGAAATGATTGGGAAGGGAATTGCAGCGAATACTTACACCTTCACTGCTCTTATTTCTGGTCTTTGCCGAGCTAACCAATTGCCCGAGGCAACAAAGCTATTTGATAACATGCTGGAAAATAGCATTGTGCCAAATGTAGTGACTTACAATGTTATGATTGAAGGTCACTGTAAGGAAGGTAACATGATAAAGGCCTTCTCATTATTCAATGAGATGATAGGGAAGGGTCTTGTACCTGACACATATACTTACCGGTCTATAATAACAGGCCTTTGTATCACTGATAGAGTTTCTGAAGCCAAAGAGTTCGTTAATGAACTTCACAGAAAGCATCATAAGTTAAATGAGATGTGTTATGGAGCACTTCTACATGGTTACTGCAAGGCAGGTAGATTAGAGGATGCTTTGGTTGCTTCTTGTGAAATGGTTGAAAGTGGTGTTGATATGGATCTTGTGTGTTATGCTGTACTCATAGATGGATCCCTGAAAATGCAAAATAAAGGGACTTATCTGAATCTTTTGAAGGAGATGAATGACCGCAGACTTAAGCCTGATAATGTGATATATACTAGCATGATTGATGCAAGTAGCAAATCAGGGGATATCAAGAAGGCATTCAAACTTTGGGATATAATGCTAGAAGAAGGATGTCTTCCAAATGTTGTGACATATACTGCCCTCATTAATGGTTTCTGCAAGGCGGGATTCATAGATAAAGCTGAGCTTTTATGTAAGGAAATGCTTGCTAGCAATTCGCTTCCAAATCAGGTCACATATGGTTGTTTCCTTGATCACCTTACAAAAGAAGGTGATATGAACAAAGCTGTACAGCTGCATAATGTGATGCTTGAAGGACTTTTAGCAAATACCATTACATATAACATACTTTTCCGCGGCTTTTGCAAGTTGGGAAATTTTCAGGAGGCCATTGAGCTTGTAAATGGAATGATAGCCAATGGCATCCTCCCTGACTGCATTACCTATTCGACAATAATCTACGAGTACTGCAGAAGAGGCGACTTAGTTGAGGCTCTTAAGTTATGGGAGTTGATGTTAGAGAAGGGTCTTGAACCTGATAGTTTGGCTTATAATTTTTTGATCTATGGCTGCTGTGTGAGAGGTGAACTGGATAAGGCTTTTGACTTGCGCAACGACATGATAAGGAGAGGTTTGAAGCCGAATGAAGGTACAAACAAGGCTTTGAGTCATAGAACTCGCGTGAAGTAGACATTGTCTGTGTATTGAACTGTAACATCTGCTGTATATAAAACCATACAGGCTTCAATTTTGAAGGTAGTTTCATTAGGCAATATTATTTGACTTAACACCTTGCCAGGATTAATAGTTATGTTAACCAGTTGATTGAGATGCAGACTTGTAGATTACCTATTGCAAACCATCAACGCGAAGCTAATGTACATTTCCAGTTGCATTTAAACTTCATTTATGTGTAGGGACGATTTACACTATAAATAAAGATGCAAGCAAATGTAGATCCAAGAACAGCTGCAATTAATAAAGACAATAGCACTGACATTCTGTATAGTACTTCCGTTATTGCAAAGACATAAAGGTATAACCAAACAGCAAATTTATGTAGATCGCCATAAAATTGGAACACCTTAGCTTGTAAAAAAGGTAAACTATAAGTAGCCACTCATTGCATAACTTCCACACCACAACAAATCAATAAAGACATCGTCGAAATCACTGAATTGGTCCGCATAGGTGAAACTTGAACAACAAACCAGTATCATAATTCAGTCAGGTTCACACTGCCCCCACAAACTATTAACATTTCACCTAGAGTAAAGCAGACAGCATAAAGAAAATCTCCATTGCTACCACAAGGAGAATTTCGTTTAGTTGGCGCGACTCTTGAAAACATCAAGACCCATTTCAGTTGGATCAGTAGCCTGCAGCTCTACTTGGATACCGTCCAGCTCTCTCTTGAACCTGTCCTTGGAGCTTGCGTAAATCATCTTGCTTCTGACCCTGGCAGTATCAGGAGACCTTCAAAAACACAATTAATCAAACATTAGCAGCTGTGGATACATAAATTATATCGAGGAAAGGTAGGCAATGGACTTGCAGGGTATGATACGTACCATGCAATGAAGAAGATCCTGCTTTTTTGGCAGTTCTCTTCAGTAACAAAGTCAAAATCATAGACAGCGTATCGGCATTCATCAGCAGGAAGGCTAGCAGCAAAATCTTCATAGCTTTGAGCTGGCTCACCCAATTTTTCCACAATAACCTGCTTCTGCTTCTCTTCAATCTTAAATACAATGAAGCGGTGAGTTCTTTTAGCCTTCAACTCCAGAAACTTTAACTTGCAATCATCATGCACAGCCATACCCGATGCAGCGTTAGCCTGTAAATGGAGAGGAAATGAAATAAAATAAGATGTCAACTTTCATCTGGGACTAGACTAGTCGTGATTCCACACTCCACCTTCCTCAGAGTTGGAACTCCTAACTCGCTATTTCATTTTCTTCAGTGAACTGTGATAGAGTAGACCTCTGACTTCCCAAACAATAGTCTAACTCTAATGTGTGGTAGAACTGAACATGGAATACAATTGACTATGTATAGTTTTAATAAAAGCCTTTGGTATGTAGGAGATGATAACACATAGGAGGAAGGATGACAATAAAAGTTGCTTATCGTAAAGCTAATGGCAACATCAACAGACACAAGTGAAAGAAGTTAATAGGTCAATGTCTATCCAGAAAAGCATATCCATGACAAAACAAAAACCAAGTCAAACAAGGCAGCTTGGTGTTAATAAAGTATACTATTAATAAAAATAAAAATAAAAAAACATATCCCACCAATGAAATACTATACAAGCTAGTTTTGATGGCAAATGCACGATTAAAAGACAAGCCCACAGGGAGCAATAACTCCAGAAAACAAAAATAAAAGTAAATAACTGTTACAATCACCTGACATATACAGCATTAGAGGATCCATGCATTAACAAAATGAACATATAATCTACAAACATCTATAGTAAATAATCAAAATAATCAGATATATGTATCCCGTTCCAGGAAGAGCACCATCACAAGCTAATTTTCAGATCTCTAAACCTACCAAGACTACAAGATATCCACCGCGAGCCAAACAGCTAAACAAAATACAAAAACCTGACTAGTCGAAATTGTCATCTTTACACAACTAAACGAACTAATCAGCTCTAAATACTTGCACTTAGCTTCAATATCATCATCAAACAGCAAATAACCACAAAACTAAGCAAACCTCGAATCTAAAGTTAAATTTCAAACATCACAAAATCGAGATTACATAGCCATATCCACCGATTCATATCATCAGAAATCCACATAAGCATCCGCAATAAAATGGATACTACTACAACATCAAACAAACGGCAGATGACAATGAAATGATAGATCAAATCAGCAGCCCTAACACCCACATCAAAGCACCAAACAATCGAATACAACTTCAATCAACACGAAATTACAACGATCTATAGTCAACGCAAAGTCCAAACACATCAAAACTCAAGTCAGATCTAATCAATCTACAACATCAAAGAAAACAGCAGATCAAACACAAAACAAACAAGCAAAATAATCAAAATAGTCAGAAATAAACCAAAAACAGTGAAGAGGTAGATAGAGAACTCAACTCACCATGGTTTCAAAGATCGAAAGGTGTCAGAGGAAAAATTCGAGGAAGCTTAGAGGGAGAGGAAATGGACGCTTTAAGCAGAGATTGTGAGATAGAGCAGAATTGTATAAAAGGAATTTTCTTTTCCTTTGCTTTTATTTATTTTTTATTTTTTAATTTTTTTTCTTTTAATATGTGAAAAATCTGACTGACTGGTGTATTTGGTGGCTCCACTGTCCGCTTAATTTCATGATGGTGGTCATGCGTGACAACTTGAGAGAAAGTAGGTCTGTCCAATCAGTACACGACGCGTGTTGTTATGCAGAATTGTCTGTTTTGCCCCTCTATCTGATGTCTTTCTCGGTCGGGTCTTGGACAAAAGAGCGATGTTTTCTTGCCCCTGAAAAACGGGTTATGAGATGGGTAAATCCGTAATATAGTGCAATAGTTAATTTTTAGGGCTTTTTACTGTTTACGTATTGTTAAATAATTTTTTAAAATTATTATTTGGTTTGGATATTGCCAGGTGAGGGGAGACTTTTTTAACAGATGTATGTGTAATAATCATGTGTTCAATTATAGAAAAGGACGAATTGCTTTATTTGATGGTAAAACTTTGTCATCTTCAAAATCAAAAGCTTATGTGATATTTATTTATTTATTTATTTTGAAAGAAAAAGCTGAGGTGATATTGATGGGTAGAGTTAAGAAAATTGTAATGTCACCTAATGTATTTATGATTAAGATTTTATTTTATTTTATTTTTAATTAAAATTAAATAAATGAAAAAATATATATCAAGAAAAAAAGGATTAAGGGGATATGAGTGAAGGATGATTAGAGATGAAATTAGAAGACCGAGAATGTAAAGTAATTTTATAGAGGACGAGATAAACGACAGAATATGTAAGAGTAAAATAAAGTTGAAAATTAATATATATCATTATATAGACAGATTATATAGACAGATAAATGGTCTTTATATATAAATATATATATATATATATATATATATATTACATGGTGTATTTAATCATGATTTTTAATGGATTTTATAGACTTTAAATGTCATTAAAAATCTACAGGTATCTAATTATGATTTTTATAGACTTTTAAAAAAGTCTTCAAAAATTTTGGAGTATCTAATCATAACTTTTATAGAGTCTGTAAAAGTTTCGGTGTATTGTAATTTTCATGACTTTTAAAGACTTTTAAACTTGACAGACTTTAATAGACTTTTAAACTTGAGCGACTTTTATAGACTTTTGTAGATTTTTTTAACCAATTAATGAAATTTAAAGTTAAAAAATTGTCTCATCCTTTCCTCACAAACTTTGAATGACTTTTGAATACTTTAAAATATTAGCAAGTAAAAACTCAATTTGGATCCCATTAGTTATTCTTTTTTATTTATTTCTTACTTTAATTATAATTGTGAAATATTCTAAAATCATCTATTTGTATTTTTTTATAATATTTTTTATTTACTTTTCTCAAATATTATATTTTTTATTTTATTAAAACAATTATTTTATTTCTATCATATATTTATATTGAAAAAAATAGATTGTCTCAACCTATCAATTACATTAAACAAATAATTAAAGATTAGGTAAGAAAGTGTAAACATAATAATAGTAATTTCTTGGTAAATTTATAGAGTGAAAAATATATACACAACAATAGAAAGAAAAAGTAAGAAAATAAAAGGGGATGAAAAAATAATAAAATATGGATATTATAATTAAGTAATAAATTATTAGAACTTTGGGTTGACGCCACCAATCGTGGATGACATGATAGTAATGAAATTTTTAGTAAGATTATTGTTTAAAAAAAATACTTCATGCTCTTAACATGTAAAAAAATAAAATTATTAATTTTGTGCCAATGGACTTTTTACTTTTAATATTAATAAACTTTCATCAATTCTTAAAAAGTATTAAAGTTCTATCAAAATTAACCAATTGATATATGAAAATCTATGAAAGTCATTAAAAGTCTGTAAAAGTTATTGAAAGTCTACAAAAGTCATTTATAAAAATCCATCAAAGTCTACAAAAATCAATTTTAGAAGTTTATGAAAGTCATTGCTGGATTTATAAAGTCTATGAAAGTTTATTAAAGTCGTCAAAAATCATTCACTTTTTAAAATCTATAAAAGTGTGCACAAGTCTACAAAAGTCGCGATTAGATACCGGCCCCTTAGTTTTTAAGTCGGAATATACTATAACACTTCCTGTAGCATTCCATCCTTTATTATTTACTGTCTCATTAAATAAATGTTGTCGATAGAATTCCATCACTACAAAACTCCATCGATTAAAACATCATTATATAAAATAGTTTAGGCATTTCGATCCCCGAGATAATTTTTCAAACGTTGATGTTTGAAGGTTTTTTATGAGCAATATGCTACATTATCTTCATATATGGTTAATGGTTGTTTGTTGGTTTGAGTAATTCCACAACTTTTTTATACATGTTGTATGATTGATCCTAACTATACACACTCCCAATTGCCCCCGTGAAGAGTTAAAAATTCAGAATAGTTGAAAGATGTAACTACTAATTTATGTTTTATAGAATGCCAAGAAATTGTTGTGTTATTACACGACAAGACTTACTCAGTATGAGAACGTCATTCGTGTGGATCTGAAATATATCATGCATTTGCATATCCAACTAAACCACTTTGATTATTTGAATGTGTATAAAATAGTCTTAAATTCGTTGTTCCGCATAAATACTGAATAATATATTTTATTCCATTTCAGTGTCGACTCGTCGGTGCGAAACTGAATGTGATCAGTAAATTTACCATAAAAAGCAATATCTCTGGGTGTGTGCACCGCACTAGATAAATAAGAACACCAATTGCACTGAGATATGATACTTCATGACCAAATATTACTTCATCGATTCTTTAAGTTTAAAGGGATCCTTTTTATGATCAATAGAACAAACTGTCATAGGGGAACTCAAATGATGAGCTTTATTTGTGTTAAATCATTTTAGGATCTTTCACGTGTAAGCATTTTGATGGATAAGTATTCTATCTTATTTATGTTCAATTTTTAATTCAAGACAATATCTAGTTATTCCAAGATCCTTCGTTCCAAATTCATTTTTCAAATATTTTGTAGATTTTAAATCTCCTTAAGAGTTCAACTAAATTCATGTCGTCAACATATACTACAATGAATCAAATCCCGATCCTGACTTTCTTATAAACACACATGGGCAAATAGGATCACTAGTATACATTTCTTATATTAAAAACACGCTCAATCGATTGTGCCACATTCGTTCGGATTGTTTTAAACAATATAATGATTGTTGCAACTTTATCGAGTATAATCCGCATGGTTTTGATTTACATATCTCGGACATTTTCAATCATTTAGGAACTTTTATGAAAATAATTGTATCGAGTGAACCATATAAATTTGCAGTTACAACATTTATCAGGTGCATCTCGAGTCTTTTGGCATTATCCAAACAAATAAAAAAAATGTAAGATAATTGTATCAATGACTGGTGAATAGGTTTCATCATAATCTATCTCCGAGTCGTTGTGAGAAATCTTGTGCAACTAATTTTGCATTGTATCTTACAATTTCACTTTTTTCATTTCGTTTTTTAACAAAAACCCATTTATATTAAACCGGTTTGATATTTTATGGTGTTTGGATTATGGGTCCAAAAATATTTCATTTGACCAGTAATTTCAGTTTCTCTTTGGATCGCCTCTTTCCCTTTAGGTTAATCATGTCGTTTTTTTTAAATTTAATAAGAGTTTAAAGTTTACTATCATTGTTCATAATTTCAGTAGTTACTGCATAGAAAAACATATTGTCCACGATAATATTTTCACAATTCCACGCTTCTTCCTGATGGAAATTTTTTCATTCATTTATTTTTGTGCCCATTCAAGTATTTTTTTTTCTTCAGAATCTTGAAATGTTGAATTTTTTCAAATTAGGCATGCCTTGAGAGAAAGTGGATTCATTTATAATTTTTGTATCACTTTCGGCAATATAATGATCTTTATTTTTCTTTTTTCGTGGAACGGTATCTTTTTTATCCAAGTAATTTGTCATTTTTTGGCGTATATTTGATGACTCTATTACTATCATTTTCTTTAAAAGTTTAGTTGGCACATTTTCCTTAACCAGTGTATTTACCTATGTCGGTAAATGCATAAGGCAACTCATTCACAAGCAATTGTAATTGTATTATGTTTCATAATTTATCATCACATCGACTAATAAGGGGGTCTAAATGAGATAAAGTGTCATTTTTCCTCATGAGTTGACATTTATTAGTGGGATTTTCATTCCCCCAAGTCGCGGGAATGAATCTTCGCTAAAATGACAGTTTGCAAACCGTGCACTAAAGAGATCACCTATTCATGGGCTCAAGGTATCTAATAATAGACGGTGGAAACCAACATAAATTTCCAATCATCGTTAATGAACGACCATTACTCTACACTTAAAAATGAATAACCACATGAAAAATTATTTTATTATTGTTGATGAACTGCTAATACCCCGCCCCTTGAAGAAATAAGTATTTATAAACACTCATAAGAGTGTCATTTTATTTATATAGGAAAAAACTATGTTTTTGCACCCATATGATTCTCCATTTCCTAAATAAAATTTCTTACCATAATAATTTTATGATTCGCTTATTTTAAAAGGTTTTTTTTTATTGGACTAATTTGTATACATGAACAATTAGACGAATATCTTTCAATCAGTATGATAATTTGTAAGAACCATACATACCATATTTTCTTGAAACTTATAATGCAAAAAGATACAAACTAATATATTACAAGTAGCAGAGAGAAATATTTTTATGCTCAAAATATATTAATCTTCCTCAGATGTGTACCTTCACATAAAATTATTGAGGTCAAGAAAAATTAAAACCCTTAAAAACTAGTTTTCAAATATAATTTATACGTTAATGAATTCATCGTAAATGTGTTTATATTCGAATCACTGATTCTAGCGACATGCCGATCTTAAAGTATTTGACGTAAAAACACTTAGTTTTAATCTTTAAACAAACATAATAACATGTACAACTAATTTCAACAAAAGCGACTTCCTCATGAATAAGCGGTTGGACATCCTCAACTCATACACTAGTATGTATTGTCCGCTTTAGACAAAGGTCAAGCCCGCACTATTTTTTTACACCTCCCAATTATTAATAGAGTTATTTGAATACTTGATATATAATACATTGTTTATTCATATTACCGATTGTTTATTCATATTACCGAACGTGATATTGAGTTTGACCCTGTAAGAATCCCTAATTAAGATAATCTACCGAGTCGTCAAATTATCTTTACCATTGTTATTGACCAATGAGACATCAGTGCTCGATTACAATAATATTGACTTTCAACATAAGACACATCAAACTTGGGATCTAACTACAGGCTCCATCTCCAAAATCAAACTCTAATACGACTTGTTAGAGATATGAGGTCGTTCCTCAACTCCCACATTAGTATGATGTTGTTCGCTCTGGGAAATGGTCAACGCCATATGGACTTGTTATTGGGCATCTCCTAAAAGATATTATACTAATGAAGATTTATTATTATTATTTTTTAAATTATATATTATATAAATAAAAGATATTATCTTTTAGTATTACCGATATGGTATTGGGTTTGGCACCCAACATAAATAAATTTTTATAACAAAATATACTTTAAATACCTTAAGGAGTATGATAACATAGAATTTGTTATAAGATAAAGATTAATAAGCAAATAATTAATCATAGGGCAATGAAAATACTTTATAGTAATATGATGTTCGACTGATCGGGATTCAGTGACAGTGTTGAAAATGAACACGAACTTAATCATATTTTCCACCGGGAGTGACCATCAATACGCTTAGGAAACAAGTCCCACAGAAGAAACAATCATGTATTTTCTTATTGTCAAACTCCTTTGTTTTCTATAGGTTTTTTTTTTTTTTTAATGAGCATTTTAATTTGTTGAATGTTTCATTAAAATCCACAGTTTTTTCACGTATGATTTTGTTTCTGTCATGATCTGATTAAGTGGAGGTTGAGATAAATTCAACTCTCAACTATCGTCCTTTTATCTCACCAAATTTAAGTAAATGGGTTGGGCCATTAGTGTCTCCGCTTTTCTAACAAAATTCTACTATTATTTGCATAAATTCCTACTATATTACGCAAATCACTGTATACGATCAAATTTTACAACTCTATAAAACGAAAGATCGCAAAAGGACATTTTTTTATTGACTTTAGCGGTATATTTGAAGGATCTTATTTACTCATACTCAAAAGATGTAAAATGAAACTTTTCATCCAAACAATAATCCAAACCACAATAATAATAAATAAAGAACCCAAGTCTGGAAAGTAACTACTAATATGAACTTAAATTATCTGAAAATATGCTCGCTAACTGAAAGTTTGGGATTACATTTTTATTTATTATTCGAAATTTATATTTTATTCATCATCGAGTACAATATGAAATAATATTAGAATATTCAATTAATTTTGTATACAATATTGAATGAAATTTTAGATTTTTAAAAAATTTTATTTATTTATTTATTATATTTTTTGTTTATTATTTTTAATTTATTAATTAAAATTCTATTGATATTAATTTATAATCAAGTTTAATTAAGAAAAACCACAAATAAATCAGTAAATAATATTAACCCTATCAAATAACTACAAATTAAAAATAATAATTTAAGAATAAATTATATCACAAGTTTCACCATTTTCAGCACCTAAAAATCAACCAACCATGGACACACAAACCACAATTTTTTCAGAAACGTTGCGCAACAAACAAGTAGCGGGAAACGAATATTTTAAGATCGCGCCTACAACGAAAGGAAATAATTCAAAACCATCTCTGGCTTCTCATTGGTCTATTTCGAATGACACGGATAGCAACTTAAACAAGTCTCACCCGTCGATTTATCTCAATCCAAAGGTCAGATTCCCAAACCCACACCCGCATTCATTTTCCACTACGCCTTATAAAACGCAACCCAGAAACTGAATCATGCACTCAAAACACACTTTCTCTACAAAACACAAAAACAAATCTCTTCGGAGACATATTTATAAACTATCAAGTTTATTATCTCGGGTCGGATTATGGATACCGGAGCCAAAGTTAAGAAGGGAGCCGGAGGAAGGAAGGGCGGCGGTCCTAAGAAGAAGCCGGTTTCTAGGTCTGTCAAGGCCGGTCTTCAGTTTCCAGTTGGAAGAATCGGAAGGTACTTGAAGAAGGGACGGTATGCGCAGCGGGTCGGAACCGGAGCTCCGGTTTACATGGCTGCGGTTTTGGAGTACTTGGCTGCTGAGGTGAGATTTGTTTATTTTCTCTTGTATTAGTGATATTTAATTTTTTGTGATCGGTGATTGATATCTCTGTGTCGGTTGCGATTAGGTTCTTGAGTTGGCTGGAAATGCGGCACGTGACAACAAGAAGAATCGGATCATTCCAAGGCACGTGCTTTTGGCGATTAGGAACGATGAAGAGCTTGGAAAACTGTTGGCCGGAGTGACCATCGCTCACGGTGGTGTTCTGCCGAATATCAACCCTGTTCTTCTGCCGAAGAAGACTGAGAAGGCGTCTGCTAAGGAACCCAAGTCACCAGCCAAGGCTACCAAATCACCCAAGAAGGCTTAGTTTTCTCGTCTTGTTCATCTTAGTAGTGTAGTGGTTTCTGTATGTAAGATGTTGGGTCTTCACTAGTCTGGGTTTTAATTTATGTTCTTGAACGGCTGTGTAGGAGACAGATGAATTATGATATCTATTTTAGTTCTTGCTTGACAATATGGAATGAAATGGAACTCCTTGTTTCGATGTCAATTTAGCCTGCTGTCTTTCGAATTTGATGAAAATAATGTTTTCTACTTTTAGGTTTTCGCTTCTCTACAATAGTCTGCAAATTTGTCTGCATTAATGGAACCATAATCCAAATTTAGCCTCACCAGAGTAGTATCTTTGTCTTTTTCTCGTATACCCAGATCTGTAAAACCATTAATATGGAGCTGTAAAGTCTCGGTCCAATTGGGGAAACGTAAAAGCTTGTATCTTTATTGTTGAACTGTAATGGAAAGGTACGTAAATGAAAGCCCTAATAAGTACCAATTTAATCAGTGGTTCAAGAAATGTAAAGTCATATGCAGTTAGCACTGTTCAAGTACTCATTGATTGTAGAAGAGTAGAGAGTTTTAGAACTCTGATATCATTACAAAGCTTGTTAAATGTAGAAGAGAAGAATGTATGACTCACAAATGTTAAGCCAAAACATCAGCTAAGACCAATTCTGATCGTTATTCTTGATGGTTTTCAACAAGATGAATCTTATTAAGAATCTCTTCTAGAGCATGTGCTGTGACCTTGTATCGATCTTCAGACTTTTTTCCTTCCTCAATGACCTGAACAATGGACTTATACAAGCGATCGTACCTGTGGACTGGGTTATTGATATCAATGCCATTGGAGTGGTCAAGAATGTATGAGCGGTTGATGTCTTTTCTCCACCGTGGAAGGATGTATTGAGGTGGAATCTCCTCCAAGCCATTCTGGTTTAGAATAGTCAGGGCGTGTCTACATAAATATCCTCTGAAGTTGAATAAACCACAAATGCAAAGCACCTCCATTTCTGCTGCATTGTAAAAGACCTCAAAAGCCATTGAATCCCTTCTGTGTTCATCAATTTCGATATGCTCTTCCACAATGTATGTAATGATTGGCCCATCTGCATTTAGCTGTCTTGTTCCGAAGCAGGAACACATCCCTTCCACCTCCTTTAGGAATTTCCTCAATATTCCGTTTGAGTACAGTTTAGAGAGTTGGAACTCAAAGTAACATCTGGATTTTAATATATAACTTGAATTTCTTGACTCGATATCTTCCAAAGCTTCAAGTTGATGATTTGTCTGAAGAATTTGATCATACTTGTTCAAAAACTCTTTCAAAGGAGTACTTCTATCAAGATATCCATCCAAAAATGAAGTCAACACCTCATTTTGTTGAATGGGGAACATTCCAGCTAAAAATATCTCCTTCAAGTAAACAGGAGCCCATCGTTTTCGATCTTCATACAATGTTTGAATCCATCTATGATCTCTGATTCCATGTCTATTGATCATATCCTCCCAAGCAGCTTCAAATTCCTCAGACCGTAGGGAGTGATACACAGCTCGAGTCAGCACCATTTTAATCGATTCATATTCAAACAGTCCCTGAAGTTTCTCTGGAAGTCTCTGCATGATTCGTGACAACGAAAGGCAATGATAAGCTCTTGGAAACACATCAGCAACAGCTGCTTGCAGTATTTTACATTGGTCAGTGATGATTACTTGAGGAGGGCGCCCCAACATACATGTCAACCATGCTCTAAACAACCATGTATATGATTCTGCCGTCACACCTGCTAGTAAACCACAACCTAACAGCACTGACTGTCCATGATGATTCACACCAGTAAAATAGACCAGTGGAATGTCGAAATTGTCAGCCAAGCATGACGTATCAATCAAAATCACATCACCAAAGTACCTATACACAGATCTTGACCTTGAGTCGACCCAGATGACATTTCTCAAGCATCCTTTTTCATTGAGATCCACGACATTAAAGAAGTTCGGATCAGACAACTGCATTCGACAAAAGAAATTTTGAACAGCTTGTGCATCTCCGGGCTTGAGCCTCAACTGATTGGAGTAGTTAACAACATTATTCACCAGCTCAACATCAATATCTGCATTACCATTGCCCTCAACATCAATTATCACAGTTCTAAACAGCCTAATTTTTTGTACTTCTTCGGAGCTATCCAGTGGTAACGTTCTTTTGGTTGCAAGACCAATATGCTTGTGTGATTTATAGAACTTCCCACTAGATGGGCTAATCAAGTGATTGTGCTCAAGTTCAACTTCGATAACTCTCCACCTCTTGTTCTCCATCAGTCTGAACTTTATCATTGCTGGACAACCAGTTCTCGTTTCTGGCCTTGGTCGATTGGCTTCACTCTTTTTCTTGAAGCCTGCGCTACTGCAGCTAAGCTTTCCTCTGTATTTTTCTTTACTCTTTCTATACCAAGTATTGCTAACTCTGACACCAAATCCTTGTTCCTTGGCGTAGCAATTGTAAAAGTAATATACATCCTCATACGTTTCAAACTCCATTCCAACAGCAGGAGGCAGCGGATTCTGGATTATGCCAGTTTGACCAACATATTCTGTCATTGCACAATCTCCTAAGAACACAAAGTCTTCAGCTTCATCGTCACCTACTGGCTCAGTGTTGAGAGAAACTTCCTCCATCTGCAACAGATGTCAAACAAGTCGATCAAGAAACAAAACAAAATGTTACCATAGTAACTGACTAAGAAAACAATACCACCAGTCATTTATTTTCCAAAGGCTACGCAGGTTTTCTTAATCTAAATCAACTTATTACAAAATTCCAACATCTATGCAACTGTATATACCATAGTCTCTAAAACTACTTGGATTACATTTACATGATACCTTAAACTACATTAATCAAGTCATTAACTAGCAAAGTAATCAATATAAATGATCAATTAGAAATCTCACAAAAATGCACCAAATATCCACTTAAGGATGCACAACTACAGTCTACTTCAGTGGCTAAGAATTATTCAAAGAATAAAGCTACAAAACACAAGTTAAGAATCTCAGAAAACCAGAAGACAATCTAATATCAAAACTACTAAATACTCTTAATACTAACAAAACTACTAAATACTGTTAATTCTAACTTCACCAATGACCACCCTTTTCTTTTCTATTGCTCTTAATACTCTAAATTCTAACTTCATTTTCCCATTTATCATTAATACTCCATTACTATTTTTTTCCCTCGTAACATTTTATTACAAGAGACACAGCAATCAAACTCCAACCTTCAGAGAGCTAAATCCAAACAGACAAGCGACAGTTAACATTGGCAATTTTAATCTACAAAAAATACATGAACTAAAATACACAGATTCCCAATAGACAAACATAATGGCTTAAACATTTAAAAAATACAATCTCGCACAGAGAAAAAAACACTACAGAAAATAGTGATACCCAGTCTCTTAATCCAACTTGACGATTAACAAATTGGAAAGCATAAATAAAGGTCAAGCAAGCATATAATTCCACTATTTTTTCAATTTAACAAATTTACAGATTATTAATAAACTAGCTCAAATGAAGTCGAATTCAACTCACCTTGGATTAGAAAAGATAATCCCGTAGCGCAGACAAAAGATAACCGAGATCAGGGATAGCCGAGACAGAAACACAACCAACTAGTTTGCGGAGTATGTCTTGGATTTGTTGAACCTTGGTCTCTCCGTGTTTGGTTTTATGATTAGTGCATTGAGTTGAGTACAGTATATTGATAAAGAAAGTGCATGACTGTTTTATGAATTTTTCAATATTTTAATAACTTAAAATTTCTTCATATATCTTCCTTTTATTAATTCTTATGTTAGAATTCAATTATTATTATTATAATATATTTTTTAATTAATATGTAAATAAATTATCTTATTATTATTTTTTAAAACAGCTAGTAATTTTAATAAATTATTTTAAACCAATTATGAGAAGTAGCAATGGATTGTTAAGATTCTATCGACAAAAACAAAAATGAAAAGAAACACCCTTTGTTTCTATGAATTATTTATATGACCCATTAACATTTTGCACATAAAATTCCTTCCACAACAACATATACAAGAAGAAGACTGTATTTACAAAAATAATCATATGTGACAATTGTTGTTTATGCTGGCTTTTCTTCTACATCATGAACCCTATTTAAGGACTCCTCAAAAGCTTGCATTGCAGCCTTATAATGATCTAAAGAAATCACACCCTCCTCTACAACTTGCAAGGCACTTTTATACAGTTGATCAAACCATTGAACTCTGTCAGTACCATTTACAGGGTTTGCACCATGTTCGGGTATGAACAGGCGTTTATAATCCGTCTTCCATCGCGGCAAAATGTACTTGGCCGGTATCTCTTCTACACCATTGAAATTCAGAACACAAAGAGAATGCCTGCATAAGTAGCCATAAAAGTTGAAGCAGCTGCATATGCATCGCACCTCACCTGCTGTTCGATTGTATAGAACTTCATAATCTTTGATTTCCCTCCTATTTCCTTCGCACCGAACGCGCTCCTTAACCAAGAATATTACCACTGGTCCGTCAATATGCAGCTGTGTTGTACTAAAACAAGAATACATCTCCTCTACTTCAATTTGGAACTTGTTGAATATCTCTCTTGTGTACAATTTGGAAAGCTGCAACTCAAAAGAGCATCTGGTTTTTAGTGTTGGACTTGAGCTTCTGGAATCAATATCAGCGAGGTTTTCCTCCTTGTGCTTTTTTTGAAGAGCTAATTCATACTTATCAAGAAACTCTTTCAAAGGAGTTTGTCTGTGGATGTATTTCTCGAAAAATGGAGGCAGGGTTTCTCCTGGCCGACCTGCACACATTCCGGCGAAAAATGTGTCTTTCAGATAGACTGGAGCCCATAGAGCTCGATCTTCATGCAAAGATCTTAGCCATTCATTATTAAAAAGTCCAAATCGCTGGACCATGCATCCCCATGCTGCCTCAAATTCAATCACTTTTAAAGATTCATAGACTGCTTTGACCAGTGCCTTCCTAGTGGCATCATAGTTGTGCAAACCTCCTAACTTTTCAGGTATTTTTTTCATGATGTGGGACAAGCTAAATCGAAGATGTGCTGTAGGAAATACTTCTGCAAGTGCACTTTGCACCACCTTGCACCTGTCTGTAATAATAGTTTGTGGACAGGATCCTGAAAGACATGAAAGCCATGTCTTGAATAACCAAATATAAGATTCGGTTGTCTCACCAGCCAGCAAGCCACAACCCAGTAAGATGGATTTGCCATGGTGATTGTTTCCTACAAATGCTACCAAAGGGATATCATATTTATTTGATAGACATGTGTTATCTATATAGATAACATCACTGAAGTAACCACAGGACGCCCTGGATCTCCCATCAATCCAGAATACATTCTGCAGATGCCCATCATCATTTAGATCCATCGAGTAGTAGAAGTTTGGATTGGTCAATTGCATTCGGCACAGATAGTTATAAATGGCTTGCGAATCACCCTTTTTAAGGTTTAGCCGGCTGGACTGACTAGGCATATTCCTGACTTCTCTTCCTGTTGCATTCGAGTTTCCACTTACATCTGCATCTATTACAAGCGCACGATACAACTTAATTGTACGCCCTTCTGCTTCGGAACTTGATGGCGACTTCTTTCTGGCCCCAGAGCCCATTTTGTTTAATGATTTGTAGATCTTAGCACCTAACATGTGGTTGTGTTCAAGAGCAACTTCAAGTATCCTCCATCTTTTTGAGTCCACTAATCTCATCCTTATCATTGCCGGACAACCTGTTCTTGTTTCTTTTCTTAATCGATTAACATCCTTTATTCTTTTAAAACCCTGACTGCTGCAACAAAGCACTGCACCGTACTTTTCTCTACTATTCCGTTTGAACCAGGAATTTTTCACTCTAACACGGAAGCCCACTTCCTTAGCATAGCAATTGTAATAATTATAAGCATCATCATACGACTCAAACTCCATTCCTACAGCAGGAGCAACAAATTCTTTTTTATCTTCTATTATACAATTCTGACCATCGATCACTATTGTTTCACCTTGTGTTTCATTTTGTTTCTCATCACAGTTTTCTTCATCAGGCATTTTCTCACCACTAAGTGTGGCTTCTTCCATCTGCATAATCCCCAGATCACACGTTAAACACATGCTATGCAATGGACCAATAACAATAGTAAGAGGTCAGATACACAAACCATAATAAAAGACGTAGAAGAATATAATCTATCCATAGGCAATTCATTTTCATTGAAACCAATATGGAAAGGCATGTACATAATTAATAGAATAAACTTGTCATCACTATTTTGCCCTGATGAGGACCATTTTATATTCAATGTTAAAAAAATACTTCAAACAAAAAAAGGCTGTAAGAGAGAGAAAAAAAATGCACAGAGACTGATGGTGACAACGGTTCTCACAACCAGATGCATAGATTATTAGCACTAACCTTATTTCTATGATGAATTAAAATGTCACAGGGAGCCAAAGGCTTCATATGCTCCAGAAGATTAGCAAGCTGCAAATTTTCCAACAAGTATTACTCAGCACCTAGTTCTTCCTAAGCATTAAAGAGGACCTCACAAGACAGATTTTCTGTCTTTCAAGTTCCACAAGACGAAGCAAATATGCCAAAGGGCATTCACACGATGCCAATGAGTAGAAATCACTTAGCTACCTGCAGTATTGAAAAAGGTAACACAATCATATATCAATGATTACCATGTAAAGCACATGAAAAAGATGAAATCATTTAGCAATCTACCCAAAAACCAAAGATAATCCGGAACAGTCAAATTTGAAGCTTTCTGATCATCTGTTAATTTATATATGTTTGGGCCAATCCAATAATGTTTTCGCTACTTAAAAACTTCTAGAATCATACAGGCCAACTAAGAAATTTTTTTCCTACTTTTGACAAGGTTGTAGAACCAAACAAAATTAGATAAAATAACTAACAAATAGTTTGCCATACCTGTATCTCATGTTAATCTAAAGATGTTCAAACCTGCATGTCATACTAATCTAAAGATGTTAAGCTTTAACAAACATTCGCAAATTCAATTTTCTTAACATTATTCAAACTAACCCCACACTTTCTCACATAACTCGTAAATATATATATATATATATATATATATATATAAATCTATTAACGAAATCTTTAACAAGAAAATATTCTTCTCTTCCAATACATACAATGAACGTGGCATTGGAGCAAGAGAAACAAAGAAGCACAATAAAAGCATACAAATATAAATATATATCATTCCAATTGTGACAACACATTACCATAATTGCAGTGAAAGACAATAGAATCATAATCCTAGTTCATTCACATTTACACTAAAATCAATATAAATGCTCCCACCGAATTACACAACGAGAAAGAATATAAATCAACACTTAACTATCTCTATCAAACTAAGTTTAAGAGCGAGAGCATACCAGAAGCTCAGCCAATACAATCAACAGTCCAATAGAAGCAGCTCCGTCAAGAATCATGGTTATTCTTCCTGCACTCCGAATTCAAGAGTAAATACAGCGGCACGAGAGAGGGTAAAAACAAATCATTAAACAAAATAACTGATTTTACACAGTATCCTTGATAATAACCTAATTCTCCAAAACTGCGAGACTGCACTCCAGAAATTGCTCGGTTTTTTTGGAATAGAATTATTTGGCGCGAACACGAGGAATCGGTGTGATGAAATTGAGATCGAGGAATTTGCTGTCTGCACGGGATCGATGGTGCCGAGACGGCGGCGACGGCTGACGGAGGCGGTGGTTGTCTGGAGGAGTAGGAGGAGGAGAAGAGCGATTTTGGAGAGAGAAGCGTTGTTTTGTAGTGCCAAGGAAGGAGGAGAGTATGGATTGAACAATAAAATTTTCCGGGTAGAGAGAAGTCTGACCCGAAACATAACACGGAGGATCCGGCCCATAAATACCTTTTAGTGGCCCAGATGGTTGAATTAAGGCCCAAAATTGTCTTTTGTCCCCAAAGTCAGAATTCCATTTGCTTTGATCGTTGCGTTGTATTGCAGGGAGATTTATCGGTGCTAATTATGCGTTGTACGGCGGCGCACGGTGGCGGATAATGACGCAGCGGTGCGTGAAAGACGGCGTTAGTCTCTTCAATTCGATTTACTTCAGCAGACGTTGGTTATCGATTGGAACCTCTCGCACCAAATTGTTTGTTGGAGGTTTCTTCTCGACTTTGTTCTCTTATTCCCCGCATTTGGTTGAATCATGTGAATACGTTTCACACTATTTGAGTTTTCATTAATACGAAAGCATTATTTTTGTGATCAATGTCTAATCTTCGATTTCAAAGTTATAACGCTTGAATTCTACTTGATGCTACGCTAACATTTGACTGTGAAATTGCTTCATGAATATCAGTTCTCGTTTGCAAGTAACTTTGAAATGCTAAGAAGACTTGTTGCAATGTTGTTTATGAATTAATTATTAGTAGTATAAGCTTGACTATTGACCGTAGCTAAAATGTGAACAAGTATTCAGCCACTGATTTAGTACTAGAGTTCTCTGAGAAGAAGCATGTTATTTTAATCATCCTGCCTTTGCTTGAGTGTAATTCAAGTACTAGAATTCTCTGGAAGTATGTAATTTTGATCCTGTCATGGCTTCAGCAGAGGTTTGATAGTTGATTGTAGAAAAAACATGTGAAAAAGTATTCAGCTGCTGATTTTAGAGTTACCTGAGAAGTTATTTCGATCCTCCTGCCTTTGCCCGAGTGTAATTCAAGTTCTAGAGTACTCTGAGAAGTATGCATTTTTTTATTCTTCCATAGCTTTAGTTGAATTTTGGCACTTGTTTGTAGAAAACAAATGTTAATATATTCAGCTGCTGAGTTTAGAGTGCTGTGAGAAGTATGTTATTTTGATCCTGCCTTTGCTTTAGTGTAGCTCAAGTACTAGAGTTCTCTGAGAGTATGTTCTTTTGATCCTGCCATAACTTTAGTAGAAGATTGGCACTTGATTGTAGAAAATATGTAAGTATTCAGATAGTTATTTACAGTCTCTCTGTAATTTTGATCTACCTTTGCTTCAATATGAAAGTTCTCAGAGAAATATATATATATATATATATATATATATATATATATATATATATATATATATGTCATAGCCTTAGTCGAAGCTTGACACTTGATTATAGAAAACATGTGAACAACTACTGACGTTAGAGCTCTCTGTGAGATGTAATTTTAAACTTCACCAGATTGTTGTAATTCATCAAAAACTGTAAAATGTTGCACTATGCTCCTTAGTTTTGTGCCTTTAACTGAAGTGGCATGTGTTTTGAGTTGCAGGGCTTTCATATGATACAAATGAACCTGTTCTGAAGGCTGCTTTTGAAAAGCATGGTGAAATAGTTGAAGGTAGTGTTTGTGGTATTCTTGTTTATTAGTTTAATGATTTGTAGTCAACCAAAAATAAAAACCGTGTGTTCCCATGATGTCTTACTGTGTGATATCAATGTTCTCTTTAGCAGTTCGAGTCATATGCGATCATGTGAGTGGGAACTCTAGAGGTTATGGATTTGTTCGGTTTACTTCTGAAGATGCAGCCAACACTGCTCTTAAAGAAATGGATGGCCAGGTAAATTTGGAAATAACTCATGTTAGTATCAATTAAGCATACACTAGACAGTATTCATCTTATATTTCTTGATTGTTTTCAGGTATTAGATGGTAGAAACATTCGCGTGTCCAATGCACGCAAGGAGTGATTGGCCAATTGTTGAAGTGACTAAGATCTTGTTTGTTTCATGTGTTTAGGTTGTATTGTTTTGTTTTGTCGAACCCGAAACAACGTTTGTTTCGAGTGTTAGAATTGTTTTGTTTAGTTCATTAATGTTTCATGTCGTTTCAAAATCAACATTTACCGATTTGATGTGTTCATGATGTTTTATTATTTATTTTTCTATTTTATCCTTAGTAATTACTGGTATTTCAATTTTACCCTTTAAGTGACTAGATTATGAATTATATTTATGTAGTATTTCAAATCTTAAAAGATGGATTATATGACTGATGTTTATGATTATTTTTTTAGGATGATAATACTTTATTTGATTATTTGATGGATGATGTGTTTGTGTGAATTTTGCATTTTTTGATGGATTATTTTTTATGGATTATATTTATGTAGTATTTGATGGATTATTTTTTTTTTAGTGTTTTTATATTTGTGTAGTATTTGATGGATTATGATTTTTGAGACACTTTTGATCAAAACTGAATGATGTGGCGGTGTGTGGTGGTGTGAATTTTGCTTGCATTGTAAGTTGAGATTTTGATTGGTAACACATTTATTGAACTAGGATTAACTTGCATGAACAGATAATTCTCAAACATAGAACTAGAAAATATAGTCAAACATTATGGCTATTTAACAGGTTTGAAACAATACCATACAATCAATCCAAACATAAAAATATACAATATAATATATTAATGTACAATTTATCCAAATATGGTTTCAGTACCATACATTACAAAACAGAACAATATATTATTACATTGATCATTTGTGAGTCTTATTGAACTTAGCACTGCTAACAAAGAACCATACCCCTTATCATTTGTTTGTCTAATCATTTGCTGATCTCCCCTCTATCTAGAACTTGTATATGCTGGTAAATGTAGATGTACTGGATAAATTTGCTGTTGTATTTTAAATTATCTTTTTTCTTTTTTTTTTAAAATCAAAGATCAAGTGTTCTCTATATAATAGACAGCTTAAAGATTTCGATGAATAAATCCTCCTGTACAGAAACAGATCAACAAAAATAAGGTTAGAGAAGTCTCATTTTGAAATATTTCACCACTTTCTTCTTTCATATCAATCTGAAAAAAATCGCCAAGGTTACGGTTCAAGTCTTAGCATAACTTGTACAAAACCAAGATGAACAACATGGGCATTAAAGTTTCTTAACTCATTAGTGAACACAAGTATTTGGTCATGTAGGAATAGTTCTATAGTGAAGGACAATCGATTTGTCAAGGCTTCTACACGAACAGATTATTCATATGGAATCATCTTGTAGGGACCTTGCTAAATGGACTGACAAGGAATCGTCAACTTTATGAATCATGATACAGATGGTCCTTCAAAGTAAATAGATTACACTACAGAGTCAATGGTAACTTGCCATCATCAAGAAGTGTTACTGGCACTAAATTGAGGCTTCTCAGTCTTTGCGAATTCCACAAAGACAAGCCGTCCTCTAATTATCTGCATAAATAACAAAACTAATTAAAATTAGTCTCGGAAAAGATAACCTTCAATACTGAATAAAGTGATCAAAATAGCATATAACTAAAAAAAAAAAAAAAAAAAAAAAAAAAGAAAGAAAGTTAGTTATAGGGCTGTGACAAGAGACTATTCATGTTTCTAAATTCATTAGTAATGTCAGCAAAGATTCTGCAATCTGCATCGTTCGCAGGCAGATAGTAAAGGTATGCATACAATAAGTTATTGAAATTATAGATAATCCACTGTATCTTTTCCAGCTCCTACCAAAGCAATAGACAAGTTGCTAATTCATGAATCAACAGATAAGTTCCAGGTAGTTGCCAAAAAGAGTGCAGTCCACAGCTCAACGTTTAATTACAAGAAGGAACTAGTCAGCCAATTGTTGCCCACTTGTTAGGAGGTCATGATTAATTTTTAATCACTAAACATTCCATGTAGAATTATCTTACAACAAAAACACAGTTATAGAATGAAGCAAATTTCTAATGAAGTAAACCGAGTTTCTGCTCTTAAGGTAACCATGTCTAGGAGCTTTACGAGATGAAACTTGACTAAGATAAATTCACAGCAAATTTCAATTCCCAACCCAAGTCATGCAAGAAAAACTATAAAAAGATAGAATTCAGCAAAAATACAGACCAACATGATCCCACACTATAAAAAAATAATAATAATAAAACAAGAATCATCAATGGTTACAACAGTTGCCTTAACTATGCTCAATTATCTTGTAACTACTTGAGATAGAGAAGAACAGCATTTTGCCACCACGACCTTAAAGTAACCAAAGCAATATTAAATAAAGAAATGTGTGAATGAAATAGTATCATATTCACAGAATGAATCTCTATTCCTTAGTCCTGTTTATAGCTATATAAAGCATAAACAAGCACATTATGAACTATAAATTACCTACAACAGCTAGCCTGAACTATCAAGGATTTCTTTATGCTTGTACCTAAACTCTATCATGTACAAACTGACTGTATTGCATTTGAAAAGAGGTAGTTTCCTCATTCCATAAGCAATATATCCGCCACATACGTAAAGGCATTTTATTATTATAACTCTCTCCAGCAACTGAAGAAAAACACCTGGTACAATCAAGTAATTACAACAACTTAATTAAAAAGCTGATGATAAATTTCGAAAAGCTTACCCTGCCATTCATGGCCTTCAAAGCTTGATGCGCTTCGTTTTCCGATTCATACGAGACAAACCCAAAGCCTTTAGGTCTTTGAGTTCGGGCGTCTCTGATTAGATTAGCTACGAACACAAACAATTCAATTACAACAGAGTGAAGACACGAAGTATGTAATTTCATTTTTTCCCTAATAAAAGGTGTGTTAGATCTTTACCATATGTAACAACACCGAACGGAGAAAACATCGATTTCAGCTCCTCAAGTGTGGTGTACGATGACAATCCTACACCAGCAAAATAAACATTAGAATTCAAACTAGACATAAAACAGAAGAAATTTGAAGGTAGAGAGGAGCGTACTGCTGACGAAGAGCGTGGAAGCGAGCTTTTTAGACGCCATTTTCGGTAGAGGAAACACAGAGCAGAATAACTGAGAGCGCTGCCAGAGAGCGTATTGACGAAGATGGACTTAAAATAATTTCTCAAATGGGCTTTATTTGGGCTGGAAGTTGGATTGAAATTATCCTTTCGAACTCTGATTTGGAATTAAAACTTCCGTAGTGCCCATACAGCACTGGTATCAACGATAACTGATAATCGAATTAAACTAGCACCGCAAATATGCTTAAAAATTAGAACAGATCAATGTAGAGAATTTGTAATTTTCATTTTCTGTTGTAGTCAAAATGACAATCAAGATCAACCAGATCTACATCCCAATTACAACCCTTCAAACAGTCCAAAAACCACCTTTCCCATTTAAACCCTAACCCTAACTACACAAAAACACTAAAATCCGCATACACACAAACCAGATCTATTTAAGATGATGTAAACTTGGTTACTGCCTTGGTGCCCTCAGAGACGGCGTGCTTAGCAAGCTCACCGGGAAGAACAAGTCTAACAGCAGTTTGAATTTCCCGAGAAGTGATAGTTGGCTTCTTGTTGTACCTCGCCAATCGAGAAGATTCTTGAGCAAGTTTCTCGAAGATGTCGTTGATGAAACTGTTCATGATCCCCATGGCCTTGCTGGAAATTCCGATGTCAGGATGGACTTGCTTTAAGACCTTGAATATGTAGATCTTGTAAGTCTCAGTGCTCTTCTTCACACGCTTCTTCTTCTTTTCACCGGAAGCGGCTTCCTTCGGCAACTTCTTCCCGGCCTTTGGTTTCTTCTCAGCCGGAGCCTTCTCCGCCACAGTCGACTTCTTCTCCTCCGCTGGCTTCTTCTCAGCCGGCTTCTTGTCTGCCTTTGGCGCCATTGGAATTGGGTTTTTTGTTTTTTTGAGAAATTAAAGAATGCAAGTACGAAGAATTGCTTGTGTGGTGATGAGGACGAGAAGTGGGTGAAACGCTTATATATAATAAGAGATAAGTATTGCTATTGGTTTGTTTTGTTTCACGGAGATCGGTGACGTGGAAATTTAGGATCGCTGGATGGGAAAATGAAAAAGTAAATAGATCGACGGTTGACATGAATTGGGAATTTTGAAGTGTGCTAGTTTGCGACGAGGATTGCTGATGTGGCATAATATCTACCATTGGATTATGTATGTTTACAATTAGACCGATGGCTAAAATTTCATATTAGTCACGTGTAAAGTTGAATCGACAGCAAAACTAGTTTGCGCGGGAGATAAACCGCGAGAAGCCGAATATAATTCCAAACGAAAGAGTATTACGTTTTATTTCAACCTTCCTTATTTAAAAAAAATGTTGACATTCCATCGACCGTTTATTAACATTTAATTTAGATCAATGGTTTTGTATTTTTTTATAATGCATCCCTCGTAAATCAGACCTTCTTTTCTTTTTCCGGATGTAAATCTATCTGTGAGAAAAGACTATTCAGAAGCAATTTAAGACAAATGGACATACCATAATTTCGGGAGGACCTCAAAACATAGTTGCTGCATGATGACAGTTACACTTGCTTCTTATTACATCCTAGAAGATGGTTCATATTCTGAATAACAAAATTCTTTTTCGGCATTACTAAAAGTTAAGAATTTTACATTTAAAAGAATGTAGAAAACTTTAGACGGTTGACCATCCACAACAATTTTAGAATTCATTTTTGATAATTTTAGAATTCATTTTTGATAAAACTCTCGCCAAACAAAACTAGCAAAGGCTGAAAACACTCCAACTGTTGAACTAATTTGGACATCATCTTGTTATCAGTTTATTCTCTAGCAGCTCTCTCACCCAGTAAGTTAGAAACTACAAATATATGAAAGAAAATATAGACTAAGATATTATTTAAGATAGATATGCAATCAGCAATGGTGTTCTTTGCAGTATTGGCCTTTAACCATAGCTGATCAGAACAAGTGATAAGCAAGTTTGTGCATGATATTTCATTATACTACTATCCAAACACACAGAAAATTTAGTTAAACGGCCTGAGCCAGTGGTATTCTATATAAAGGAGACAATGACATCCATTTCCAGTCAAAAAGCAATTTACAGCTTACAAAACTACATCACCAATTTGCAATGTAAACCATTAATAAAGATAATAAAACCCTTACAATGTAAACCATTAATAAAGATAATAAAACCCCTGCACTGCGTTAACAAAACTAGTAAACTGAACAAAGAGTTAGAAATTACCCTTTCATTCACGACTTCAATGTTCTGTTTGAAACCAAAGAACAGCAAAATCTACCTACGCAACTCTCAACACAGATGGGACAACTAGAATCCAACACCACATAACAAATATTATGTCTATGCTGACAACGAAGGATAGATACTTGCCACCCAATTTCTACATGTCAAACTGGAATTGATAAAATCACACTGGAATTGATAAAAATCACACATCATTGAACCCGTGGGAGACCCTATCAATTGTCAATTGAACTTAACCACCGATAGATATTGACCTAACTGCTTCAATTTCTAAGCAATTTTAACAATAATAAGTAGGACTTCAGATAATCACAACACAAAATAAGAACATAGAGAATCTAGGGGCGGAATTAACTTTAAATTGAAATCATATTAAAATCCCAATTAAATAAGCACCATATCCTTCAAACAAGGAAAATAAAACCTAACCCTAACACTTCACAAAAACCATATACTAGAACAATACACATAGAATCAATCTAGTTTAAGAAGATGTGAACTTGGTAACAGCCTTGGTACCCTCAGAAACGGCGTGCTTAGCGAGCTCACCAGGAAGAACAAGTCTGACGGCAGTCTGGATTTCACGAGAAGTAATAGTCGGCTTCTTGTTGTACCTCGCCAAACGTGAAGATTCCTGAGCCAGTTTCTCGAAGATGTCGTTGATGAAACTGTTCATGATCCCCATCGCCTTGCTGGAAATTCCGATGTCGGGATGGACTTGCTTCAAGACCTTGAAGATGTAGATCTTGTAAGTCTCGACGCTCTTCTTCGTACGCTTCTTCTTCTTGTCTCCAGATGTCGCCTCCTTCGGCAACTTCTTTCCGGCCTTGGGCTTCTTCTCCGCCGGTGCCTTCTCCGCCACGGCGGACTTCTTCTCCTCCGCTGGCTTCTTCTCGGCGGGCTTCTTCTCTGCCTTTGGCGCCATTGAAACTAGTTTTTGTTTGGTGGGAGAGTGAAAAGATTTTTATCGATTGGGGAGATAAGAATCGTTTTGTGAAGTAGCGTGAAGGGGCTGAAAGGTATATATAGAGACGAGTGAAGGAGTGCTATTGGTTTGTTTTGTTTCGCGAAGATCGATTATGTGAGTCGTTGGATTGGATTTGGAAACGGAGTGGATCTACGGTTGATGTGGTCTGAATTTTGATGGGCTTTAGGTTTTTGACGGGGATTGCTGAGAGGGAAAATTTTTTATTTTTTTAAAAACAATCAACTTATTTTTGGGAGATTTTGTTTTCAAATATAGTGAAATCATTTTAAGAAACTCAGTATACTAAAATAACAGTCAACTTTATAGAAATATTTTTAAATAAATATACATATATTTAAAAAATCAAAAATGATATATTGAATTTTTCCTAATACATTGTTGGAAATATGGGTTTTTACACCCAAAGAAATACACGTAGTTGAATACGTGTAATGGACAGTTACTCAATTCTGAATAACTGCCTTCAGATAAACACTACATGTGTTTACGGGATTGTATCAGAAGGTACATTCCTTTTGTGAGAAAAACTAAGATACTTGAAAACCCAGAACAGAGAAGAAGAAAAGATTTTGGCTGCAACATAGTCTGTGAACAGAGAAGATTGTCCACTAGTGATTTCTTCCAGACCAATTACAAGAGGTTGAACAGTATTGTATTATCCTTCCCTCTTTTTTCACATACTTGATATATTATACGTAGAAACCACATTGTGTATTGCTACATGTTTGTATATGTATGTGAATTTCAGTAAAGATACATAACCACATACATATTATTAGTTATGAATAAATTAATTTATGATGTTTATGAATGAATGAATTTATGATGATTGTAAAATTAAATTTTGTTTTAAGGTGACCAATTACATGGTAAATTATTGAGCAACTGATACGTGTACAACCATATTTGACATAGGTTTTTAAATTTTTAAGAGGGAAAAGATTTGAATTAAATTTTTAATTTTTGAAAGTAGTTTTTTTTTCTATTAATAATATATTCGGTTATATAAATCTAATATGATAATAATATGAATTTTGAAAATTATAAAAATTATAATTTTATTTGAAAGGTAATGTAAAGTATAACTTTGAATGAAAATTATATTAGATTTGTTCAAAAATACCATTCATATGATTTTATGATCAAAATTATCATTACATTAAACATTTTTTAAAGATTATAGTACTAGGAAGTGCTGGGGTGTCAAATTCAATGTGAGAACAGTAATATAAAAAAATAATGACATGTGTATAAAGTATTCAGAGAGCTTTATTAGTATGAGGCTTATTGGGGGGTGATATCTAAAAACAAATCTATACGGGCTAAACTCCGACCAAAAGCGGACAATATCATACTAATGTAGTAACAATGATACAATATGGTTTGACGGATTGATAGATTATCTCAAGGGGAGGTCGGGGATCGATGGGCCGATGAATTATCTCGAGGTGAGACTGACATGTGATCCTTGGTTTGGATAATCGGTGGACTAACTCGAGGGGAGGTGATGTGGACCTCGGTTTGAATGGGAGAATTGTTAGGGTATCAAACCCAATACCACGTCGATAATACAAGAGGATAATGACTTGTATATAAAGTATCCACAAAACTCCATTAGTATAAGGCCTTTTGGGTAGTGGTACCCTAAAACAAGTCTATGCGGGCTCGGCCCTGACCCAAAGCAAATAATATCATACTTATGTGGGAGTTGGGGAACGACTCTTGAAGGTTCAACCAGAAGACTTAAAAAACTTCTTTTAGTAATATGAAATAGGTTATGTAGTCATGCTGAAATACAACCCGTTTGATATGAAATCTGTTGGACCACCAAAGATTGATTAGTCGTCGTTTAAAGCTAAAAACCCTTAAAAAAATTTGATGGGGCGAGGTTCGAAATTTTTAAGAATATCGATGTGGTGCTTGTTGTATACACTTTGACAATAAGTCAACTTTCTCTTAATAAAAAATCAAAATCTAAACTAAAAACAATATAAACTTAATGTTCGATCTGTTCAGATAATATTTTGAAAGTTAGATCGTCGATGATCTTAAGAGTTTTGGAGTGGATTACGAGAATTAGTTTTGTCTAAGAAATGTTTGCAGTGTTTATGTGTGTTTTCTTTTTCAATTACTTTAGTAATTAGAGAGAGTGATCTCTTGGAATAGTTTAGGTGAGCTATTTATAGGCAACTCAGTGTTGTTACGAGGAGTGGGTATAATCCATTGATCCTCACACGATTGGGGTCAGCGAGGATCGGGGTTAAGTGTTTGTTTAATGGATTCAGTGAACACTGGTTCAAGTGTTTGTTGGTTTCATCCACGCTAACGTTAGAGCTTCAGCCTAAGTATTGGCTTGGGCCTTTAATTTGCTTCTCTTTAATAGAAGTTTTATTTTATCATAATTAATATAGGGTTTAATTCCCCTCTTGATGATCGATTCAACACCTAATAAAAAAGATATACCTTGTTTACATTTCATTTTTTCAATAAGTTTAGTAATGAGCATAGTAAACGTATTATTTCGATAGAGATAAGAACATATAATTAGCTTTTTGGAAAATTTCTAAACAAACAATTTCAACGAAATCTCTCAATTTTTTATTTTTCATGTTCAACGCTACGTATTCCTCTATCCATATAGTATATTGAATACATAAAAATAACTATAACAAAGTTGTTAGGCTAAAAGTTTGGTGGGGTTTGATTGGACTGGGACTTACCACACCACTACAATTCATTGATGATAAATTTATTAATGTCAAAAGATCTAACAAATTAAATTTATTAATGTCAAAAGATCTAACAAAACCTTTCTATTGCTGCATAGATGAAACCCAAATCCCACCAGAAGAAACTAAAAACAAAGTTTTTTTAGTGGGTGTTTGATAATTAAATTTTTAATTAATTGAAAAAGAAAACACGCTCGATCAATTTAGTGAAAGTTTGATAATTACATTTTTAATTAATTATTAGATTTTTGTATTAGCAAATTGAAAATTTAGATGTTTAGGAGTAGTTTTTTAATTAACGATTAAATGTTCAATTAGCGAGTGCCAAACAAATACTTGAAGTAACTATTTATAAATCACTTAATGAAAAAGCTTCTATTATACCCTTATCAAATTTTGGCTATTACAAAAATATCATAATAAAAATTATTCTCTTTATCTATACTTTCTTTTGGAAAAATTTATTTTCAATGCCACCAAAAGTTCAAGTATATACTTATAAGTCTATTTTGAAAAGTTTGTAAAACTAAATTTTTAAAAGTTCAAATTTCACTTTATAAGTCTTTGACAGACTATGAGCATAGTTCACCGAATTTATGAATAGTGCGATTTCACGAGTACTTTGGGAAATTAGGCTTATGAAATGAAAACCAATTTTTTAAAAAATTTACTTTTGTAAAGTTTTTAAACAGACTGTATAGTTGTATTTTGAATTTTAAAAGACCTATTTAAAATAATTATTATTATTTTATACGCTTTAACTATATATATGTATATTAATGATAATAATTTTAATATTATTCTAATTCATTAGATGTGATTAGAATTTTGCAGAATTTTTTAATTTTTTTAATAAATATTATGTTATATGTGCTTAATTAATTGATGAATACATTAACCTTCTACTTAATTGAATTAATAAATTTTTCTTAAATATCACCCAAAATAGAAATTATTGTATTGATTCAAACGAGAAATAGAGACACTGAAATTAAAATATAATTCGAAAATCATATATCCTTTTAAGGCTATTCCTAACGATAAAATAATTACTAATTATATATAATAAAATTTCAAGCATATTCTCTTTTCTACGGTCCTGTTTGGATAGATTAATTTTAACTTTTAAAACTGTTCCTGTTTAGATAGATTGATTTTAACTTCTAAAAGCTGTTTCAGATAGTTTTCACGTGACACATAATCCACCACAGTCCAATTATATAAAATAAAATAACATGAAAAATTTATTTTCTTTTTAATGATAAAATTTCAAATATAACCCCAGACGGGATTATGTTTTTTTTTTACCACCTCACGCATAACTATTCCATAATCAAAGCAACACATCCACAGGATATAAGTTCAATATATATCAAGCTATAGAGGAAAGAAAAGCCAGTCAAATGGTGTAAACTTCAATAGCCTTCATATCCATTAACCATTCTTCACCCTTAACAATTTTCTCAGCAATACATCAGTTGATGTGTAATATAGTACTATGGCATAAGATGTATCTGAGCAATATGGCATTTCCTCTTTCTCTCCATTGAAATCATTACAGCTGAGTCAAGAAGTATTTGAAGAAACAGCTGAGAAGTTAATAGATAGAACGATGCATTTCTACACGAACAAACAACTTCTTGAAGATGTCATGACTCTTAAATCCTGCCAGTATTGAAAATGAAACTTCAATGAAGCAAATCCAGATGGATAATATGGAAGTTCAAGTCACTGAGTACCAAACACAAATTAGCAGCATGACTATAACTGATGCAATTTGAGGACTTTGTAGGCTAATTGAATTGATACAAGACAGGACAAGAGAAGAGCAAACACACTAAAGAGTTGTTAGAGCACTTTCTGAAATCGATGAAATTTAACTCTGAAAATCTTAATCATGCAATTAAACAACATAGAAGTAATCATAAACAAATAGCTAAGGTAAAAATAATGACTTAGTTGAATCTCTGACTTAGTAGAAGTAAAATATCTAGAAAGGAACATAATTACAATCAGAAGAGATAGAGTACTTCAGTTTGCATGAAATGTTCGAAAGTGAATCATACTTCAACTCCTGAGATGACAAGCCAAAGTAAATTCAATGACAAACAGTTCATGTTTAAGGCAACATCATTGACCTAAATTTGTACCTGCAAAGCACCATTCAAAGCTTATTCTGATGATATCTGCCACACCCTCCCTAATATTAAAGTTAGAAACCAATGATCTGCACATTTTTAACATTATAGTATGGAACAAATAGCTTTATCTTAAACAGAATTATGTTGTTAATGTTGTTTTCACAGGAGAAATCATTAGATTTAATATATTGATTATAGAGTTTTTGAACCACAAATTCCAGTATGCAATCTTAAAGACTTCAGATGTAAAATATCATACAATACGGAATGCAATATGTAGATGATACTCTAGAAGTTAGTTGATGAATTAATCAAATATGAGAATGACGCATCAACGTATAAATAGTTTGAGCAAACTATGTGTACTGATAAAAGTACAAAGAGAAGTCAAGTGCTTAGAGAAAAATAATTGACAATGAATAGCATGCTTGATACCTACCAAATTGATAGCACATATCCGGATTAAAACAATGGGCACTGTAAATATGCTTCAAAAGAGTGCATACAAGCTAATGAAAGTACAAATCATCTGATTAACAACTAAAAGACAGTGAAAAGATGAAAACTCACAAAACACTCATGAATTAAAATGTTAAATTTGATCAACATCTATTTTAGATATGCACAAAAGACCACATAGTCTAATTGACAAAGATAATTGGCCACTCATATTAAAAACAGAGTCAAACAATGAAATACTAGAAATAATAATGTTAACAACTAAAAGAACAGATTTGAATATTATCAGCACAGCAAATACAATCCAAAAAGTGAATATAACTTATGACTCCTATCTGATTACGCAATGGAGCCAACAACTGTGAAACCCCCATGCCAAACAAAATTTTCTACCTCTCACACCAACAATCTTAATAATCTTTAACAATTAAGCAACCTAACCATGGTTATCACCTGTAATGACATCTAAATCTCAGTAATAGCAAACCCTATAATCATCAAGTTCAATTTCCTAACAATGCACACAAAAACTGAAACCAACACTAGTCAAAATCCACACAAATCAAATATTTAAACACAGACAAAGAAATACACAATGCATGAGATTGAAATCCATTACCTTCCGTATCTGTTCATGGAGTTAGCCAAATTCAATCCATTAAAAAGAAGTCTAGATACACCATCTTCATCAACCTCCTCTTCACTCTCTTCAAAGCTCATCCTCCTCTCGAAGTAACTCCCGTACACATACTCTTGCGTGTACCCTTTCTCCTCGTTATAGCAGACCACGTGTCCATGCCACTCCCAGACCTTGCAGCTCGACTCTGCCTCCTCGTGAAACGAAACACAAATGTGGTGATCCCCAATTTGAATCGCTTGACCCGAGTTCGGGTTCAGCGACTCGGATTGCCCGCGAGTGATTGCGTTTACGATCTCTCTTTCGATTTTAGCTTCCTCCTGGAGCCGAGAACTGCCACGAGAGGCGGTGCTTTGCTGAGAATTAGGAAGGGTTCTGGAGAGGTTTAGTGGTAACAGTGATTGAATCAAGATTGAATCAGAGTCGTTGTTTTTGCATGATGATGATTCCATAATTTTTTTTGTTTTTACTGTCGGGTGATCGCACGGAGATGGAGACAGACAGTTCTGTTCTGATGTTTTCTAATTGGAGTTTTTAATTTCTAATTTCCGAGAAGAATAAAAAATAAATAAATAATAAAGATTCCTTCATTAATAATAAAAGTTATTTAAATTGATATCATATAAAAATAATAATAACATAACATTAAAGTTTAAAATTTTAAAATTAAATTAAATTTTTTTATATATATTTGTAATATATTTAAACATTAATTTTCAAAAAATAAAAATTTGAAAGTGTATTTTTTTTTTAAAGTTTTTAAAATTGGACTTAGAGTATAAATTAAAATAACAATAAAAATTAAAAATTAAAAAGTGAAATTTCTCCTAAAATAATATAAAAGAATATTGATTAAAATTATTGAATATTTTTATATTCAAAATTAGGTTAATTGTTGAAATAACGAATTAGCTAATAATGGACAATATAAATGTTGATGTAGCTGATAATATAGTTATTGAAGTAAATTGTTTGAAACTAGTATTTTGTAATAACAATTAAATGTAAAAAGTAACTATATGGAATATAATAACTATATGGAATAAAGTAACTATATGAAATAAAGATTCCTTAGGATTTGTATTAGTAGCTGATTTTGAACTTAAAAAACAATAAATTGTTGTAATCGAATATTAAAATAACATATCCAATATGGATTCGGAATAAATCTTAATTATTATATCGAAATGTTGTTATAGAGAATGACAGTTATAGTAATGTTTGACTGTACTTGACATTTAATATATGTGAAATCTCATGTTGCTTAGTTAAAAAGCTAATAACTTCTATATAATGATTGGGCAATTCTTACCCTTTGAGGGCTCTTTTTGGGTAAGTTAGATTTTCTTGACATAGTATCAGAATTGGTCTGGACATGTGTGGATAGATGGGCTTTATTATAGGCCGCCCTGGGAATAACTCGTTAGTTGTACATCTATATGTTAGGCGTGAGGGGCGTGTGAAATCTCACGTTATTTAGCTAAAGGCCTAATAACTTCTATATATATATATAGTGATTTGGGCAATCCTCACCTCTTAAGGGCTCATCTATTTATAGAAATTTTGATGTGAATGATACGAGCAATGTATCTTAGAACATTGACATTAAGATTTATTGTGATGGACATCAATGAGTTTTGGGTCTATCTCATGAAACATACGTACCTTAATAAATAAATAAATAAAAATCTCGAATGAAAAATTGTTCACCAATGTTGTTTCAATCATGAAGTGTGATAATTTTCAATTGAATTAATGCCCTAGGAATGATTTTGAGATAGAGCAAATGAATAACATTCCTTGTGCTTCACCTGTTAAATGCTGGAAAAAAAAGTCGTAAGATATCTTCAAGAAATGAAGGATCACATGCTTATCTGCAAACGATCAAGTGATTTGAAAGTGACTAACTACTTCGATTTAGATTTCACCAGATCCATTGATTCTCAAAAATCACCATTGGGTTATATCTTCGTGTTAGTCGGTAGAACAATTTCATAGAAAAGTACCCGTCAAACTTTGATGAGTTTAGACTTGTGAATTCTATATTTAAACCATTTGAGATGTATTATAACATTTCAACTTACGGTCAAAAATTACAAGAGTGAAAGTTAAAGCAAATACATAAAGTATTTTGTCATAAAATAGCGTGTTCAAGATAAGAAAACGGTATATTAACATAGAGCTAATGTTAACTGGCACATTAACTAAAGTCATGCTACCATAAATATTTAAAGATTATGTTGTCACCATGGGACTTGGTAATATGATGTTTCAGTGAAACTTTAGACCATCCGCAATGGGAGTCTCTTAACGAGTCTCTCTTCTAATAATAGATTCATGTTTGGTCTCTTTGCACTGGAGCAACTAGTTTTTTAAAAGTTAATCTCTCAACCGAGACCCATTTTTAGAACAATTAACAAATAATAATAAGACACGTGAAAAGTTCATAAAAAAAAATAAAGAGAAAGTGGTGAGAGAAAATAGGAAAGTAGCATGATATGTTTGATTTTTTTAATTTATTGAAACAAATTTGAGAGATTTTACATTAGAGTGAAATAATTATATTTTATATTAATGAGTCTCTATGATGATATGTCATACACGCCTCTACATAAGAGACTTAAAGGATAGACTTGCATTGGAGATGGTCCTATAAAATAGATATTTCTCATATTTATTATGTACATTCTTTTTTATTCGAATATATATTAATAAATGTTGGATATAAAATAAATATTGAATTTACTAATTAAATTGATAGGAACAGGTTGAAAACTAAATGCATCATGATACATAGAATATACTATTGACTGATAAAGAGTAAACATCAACATAGTTAGTCTACTGTGGTTTCTTAAAGTATAAGGCCTAGTTTGTTTTGCAGGTTTGAACTAGGTTAGGATAATTTTTTTAACCCAATCTCATGTTGGTGCAAGTAGAGATAGGATAAAATTACCAGACTTATAATTTTTATCCCACCACAATAGGATAAAATAAACCCCTCTACTTCATGAGTTTAATTTAACCGATTGCTCTTTAAACATCAAGTCATCACTCTGTCACATTTTTCTCAAATGCAAAATAATAGAACTATCCAAACATGAATTAATTTAAATGGAATTCCAAAAATACCCTAAAATAGATTAATATATTATTTTAACAATTAATATTTAATCCTATCCTATAAGTGTCCAGACATGAGTTAACTTAAAATTTTATCAAATCTCTACCCAATTTAATCTTATCTAATCCAATCATTTAAAATTAGCCAATCCAATCTCACCAAACAAACTAGGCCTAAAAGTTTTGTAGTATTAAAGTGAAAATATGCGATTAAAATTTTTGATGGAAATTTGGCATTAAAAATAACGAACGATTTCAAGGTCTAAGAATATTTTTTCTACCTTCCTATAACACAATTTCATACTGTGCGAAATTGAATGTTTAAAAATCTTAAAATTTTGAGCCATTTTAAAATAATTGAGGTTTTCTAGTCGAGTTAAAAATTATAATTTAACTCTTATTTTCACTATGTGATTTGTATTTATTTAATTACGGCTAACATCTTTTAAAATTTAGCGGAACAATACAAATGAATATCTTTTAAGGGGTGGTAGGAAAAAAAAAAGTTATTTCAATGGGTATCATGATAAATCACTTATTTTCAAAATGAGGTAATTTGAAAAAAATTTCAAAACTGGGTGCTTATTACAAAAAATTTGAAACATTAGGTACAAAATGTAATTTACCCAAAATAAAAAATAATAACAATACTATGAGGCCGACTGGACAGCCCAAGCCCAATAAGACATTTTGGTAAAAATAACAAACCCAGCCCTCCTAAGTCCCTCCACTTCATCACCCATTTAAAAACCAAAACCCTACTTCTCTTCTAATTTCTTCCTTGCTTCTTCACTTTCCTCAACTCAAGCAAACGCAGCCGCTGTAACAGCTTACAGGTAAGAACTACGCGTCACTGACTGATCTCTCTGTTCAAATCACTCGCTCTTATTGTTTACCTGCTCCAACACAACATATGTAGTGTAGCTTTTAATCCTCTCGCTTACCGATCTAGTTAACCGGTATAAAATTGAAGCAGTTTTGGTTGTTTTTACAGCTGTTTTGTGGTTTCAAATTAGGGCTTGTGATTATGTATTTATGCTTGTTTGGCTTTTTTAATCTTTCAATATGACGGCTTGATCAATCATTAGAACTCGTTTGCTGTAGGCTTTATAATTAAGTTTTTAATTGTATTTACGTATTCGTTGTTGTGTTATTTGCCTGATGCTTGTTGTGATTATCTCATATTGATTTAAACCTTTTGGTTTGATTGTCAACAAATACTTATTAAGGTCTGATTATGTTGTGTTATATTATCTAATATGAGACTTTCGTTTGGAATGGAGATAGTAATGAAATTGATTTTGTGAATGTATATGGAGGAGTGTTGATAGGATTTACACGGTACTGATTGACTTTGTATTATTTGACAGCTTTATTGTGGAAGAATGGTGAGAGTTAGTGTTTTGAATGATGCACTTAAGAGCATGTATAATGCTGAGAAGAGAGGGAAACGTCAGGTCATGATCAGGCCATCCTCAAAAGTTATCATCAAGTTTCTTTTGGTTATGCAGAAGCATGGTTTGTTCATTCTCCATGTCTTAGATTTTTATTTTGTGACGTGAAATGTTTTTCCTCTTTTTTTGTTAGACTATAACTGTGTATTGATATGCGCAATTGGTTTTGTAGGTTACATTGGCGAATTTGAGTATGTCGATGACCACAGATCAGGGAAAATCGTTGTTGAGCTGAATGGAAGACTCAACAAGTGTGGAGTGATCAGTCCACGATTTGATGTTGGTGTGAAAGAAATCGAAGGCTGGACTGCTAGGCTGCTTCCTTCAAGACAGGTTGACTAACTTCAAAGTTCTTTTTAATCTTTGTTTTTTCTCGAAGTGATAGTGCACTGATATATTAGGGTACTCATTGAATATTTTGTAGGATAGAAGGAAATAGAAATAAGCTAATAGTACTCATTGAATATTTTGTAGTTACTGACTTACTGGTACTAATTGGATCTTTCTTGCCTCTTGGATATATACTTATATATCATCTCTTCACAACAGGCAGTGATATTGTTCTATAAGCAAAAAATTGGATCTTTCTTGCCTCTGGAATTTATACTTATATATCTTCTCTTCACAACAGGCAGTGATACTGTTTTATAAGCGAAAAATTGGATCTTTCTTGCCTCTTGAATCTATACTTATATATCTTCTCTTCACAACAGTGAAATTGTTTTATAAGCGGAAAATTAGATGCATGTAAAATTGCACTTTCATTCTCTTTACTGTGCAAGTATGCCAAGGCGGCAGTTTGCAGTTGATTTAAGTTCATGCTTATATTTTCAAGTTCAGGCAGTCAGTTTGCACTTCATTTAAGTTCATGCTTATATTTTTAGGCAGTCAGTTTGGAGTTGATTTAAGTTCATGCTTATATTTTCAAGTTGAGGCAGTCTATATGCTGTAAAATTCTTATATTTTGATTGTTTTCCTCAGTCTGTCATGAGTTTTGTTAATGTACTTCAATCTGATTAATGAAGTTGATTAAATATGCAGTTTGGGTACATTGTGTTGACAACATCTGCTGGTATCATGGATCATGAAGAAGCAAGGAGAAAGAATGTTGGTGGAAAAGTTCTTGGGTTCTTCTACTAAAGAAAAAGTTATTAGAAACAGTCTTCTTTCTCTTTATTGAGTTTTGGAATTTTGGCCTTGCTAAGAAGTTCTACTCTATATCAAAGTGTTCAAGCTTATGCTATGTTTTGTACTCTTGGGATAATTTTATTGCACATTTTTGTTACAATTTAATACTATGTTTTAATCTCAAGTTTATCTCTAGTTCTCAAGTTTGTGCTTTTGGCCTTCTCCTTCATTTTCGAGTATTATGGGAGAAGTTTGAGATATATTAATATTCTGGTTTCTGATCCGTTTCATATTTCAAATGTCCATTTCACTCTGAATTGAAAAAGGCTTGAATGATTTCTCGAAAGTGCATACATTTGTTTGGATGGGGTTAATATGTTTGATTTGAACTTAAATTTTTGGAATTTGGTGTGTTTTGTTCCCACTTGGGTCATTGAGTCCATTAAAATATTATGAATAATCTCAGGTCACTTTCAGAGGATTCAACTTCAACCATACATAAACATGGAAGAATAGTTTTGCATGGAAGCTCATTTTATTTTAGTTTCCATGGAAAAAAACCACAACTGGTGCATTAAAGTTCATAAAGCCTTCGTAGGAGTCTGGAGATGATTCTGTGAACAAAGCAACTGAAGTGAACAGTCATAGCTGTGTTAAACTCTTTTACTTCCCCTAATGAAAAAACCACAACAAAAATACAAAACAAACACTTACCACAAATCCAATATAAACCCAAGTTAAAGAAACAAGATCAACAAGCACTAATAATAGCTTCTCAACATTGTTTCACGACCTCTTCAACAACTCAAGAAACAAAAAAAAAAACGAAACAAAACAGCATACATATATAATACCAACAACAATTGCCAAAGGATTCCATAGTTGCCCAAAACAACAGATCAACCAACCAACGGTCACGATCCATCACTCAACCAAGCAAAACGATCCATCACCATCACTCTCATCACCATCATCATCACCATTGATGTTCTCTTGACCACCACTGCAACTCAATGCCATATGTGAAAGAGAGAGTTTGTGCATTGAGAGGTGTCTTGATGTTTTATAAAGATAGCAGTCGATGATGGTGGTGGTTTGTGGAGCAAGGTATCTTCCAAGCATATACTTGAAGCATTAAGTTGCTGGCCCATTGTTTATGTATTTTCATCAACTTTATTTAGTTTTTTATGATTATAATGGTGAATGTGGGTTCCTAAGTGGGGTTGCTAACTTAGATAGTAAATCTATTCTTGTTCGATTTGTTCTTCTTTTGCTTCGCTGGATTCTGTTGACTTGTCACTCTGTTTTTGGACTATAGTGCATAATATATATATATATATACACACTAAAATTCTTGTTCAAGTTCTACTATGGATAGTGAGTATTGCCTATTGAAACTACACTATGAAATACGACATAAAACATACAAAGAGTGTACTGTCAATTGCCTGTTAGTGGATCCAAAACATCAGTGATCTACCTGTATCATTTAATCATAATAATCATCAACGAATCTTAGTAGACATTATTTCAAATCTGTATTTATGCTCTGGAAAAATATCTCACTAACCCTTTATTTTGCAATTTTTATTTATTTAATTCAAGTTTATGGTACAGAATGAAAGATAAAATCAATGACAAATGTCAGTCCAGCTATCCAGATTCTCATTAAGTCATTATTCCCACATAACTCCGCTGTGATTGATTGGCATTTAACTAACCATAGCTTAAATATATAACATCATCTTTAAGCAGTAGCTTTTAATATATGTATGTTTCAAGCATCATCAAATATTTGATTGGCTTTATATTAAAGTTCCAGTCACATATATCCCAAAGCAATTTTTTTTATGCGACCAATTCCATTATAAGGCAAGCTGTAAATTACCTTCAATATGATACTTTCAAGATTTCTAGATGTGTAGTTTAAAATTGGGTGTGGTGGAATATTCTTAAAGAAATTTCTATTTTATTTTAATTGTTTTTGAAGAATTGTTATTAAATGCAAAGGAAACCATGGACTGTATCGAAACATTCATCATGCTACCTTATGTTAAAGGTTATAAACTAATAAAATAACAAAAACAAAATGCCAGTTTACACAAACACGGACAAATTGTGAGTTTCCTTAAAGAGGAAGCATAGACTCCATTTGATTTGAAGTGGCCCAAAATTTGAATTGGCTCTATGTAGACGACAATTTCCGTGTTGTTGTGTTGATGAATCTAAAGACAATTCTTTTTCATAAACTAGTAAAGTAAAAAATAAAAAGTAAAAAATTATTGCTTATTATCACACTATTAATTATGCAAATATATTTGATAAAATATTTAAATTCTAGTTGGAAAAAATAAATAAAATTGTAAGGTAGCGTGGGAGCATGTACACCGTTGGATCAATTCTCACCGGGTAGATTTTTCTTCTCGCTAGCTGTCACCACCTCATTCGTCACATATAAAATGAGACAGCTCTTCCTCTCTCTCTTCAACACACTCTTTTCATTTCATTTGCCACACCGATTTGCTAAATTGCGCAATAGGTGAACTACGCACCACAATACGGCGCATATTAGGCCACCAAAACTGTAGTCGGAAAAGCTAAATTGTTGTGTATTGGTGGTTGCGGTTCGTGAAGCGATCAAAATTAAATTTGATTTTTATTTTTTCAAAAACAACACCAAAACGGAAACATCGCTCTCTAACAAACTCTCTCGCGTTTGACCGCTCGGAGACCTCTTTTGTAGAGATTTTTTCTCAGTCTGTGTATCTGATCTGGTACTCTCATTGTCTCTCAAATTGTTCGTGTTTTGTGTTTGTTTTTCAAGTAGCTGTTGTTTTGGCTGATGATGTGTCGTTTTGGTGTTCATTTGCAGGTAGTTGTAGAGATTTTTGCTCGGTTTATATAGATGGCGGCTCCACCTGCGCGAGCTAGAGCTGATTATGATTATCTCATTAAGCTTCTTTTGATCGGTGACAGCGGTAATGTGATTCTTCTTTGTTTTCTCGAGAAATAAACGGATCGTTCGCTGCGTAGATCGCATTACGAGTTTAGAGTTTGTAGTCATGGTTAGGTCCTGTTATTTGATTGAGTAAATGCTGATGTGTGATCTGCTCTTGATTTTGTAGTTATTTTGATTTCTTGATTCTGTGTTTGTGTTGTGCTCTTTGTTTAGCGAGGATCTTTTCCAGAAGTGAGGTTTATTTTTGTTTGAATTTTGATTTAAATTTAAGCTCGAGGTGGAACAGTTTTAGGCTAGTAGTTCAATTGATTCGTTGTTCTGATAATGTGATTCTAAATTTGTAGGTTGATTTTTCGTCTTAGCTTCAGTGAAGTGAATTTAGTGTGAATAGTGTTTTCCAATTTGAATAGACTGTGTTAAGTTGCATGATGCTTCATTTCTTATGGATCATTGATTTCTTTTGATTACTGATGGATTAGTGTTTTTGATTTCCTTTGGTTTTCTAAATGATTCATCACTTGGTAATTGGTCATACTCTTACGAATGTGATTAGGAGTTTTTTTTTGTGTACTTCTTTATTGTTGGATATCAACTGCAGAAGTGTGGTGCATTGGACTTGCTTGAGTACTTTGGATGCCTGCATATTATGGGAATGTCTTTTGTAGAGCTTGTTTAAGAGTTTGGTTTTGAAGTTATGTCACAGAAATTGCTCAGGAGACAAGGTAGAAGAGATAAAGTGTAATTTTAATATCGAGTTTTCCTGCATAGGGATACCTTAAGAGGAATGGGGGCACGTTATAGATAATGTAGTCTCATTTTGTAAGCTAGCTCCCCTTTTACCTATGTTACACTCAAGCATTTATTCAAAACAGTTTTATTGAGTCATGTTAAAATTCTTCGCTTAGACTTGCAGTGGGCTTAGATATCAGTATCAGTTGGCACACTTTATTCTATAGCTCTGTGATTCCATCTATTGAAGTTTCATTACAACCATTAATTAGGCATCAAGCAGAAAAGGGATGCTCTCTAGACTAATAAATATAGTTCTAGTATTCTTTCATACTTTTGGTTAGTGGAGTTGGTCTACTCCACATGTACTCTCTATCTATGAATACTATTTGTTGGCATGTTAGTTGTTTTCTAAAGTCTTTAAAATAATGTATTTTCCTATCAGTGGTAGGTTGTCAAGACTTCAGTTTAATTTGACCTATGGTGAGGAGTCTTCCTTTTAATTACTAAACCTCATTTGGACACACTACATTAAAATATTTATATTTTGTTATTTAGTAATAACTTTGGTTAGGGATATCAGTAGTCTAGGGTGCCTAGGTTGTTAAGTTTAGGGCTATCATGGATGTGGCTGCAGTTTGTTCCTGCTGTGAGTCATGTTACTAGAAATCATACTTCTCTAATGAGTATAGCTCTTACAATATATTGCTATTGTCAAGTCTAGTAGCACATTCTCCAGTATAAAACTGATCCAAGCAATATGAGCTTAATGCCAAGGTCATGCTGCATTGAAGTCTTCTTCCTTTTTGTTTCATGGATACTCTGTACATATTTAAGTTGAAATATAATGATATGCATAGTTGCATCAGAACTTTAGTAATATAATTACTTTGTGATATTCCTGTGCCAATGCCATTCCTTTGTGCATCAAAATGAAAGTCTGTTTAGAGAGATTATTTGATTTACAGAAAGCAGGTTTGCTTTTCAATGATCTATTTTCATTTCTTCGCAATTGCTTTAATTATTTTATTAATTTTTGAAATCGGGTCCCCGAACTTCACATTATTTGGTTACAAGATGGTTGTAGTGATTTCTCCATCCCTTTCTACACTTAAAATTCATTTGGTTGTTTTTAACTTTATTGTCCAAAACATTTTGTTAATATCATCATTTGTTTGTTATTTACCTCGGTAGGTGTGGGTAAGAGTTGCCTTCTTTTGCGATTCTCAGATGGGTCCTTTACCACCAGTTTTATCACTACCATTGGGTGTGTATAATCTGAACTTTCCAGTTTACAAAATATCTAGACTAATGTAATCAAACTCCTCATGTATTATATTTTATATGCAGCATTGATTTTAAGATAAGAACCATTGAGCTGGATGGAAAACGGATTAAGCTTCAAATTTGGGATACAGCTGGTCAGGAGCGCTTCCGTACTATCACAACTGGTAATTTTGATATTCTCAACTTATATTATTTCAATTATATATCATCTATTACTGTTTGGATGACCATGGGGAAAATTGTAATTGTGGACATTCTATTTATCTTCAATTTTCATAAAAAATTGAAAAGACATAAAAGACCTTTTGTTGATGCTGCTGTAGAAAATAAACCTTTGATATATGAGCCAGGAGACTGCTGAAGAAGATTGTCAATTGTGGATATTGTGGCGCTAATGTTCCTGATATTTAGTTGCATTAACTTTATGGAGGATTGTCCCAACACACTGGTCTCAATGGGGGATGTAGTGTATGGGATATGTAGCTACATTCAGGTTGTTGTTATAGTGGACCATACAGTGCGGGACTCCGTACCAGTGTTTATGTAACCGGACGTTGTTCTAATGTACGCATAGAGCAACAATTTGAACATGCCTAAACCTCCTCTCTGTTTGGCTATAGTTATGTGCCATCTTGTGTACTTTGCTAGTGCATCTTCACCTAGCCATGATAGATTTCATGTCCAGACACTCAATAATAGGGTTTACTGGCAATGTCTTTTGCTCATAAAAGCATGCACTCTGTAGTAATTGGTGATGTTCAATTCAAGCCCAACTACCTAGCCTTTTCTATTTTTACAGCTTTAACTATATGCAAAATGTACTGTTGGGATCTCTTAAGTTGACATATTTGTTGTTCGATTCAAAGTTTTGCACTAATAACTTCCGATCTGTCTTTGCAGCCTACTATCGTGGAGCCATGGGAATTTTGCTGGTCTATGATGTTACAGACGAGTCATCTTTTAACAGTAATCTCCATTCATTTTTCCTGTATTTCTTTAAATAAGTGGGCTAGTCATGATACTAGAAAGATTAGTATTCATCTTCTTTTCTGAATGATTCTGTAACGTCTTCTTCTTAATATTGGCATGTTGTGGTAGTGTTCTTTATTTATTGGGGTAGATTCAGTGATTTTATGCAATTTTTTTCTTAGCATATGCATCTCAGTTATCCATTCTCTAATAAACTTGGCATTTATCATTTCAGACATAAGGAATTGGATCCGCAACATTGAACAACATGCTTCAGACAACGTTAACAAGATTTTAGTAGGGAACAAGGCTGACATGGATGAAAGCAAAAGAGTACGTTACAATCATATAATTATACTCTTCATCAACTTCTGTTGCAGCTTAGATTTCTCAAACATTCGTCTGGGTTATCTGACTGGGTTTGCTATTATTGGTTTCTCACTGAATTAGCATTCTGATTTTACACTCTTTCACTCATCTATTTAGGCTGTGCCTACCTCGAAGGGTCAAGCACTTGCTGATGAGTATGGAATCAAATTCTTTGAAACGGTAAACATCAATATCACTGGCTGATGATCTATTGAACTAATGTGTATATTTGCTGAAAGATTCTCTATTCCGCAGAGTGCTAAGACAAATCTAAATGTTGAGGAAGTCTTTTTCTCAATAGCGAAGGACATAAAGCAGAGGGTAGCGGATAACGATTCCAAAGGAGAGGTATATTTTGTTACTTAATACATTTGTTCTTACTTATTCGATGTAGGAATGGACACTCATTATCAGAACAAATCTTGCTTATGAATTGCAGCCATCAACAATCAAGATTAATCAACCTGATCAGGCTTCAGGGACTACCCAAAAATCAGCCTGCTGCGGTTCTTAAAATGACCAATTTCTCTGAGCAGAGGTACATTCTGAGGTGACTCTACTGTCTGAAAAAAGCAAAGAGAAGAAAAAAAAATGGTTAAGATACACTAATTGTGATGACTAAAATGTATTAAGTGCTTGTAATTCTTCTTGCTGTTACCATTCTTTTGCATATTGTTTTAGTGTGAATGTAGTGTTCATTTTTTCTTCTATTTATCGAAAATTTCAATTTGAGGCAAAACCAGTTCTTGTGTAATCTGTTGCTGACGACACAGGTTTCCTCTCCTATCTCTTGCATCATTTGTCTTTGCACAATGAATGTTTATATGATTCTTTTTATTTGTTTATTCAAAACACTTTGGTATAACTAGCCTGTATATACATGTCTGATAATCTTCATTATTGTCTTATTATTTTGAGATTCTGTTAGTCTTTCTTACCATATTTTATGTATATATAAACATATACAGAGAATCATGTATTGATCTTAGAAGACATATCAGCTTCAAGCATGTTTCTGTACAAAGCATACATATACAAGTAACATCGATGGCACCAGAACGGATAAATACATGATTCTCTAATCAAACACTTAACTATATATAAAACAAATCATCGCAGCAAACCAGCATAATTACCATAAATTGGTTCCAAAACAAGAAAAAACATATGATATGCCTATGCACATTTTGAAAACTGCCCCTACTATGAACAAGCATCTTACAGGTTCAATTCCTCCTTTCCATATATTCGCTGAAGCTCGCGAGTTGCTGCTTGGAAGGATTCTGAAAATGGATACAAAACCGAGAAACATTTCAAAGAGAACAACTGAATCCAAAAATACCAAGAAAAACAGCATTAAGGTTCAATTACATGAATTCTTCACTTCAATCCAACTCAAGGAAAACAGATAGAGATCTTAGTTACCTTTCCAACTGCGAAAAGCTTTCTGATTAATAGGTGCACCGAAGACATTTTGAATAGTATCAAACAACAGGCTTTCTGGAGTGCTCCTTAATTCTTGTACAATTTGATAGATAGTCTTCCCATTCTCAAAGTAAATGTGATTGTTGGGATGTTTTGTTTTGCAACCAGCATGGCGCTCAAACTCGTAAGCATTCAAAACCTTATATATATACAAGAAGGTAAATAGAAATATCAGCTATGAAAGGGTTTAACAACTAGGTTTTCAATACAGTTGATGACTCACCTTGGCGAAATTGCATGATTGGCACCCACAAAGATAGCCAGAACCTTTGATGACACCACGAAGCTCCTAGTTATTACAGGCAAAAAGGAAACGATTAAGTCAATCATGAAACTAAAAATCATTAATGGAAACGAACGGAAGCATTCTGGTGATGACTTACCTCCCGTGATACAGACACATACTTCACAGGTACCCCATCAAGCATACCCGTTGATATTAAACTTCTAACATTTGATGGGAAGCTGTTTGGAGCTTCCTTTTTGGATGATTTGGCATCCAGTTTAATCTTCGAAAAACCATCAGTTTTTGACTTAGCAACTCTTGGTGAAGCCACAACTATGTTCAAATTCGGCGCATTCAAGTTTTTTGTAGGGGCTGCTTCTGCAAGCTGCATGGAAGACTGGTTATATGCTTGATCATAGTTGCTAATGCGTTGGCCCACAGGGATAATTTCATGGTCATCATGAAACCCAACAAAAGATATTATATTTGCATCTTCCTTTGTGTAGGTGTCAGACAAAGATATAACACCATCATCTCCCTTTATGTAAGTATTAGCTGGTGATCTAATGTTGGCATCTCCTTTGTCATAAGTATGATCCATATATGTGACATTCTCATTCTCTTTACCATAGATCTGCCCAATTGTCATATAACTACTCTGATTTGAAGAGAGACCAGCGGACAAGTCGGTGTTAGTTTCCAAAGTAGCTTCACCACCATGTTCATTCTGTGTCTGCATACCATTGTTGGAGTCCTTAACCTGATTGACCTTTACTTTTTTGATTCCTCCCAAGCTAAAACATGATGCTTCAGGATCTTCCATAGAATGTGACATTGTTAACCCAGTAGATGCATCTTCCGCAAAATGATCTTCATCACCCTTTCTTCTCATCATATCATCTGTTCCAACTGAGGAGACATTCCTTTCATCATATGTGGCAGCCCTAACAGACTCAGATCCTCCAAAGAACTGACCCATAATGCTTGGAACTGATGGAAAACTAGATGTGTTGCCCCAACAAGCAACATTACAGATTTCAATGTTTGATTTACAGTTGTTTGGGGCCTGTACAGCTTGCTTCTTGTTGAGAAAGAGCTCCGGTTCACCAGCATTGACAAACCATTGATGGGATCGCTTTGTTTCAATCCTGGAAGAGTTATCAAATGTTGCATCTCCTTCAGTTATATGCCCGCTTCCTTTGGCCATCCAGAAGTCCTTGTTCTGAAAAAACAGCAACGAACAATGATTTCAACATTGAACATTGCCAACAGAACAAATAGAATGTAGAAACAGTAACAATTAACATAATAACAAATAACAAAAGGCACTTTGCTCCAAGCATCAAGTTTCCGGAGCACCTATCTATTTCATTAATTTTAGTAGATATGAAAACCCAATTCAACTCATATTCTCAAATTTCCATAAAAAGCCATGAAATAGGGAAAAACCCTCTAAATGACCACATATAATCAAGAAAGAAATGCATGATCTTCCTCACAACTATACAATAAGTATAAAATTATTTGATACAGACAATACCAACATCATTGAGAAGAATTATCAGTTACAAACAGTTTACTAATGGCAACAAGGCAGATAAATATCCTTCAGCAATAATTAGATATCACTCAAAGTATTCACATCATAAATCCTTCTGCTCTTGATTTTGAGTCCTTCAAGAAATGAAAAAACACCACATAGCTATTCCTTCAATAGATACACGTACACTCATTTTAACTCACAAGCTATTATGTAATTACTATTAAAAGATAAATCTACAAGATAATAGAATTCTTAATAGAAAGACTCAACACCACCCGATTCCCTTAAACAAGCTATAATTGCTTAATCCAAAAACATACATCAAGCATTATTATCAAACAATATGTCATCTACCAACAGCAACAAAGACCGAGAACAAAATTTTAACAGCTCTAACCAAATTCGAGCCCGTAAGAGGTCTTAATGATTATTATCAGTTCCAAGTCATAAGATCCACAGACATACACATTGCTGCTATATTACCAACTCATTTCCCTTGGAGCAAAAATTTATATCGAACAACTACAAACATATCTCCATTCTCTGCACTCACAAATCACAATCATAAGAAACCAATCTAAGATCCCATGAACTGAAGCCAAACTTCAACAAAATAGTTGATCAAAGCAAAACCTCATCATAACTCAACACGGTAGTAGTCATTAAGGCTAAACTCTGGCTGTAAATGTTGTTTGGGATGAACAGAAAATGCATGCAACAATCACTCATTGAACAAATTCAAAATAGAAAATGCACAACAATCAGACTCTGATATGAACTTATGACACCGAACTCAGAAGCAAACATCACTTGCATGCATGATTTTCTACAATAACACATCAATAAATCACCACTCTCAATACATTACCAATTCAAGAACCATCAACAACAACAGAAACAAAACCACAGTAACTAACCTATCTCTCTCTCTCAATAATAATTTAAAAACTAAAAAATAAAAAATGCAGACTCACCATTTTGCGTCTGTACAGAGCAGGAGACCTCCAGATGATATATAAACTGACTCAAGCAAATTCTGCACACAAACACACTAAAACGACTGCACATTTAGCTCATTACACGACAAACTGACACACTAAACGAAACGTAAAATTGACAACATAAAGTTCAACAGACAATTGTAAGTGATCATCATCCACACTAAACTTGTACAGAGAAATTGAATTGTTCTATCAAATACACCTTCATTTCAAAACACACACTACTTCAATTTCAAAACTAGTCAACATGCAATTTCATTCAAAATAGAAGAAAACGACAGCGAAATTCTCTCTATCTCCATACCTGAAATAATCACCTGAAACCTAGACCAACGGCCAATCTCCGGTTACAACACCGTGGATTTTCCGACGAAGCGATGCCGGAACCGATTTGAGGGATAAATTTGAAATTGAAAATTTAAAAAATAAATAAAATAAAAGAGAGGAGAAGAGAGAGAATAATGTTTGTGAGCAGAGCAGCACTCAATCTTTTCTCGTGAGAGGAAATTTATATTTAATAAAAATTCTGTAATGGTGCACCCGCTTGCATGTCATACTATCATGACACGTGTGAGATGATGATGAATCTATCCCGTTGGTTCACAACTGCTCTGATGAAGGGTGTTTCCGTCATTTAGTGAGAATTGTGATGGTAATGTGGACTCTCACTGTATGAACACGTGTCAACTGATGACTGGATTACGCTTTAGGTTTGGTTTGTTCACGCAGCCAATCATGTATTATTTGATTAATCCGGATAGAATAGAAAATAAAATTTGATTTAAAATAGAATTCATATCATATTTCATTAAAAAATAATAATAAATAATAAATATAAGTGAATCATTGGGCTGGACCTTATAATAAATAATTGTAAGTTACCGGTTTCTTTCACATTTCACATATAAGTGTATGTTTGGCATTAGCCGTTAGATCAATCCGTGTTTTAAATAACGGTTCTAGTTAAATTAGATTTTAAATTAACTGTAAAGTTAGTTATTAGATTGAATATTTGGTATTAATTTTAATTTTTAAATTAACTGTTACATATAAAATTATTAAAATTTATTACAGATATAAATATAATTCAGAAGATAATGATATAATTAATCATAAGATAAAGGTTAATAAAGTAAATCTCTATTAACGTTTGGGTTGAAAGTTATAAAAAAAAGGTTTTTTTAAACATTATCTTAAACGCTAATTAAAACGTTAAACGCTAATTGAAACGTTATTACTAAACTCGTATTTTTAAATAAAAAAAAAACTAATATATGATCTAAACGATATCTAAAACGGTAACCGATATCTAAAACGGTAATCGAGAAGTTTTTCCAAACAAGGCGTAAGTGTGGTGAGATTTGGCGATCACACATTTTTGCTGTTTCAGGTGAGTTAGCTTGGAAATTGTTGGCTGCTGCTTGGCTTACTATAAAAATTGTGACCATTTCATGAATTTAATTAATGGACTGGATCTAAATTTTACATCTGCATGGGCCTCTTTGACATTTTGAATTGGGTCTATTTAATTCCTTTTGTATTAATGATTTATACAAGTAGTTTCTTCAAAAAGGAATAAGAGGATGTTTCTTTGTACTTGATGACGTTCTCGAGCTTTATTTGTTTGCACATAATACATGCGTTGTTTTTCTTATTTTTTTATTTATTTTTTTTTTTTAATTCTAATTTCATTTTAATATCACTTAATACATTTTCATAGTGTAGTTTTTTTTAATTTGATTTTTTTTTTTCAAATATTATTTATTAATGATTTATATATATATATATATTCACTATCTCGCTTTATTCAATTATGATTTTTTTTTCTTTTAGTGATAAATGGAAAAATATTAATTTTTTAGGTGATTATAAATAATTTTATTATTTGTAATTTTGTTAAAAGTTATTATTTAATTTTATATTTTAATTTATTATTTGTTTTGATTTGATTCAATTTGATTTAACTTATTTGATTTAAAAAAATATATCTATATTTAAATATGAAAAAATAAATATTTAAAACAACTACATCTTAAAATTCAGGTATACACGATACATATTTCTTAATCTTTAAATTAAATGAATAAACCACCTTCAAAAATTCAAACTTGAACTTTGAAAGTGGATTTTTTTTTTTCAAATATTTAGATAACTTTGAATAATTAATAATAGTTTTTTAATCTGAATTGTACTCACATGTTAATTGGAACTTTGTTTTAACGTATTTAATTTTTCAAGTTAAATTTTACTAAATATTTTTTTAACATAAAATATTATTGTGTCAAACTCAATATTATATCGGTAATACACTGAGACAATACCTCATATATAAAGTATCCACAAAAATTCATTAGTATGAGATCTTTTTGGTGAGATACTTAAAAATAAATTCGTGAGGACTCAATCCTGATCCAAATGAGACATTATCATATTGATGATAGGAGTTGGAGGAGCGGTTTCGGGAGGTTCAACAAGTGATATTAGAGTATAATTCAGAGGTGAAGCCTGTGATTAAATTTGTGGCGTGTATTGTATAGAAAGTTTTGCTGATAATACAGTGGATCCCGTGGGTTAATAACGATGGTATAAGATGATTTGATGGATCAATATATTATCTCAAGGGGATTCTGATGATTTAGGGAGAGCATATTTCGGTTTTTATAAAAACTGAATCGAAAAAAAAAATCGGTTCAATTAATGAAAATATGTATATATTTTATTTTCGGTTAGTTCGGTTTGGTTAACCAAAAATTGGAATTCGGTTTTCAGTTTTGATGTTGGAAAATTTCGAAAAACTGAATATTATTACTTTTAGGATTCTCTATTAAAATTTATTAGAAAAAATTAATTGTTTTTAAAAAATAAGTAGATATTTCGTTAATTTATTTGATTTTCAATTAATTTATTAAAAATTGGGAGTTTTATCTTACAAAATAATAATAAAAATTATTTATTTTGAAAAATATAAAATTTCAATTAAATTTTATGTTTTTGTTAATATTTTGGTTAACCGATTTAAATTCGGTTCAATTATCAATTTTTATAATTTGAAATTTGGTTAACCAAAAATTGAAATTTCATTTTGGTTTCAATTAACTGAGTACTCTGCCATATGATAATTAATAGACTGAGAAAATTATGCGATATGTGATTATTGATTTGAAAGATTGGTGAAATAACTCGAAGTGAGACTCCACCTTCTAGGTAATGGTACCTTAAAAACAAATTTGCGCAGACGAGACCTTTGCACCAAAGTAAGTGGACAATATAAACTAATTTGATAATTTGGAGAAGCAAGTGTAGGAGGTCCAACAATTCTAAATTTAGTTTTATCGTTATTTTTTTCCTTACAAATTTTAATCGTTCTTTTTTATTTTCTTTTTTTTTTAAAAACTATTTTTAGTTAAGATTTATTATATTGTTAAATATTTATATTTCTTTAATATTAATTTTCCTTTTCATTGATTTATTAATAAATTTTTTTTTATCTAACACCTATTGTAAAAGTTATTAAATATTTTTGCCTAAAAAATATTAATTTTAATATAATTTGAATATTTTATTAAAAAATATTATTATTTAAATTTGTTATGACATTAAAAAATAAACGATTTTAATTTTTACGTTTACAATGCAGATATTTTAATTTATTTAAAGAAAAAATAATAATAATAATAATCGCAATAATAATAATAAATTTGAAAAGGTGGACAAATTTTATTTTCCATTATTAGCATAGTTCCAAAAGGTTTGGAGTTACATTATAATTTAAATTTGAAAAAACGATTTGGGAGGACGACCTGGATTAGGAGCATCATGGAGTGGGTTGGGTCCCGTCGGAACTTTTCTGTTTGGATGTAATGGAAGTGGCTTCTCCACCATTGGATGTTCTCTCCACTTAATCTCGGAATTTATGCAATTCATAGAAGAACAGAGGATTAGTAATGCAATTGACATAACAACTTCAAACTTCATTGTATTGTTCTAAATAACTTTAATCTTATTCAATTTATATATTTGTATACTTTACTCATTAATTATAAATATAATAAAATTCAACCTGTTTAACTATTTAATGAGTATATCATTTGTAAGATATAATATTTGAAATGTATTTGTTTAATTTTAATAGCCTCATATATGATATGAGGTGTTATTATTAAATTTAAACATAGTGTAATTAAAAATATTTATTAGTTTAAGATTCCACATTTAATATTTATGTATAAATAAATTCATATATTTATAAAAAAAAATTAATATTAAAAAAATTCATTTGAATTATTTATAATTGTGAAAACTTTAAGAAATAGGATTTTTAAAGTTTAAAATACAATTATAGGTCTGTCTTGAAAAACATACAAAAACAGACTTTTTAAAATTTAGTTTTCACTCCATAGGCCAAATTTCCCAAAATACCCCTGAAACTTTACAATTGACAGATGCCGTGAATTATGCTCACAGTATGTGAATTACGCTCACAGCTATGAATGAAGTGAAAATCAAAATTTAGTTTTGCAAACTTTTCAAAAGTGGCCTATAATTGTATAGTAAACTTTTGATGGCCTAAAAATCCAATGGACTCTTTATAATTTATCTGATTACACAATTTTAGTATACTCAAATATTATTCAACTTTTTATTTTTTTTTAAAATAAATCTTTAAAATTTATTTTTTGACAAAATAAAAAAAAACAAGTCTTTGCTAGAAATAATAATAGTAATAATAATAAATTTATAATACATATATATATATATAATATATTTTTAAAAACTCTAAAAACAAAGAAAATTAAAATAAATTTGAATTTTAATAAAAAAATATTGGTTAATTTATCACATCAAATTATGTACTAAAAGTTCTCAAATACTCAAAACTAAATAATATATATAAATATAAATATAAATTAAATTAAAAAGTAAATAAAAAATAATCCGGTGGATTATATACTATTGGTATAGATTTATTTTCTTATTTATGTTTTTTTTTTTAAAGAAAATTAAACTGACATATTTTCTCATTATATGTTAACAATTTGTTGTAAATTCATATGAATGTGCATAAAACTAACATAAAACAAGATTTACATAAAACTAATGTAAATATATCCATATAAATATATAAAACGAATGAACAAATAGAACTCCAAAAATGGCACGAACCAAGAAGCTGGCCAATACACAATGTATAAACATAACAAAATTACTGTACCACCCCTAAACTAAAACTAATTAAAAAACCACCCCACAAATATCATCCTATGCAACCCAGAGCTTCAAATAATCGCTAGGCAAATTGAAATCAAAAGACGAGAACACTCTTTTACTGCTATTCGATTTCTTCATAACCGGAATCGGAAAAAGCGTCTGTGTCACCAAATCTCCACCGTGATCTCCGCTCATCGCCGCCGTTCTATGTCTCCTCATATGTCCACCAAGAGCCTGTCCGATCGGAAACTCAACGCCGCAGATCGAACACTCGTGAGTCTTCGGCTTCTTTGGAGACTCCGGTGTCTCCAAAGTCTCTGCTCCGATGAGTTTCGGTTTCTTGTGACTTGCACGGTGGCCGCCAAGAGCTTGAAACGACGGAAATTCCTTGTTACACGTTTTACACGTGAACACACGCTTTGTTTGATCGGATTCTAACGGTGTCGTTTCACCGACTCTTGATAGAAGCATTAAACAAGTCGCTGCACTCTCTTCTCTTTCTCTCTTCATTGTGTTTGTCTTTGTTTGTGTTCTTCGCTTGATTTGGTTTTTTGTGTTTGAGTAGTGAAGAATACGGAGTGAGTGGTTGTATTTATAGTTTGTTTACGCTGCTAGTTTGAAGAGTACGATTGATTGGTTGATTGGTTGGGTGACGTGGATCAAATGGCGGTTATGTCCTTGTAAACTTGGAGGCTAAGAAATTGAATGATGAATGGTTTTTATGTAAATATGTGCTTGTTTTGGGGTTATAATTGATTGGAAAATGTGGGCCTGGGTTTGCCACGTTGGTTTCGTGACCGCGTTACTGAGTCGAAGTTACGCGAGAAGTTGGTTATAGGAGGCAATGTGGATGAAGTCTGCAATATTGTATGATTCTTTTGACGTTTCTAGACACTTTTACTAGTTGAGTCGCACTTTCTGGCGTCTGTGCATCACTGCTTATGTGTTACTTTTCCAGATTTTCCAGATTTTTCTTTTTTAATAAATTTAATTAATTAAATATACTTTTTTATGTTTTAATATATATTTTTCATATAATTTAAATATTTATATTATGTTTTCATAATGATAAAATAATAATTTTTAAAAATAATATAATTATTTATATAATAGGATAAGATATTTATTTTTTTAAATAAAAATATAATTATATAATCAAAATAAAAATTAGATGATAGTTTAATTCACACCAAATTTTCAATAACTATTATACTCTTTCTGTCCCACTAATCTTGCAACGTTAGGTTTTTACACATTTATCGATATATAATTTTAATAATAAATATTTTTAATTATATACGATTAAAAATTATAGTAATTTTATATTTAAAAAATAAATATTAAATGAATAAAATTAAATCTCACTTGACTATAATATAAATTCTAATATGTGAAATAAGATGAGTTGATGAATAGTAATTTGAGAGGGAGGCAGTAGATTAAATCACAATTTTCAACAAAGTTAATTAAAAATAATAAGTTGACTAACTATGTGTGATAAATTTCAATACAGGTAAAATTCTTTTTTAACTTTCCAAATCCCAGTTTTTATTTGCCTATAGAATTTGATCGATTTGATTTATAAGAATCACACGAAACTGGTTGGTCAACCAACTCGGTCAATTTTTAACAACAAATATTCCGAAGACTCCACGTGTGAAAAAGATGAGATTTGATTGGCTAACAACAATCCTGAAAAAATCTGATTTCAAAGGCGCGTGGAGGTGAATGTTAAAACAAGACACTGGATTGAGTATGAAAGCGAGTGGAAAAGAGAGAATTAAAAAAAGAGCGAAAAGCGGGAACACAGTAAGAAGAATATAGCCCGAGTCATGAAACGTGGGTAGCAAGTATTAAATTGTTGTTGTGGCGTCTAGTATTGTAGCTCAGTTTACGCGGTGTCGCATTCTTTTTTGAGGCTTGATCACTACTTTCAGTGTCACCTTCGTCTTTCACACACATAAGTAGTTACCTACTTGTGTCTTAGTTTGTAACTTGTCTTGTGTTGTTTGGCTACTTATTTCCAAATATTTGACTTTAACAAAAACATTACTTGAAACATATTGTTATAATTAGCTCCTACACACTTCATAAAATATTTTAATAATTATTTTTAATATAATTTTTTTAAAATTTTAAATATAATTATAGATTTATTTTTAAAAAATTACATAAACAAAATTTAAATTTTTTTTAATGTTATAGTTTATAGAGTGGAATTTAATTAAAATTATTTTATAAAATTTTCTAAATAAATCTATAATTTTATATTTAAATATTTTATATTTTTTTAAAAAAAATTATATAATTTTATAAAATACTTGTTTTAATTAATCCTTTTATACTTTTATTTTTATGTGAGATTGTTTATTTTATCACCTACTTAATTTTAATCCGTCGTAATATAGTAATGGTATTTTTAGATGCTTTGTATATATGTCATATGTCACGTTTGACATCATATAATCCAAAAGATTAGCATTGACGTGGTTTAATTAACGATCTAAGATAGAAATGTATATATGGGGAAATAAATAAGACAAATGTTAATACAAATCGTGAAATATTACAAGTATGAACCAGCACTTCAAGATCTCGTATAATCTCTAAACTAGTTAATGAGTCTTTAAAACCAGGTTGTCATTATAATCCCAGACAAAATCATACAAATCTAGATTCAGAGTCCATCTGAAGATAAGTCTTATGTCGACATTGTTAAAAAAAAATAATAATAATAAAATAAATAGATTTCCTGTTGTACTTCTTGCATGACAGGTTGGTGGTACTTTAGTCATGCATTACTTACTTTTCATGTTTGATTGATCTACTAACTTGCTTTACCTGTAAGTGTTGATAAAGTTGGTATACTTTCTGAAAACACAACCTATCCCATAGTTCATTGTAGTCAATTTCCAGGAAACTTCTTTATCCACTAATATGACGTGTTCAGCGTTTTCAGACATTGGAAACACGAATCTCATAATAATGCTGAGGGAAGTGTAATCATAAAGTACATATAATTTTCAAAATCTGGACTGTTTCAGACATAACATTCATATTCAAACCTCATGTGGATAGTATAGTAGATAATGAGACAAGTTACTAGGAAACTTGTTAGGAAGTTGTTTAGAAGATTAAAAAGTCAACAACCTGGCTGTGAAAAGAATATTGCATGTTTTCACTTCTAAACTGAGTTTAGTCTACTTAGAAAATTTTCTATTTTATTCCATGAGTCATCTTCCGTTCTCTTTAAAATAAGACAAAAAATTAAACCATTTTATTTTATTTTTTAAATATAAAAAAGTTTTCAATGTGAGTGAGATTTGAACTTCAAACTGGGATTAATATAATAAAAATAGATGAGTATGGTTAACCTATTTTATTATTGTTAATTTCTCAAACGGCATGTAGCATGGAGTGAAGGAAATAATCATTTATTGATATAATTTTATAGAATATTTTAGCCAGGTTTACCTGCTAAAGTTTAATATTAGTCAATGTGATGTAGCTTTCACAATTATCACGAATCTTCGATGGTATGGTGAAAATTAACACAGTCATGACATGCGAATTGCTTGGTATCTTCATTTCATGGCTTGTTGCATGCAATGTTCATACATTTAAATTCAAACGTTGTACTCATGAAAATAGTGGAAAACGAACAGAAAAGTAATCAAAAATAAAATAAAATTTTGAGGATTAAACATTTCATTTGTTAGTATTTCAATCTTTTATTATAATAAATTCTTTAAAATAGACTTAGTAAAATTAAATTTAAATTTATATGTAAATTTAAAATAATTTGTAAAAATAAAATTTTATAAATTTTGGTTTCAAAAATAAAATATTTTTAGGTAAATTTGACGTATTCACGGATTATAACGCGGATCGCGACCAATTTTTATAGAAATAAAATTTATAAAGTTTATTTTTAAAACTTTTTAAGACTGATTTATTCTATAATTTTAAAAATTTGTATTATAATACCGAGATTAAATTTTGTCAACATTATAAATAAAAATATTTTCAGTATTACTAAAAAAATTCACTTTTTAAAAGAAAATATTTTTTCCTATTACAAATTTCTAAACAGTTTATGAGCACTCACGTACTGCTCTTTTGAAATTTGCTGTGTACTTTGTAATAATCTGTGATGAATACAAAATATATATAGCGTTTGGATAATTTATCGTTTGGGAAAAAAATTATTTATTTTTTATTTAATTAGTAATTAGATTTTTTATTAATAATTTGCAATTAACAGCTTAAAATAAATCTCTATAAAATTTAATATGAATTTTACTTTTATTATACTATATTTGTGATTATATTATCATTTTATTGTTATTTATAACAAATACTATTAATTTTAGTATTGTTTTTATCTATTAAAAATGATTAAAAATTTTAGATATTTTTTAAAAAAAATTAATTACATAGTATTATATATTAAACTAAAAATTTTAAAAAAAATTGTTGAAAAACCTAATACATCCCAAAAAAGCCCTCAAGAGATAAAAATTACCTTAATCATTATATAAAAGCTATTAGTCCTTTAACTAAGTAAGTAATGTGAAACTAAACAAAAATATTTTAACTAAACAAATTATAATATAACTTAAAAAATAATATATTATATTTTTACTTCCATATCACACTAATTCAAAACAATTATTTCAATATATAATTGAACTATATCTCACAATTAGATTAGCAACTATAAATAAAATTATAGTTGGTTTATAATTTTTGAAATTTCTAAATACAAAATATAAATGATATCCGGAAGGAGAAAATTGCAGTAAAAACCGTACAATTTACACACCAGCAGTGACGTTACATGGCATGTACTATATATATAGATACATGAAAAAGAAGAACATTCGAAGTTGAAGTCAATAAAAAACCAACTTTGATTTCCACATTTGATCGCTCTCAGGATGACTTCACTAATTAAAATTTGTTGTTATAAAACGACCGTCAGCTCTTGCGTTTGGCGTGGGTTATTAAAATATAGAATAACGGACTTGGTGTTGGTCACCAGCACTCAAATATTGACAAAAGTATTAGAATATGTGCTTTGCCTAGCAACTACTTCTATCTACCACATATAACAATAACAGTGTTAATGTGTTAATTGGACTACTTGTACAGCATTAAGAAATTCATTGCACCTGGTCTTCCTATGAACGACTTCTCACAAAAGATAAAATGAGACTATTATTAATTTTATTATATATAAAATTATTATTATTTTAAAGAAGAATTATAGTAATAGACTTGAAAGATAAGAAGTTATAATTTTATACAGTACTAAATTATTTGAATTATAATATTTATTTTTTTAAACAAATTATAATATGATATTTTACATAAATTATTTTAATTCCACCATACATTTTTAAAAGTTTAACAACATGTATTATATATATATATTTGAATTTTATTTTTGATAATTAAAATAAAAAATGAAATTCCACTATTATAATAAAAATATTATATAAATATTTAAAATAAATAAATAAATTCAAATATTTTATCCACTTCATAAATTTCTGATATCATATTATATAGGAAAAAAAAACATTTATTATATATGTATACATAATAATATGTTCCATTAACATGAATAAATTAAAAAAAAAAAACAAGATTTATTTATTAAATCTAAATTATCTCAAAAAATAAAGATCACAGTCACAGTCAGTTCCAGAAACCTCCACTAAAACTGTTAAAATACCAAATTTACCGGGTGTAATTCTTTTCACTTCTAATCCAAAGCAAAACAAAATAAAACTAAACACACCTGTAGAAAAACATAACAAGAGATGCACGTGACAGTCCCGTGCACTTAATTTGTCATCTACTTCTCTTCTTCACTTCACTGTCTATCTGTCACCTGCTCACTAGCTGATGCTCTACTAATTATCATTCACCGCCTCACCTCCTGCTTCCACATCGATCATCGCAATACCCGATCCGAACCGATCCGACACCAACAACCCGAACCGAATCTCAATCGGATTGGTAATATCAACAAAAAGAATTATAATGAAAAGAAAAAAGAAGACATCGCGGGCACGACCAGTTCCGTTGCAAATGGAATTTCCAGAGCCTTGTAAAGCATTGCAGATTGTGGACCCCACCTCCGAAAGCTTCAGCAAAGCTCCGTTCACTTTGCCTCTCGGTTGGACTGTCGTCAAACGCCGTCGCTTCTCCGGTTACCCTGGCCAAGTCGACAAGGTCTTTTTTTAATTTAATTTTATTAATTATTTTGGTTTTGGTGTTGATGGTGTTATTCAATGAAATTGTTATTCTGATCATGATTTGATTTTTTTTTTTAATTTTATTATTATTATTTTTTAATTATGAAATGGGGAAATACATGTTTTGATTTGTTTGCCTTACTTGCTGTGTTAGAGAAATGGTAAAGAAAAATGTGAATTTGAGTAAATTCTGTCCTAATTGCCGGAGAGATTTTATAATTTTAATTTTTTTTTTTATTTTATTTTATGTTAATTTGTTAGATTTAGTTTATATGTCTATAGAGTTGTGCATTTCCCTTCTTTGGATGGAGATTTGTTGTATGATTTGATCTATTTGCATAGATTGTGTTAGAAAATTGGAAAAACAAATGTGAAGTTTTGTGCATTCTGTTCTACTGATAATTTGTTAGAGAGCTTACATTTTGATGTCAATAATGTAGTATTATTTTGAGCCGGGAACGGGTCGGCAGTTCCGGTCACTTACTTCGATCCAACGTTATCTGAATGGTGAAGCAGAAGTGCCTTCAAGAAGGAGAATTAAAATTAAAGATGTTGAGAAAGCTGTTGAGGAAACATATGTAAGATTTAGAATCTGAATTATTGATGGTTGTTTATAAATTCTTTTTAGAAAGATATGAACATGTGAAAGTTAATTTAGTTGCAGATGCATATGGAGGAAGCTAAGATGCATATAGAGGAAGATATACCTAGTAGAATTAGAAGAGATATTCGGAAAACTGTTGATGAAACATATGTAAGATGTACAGTCTGATTTTACTTGTATAAAACAGTATGTTTGGAGATATGGGTATGTTTTAAGTTAATTTGATTGCAGATGGAACTAGTGCCACGGAGCGATAGGAGTGCTTCATCGTTTGGACTTCCTGATCATTGGATTGTTGAAGAAAGGCCAAGAAGAAATTCTGCTCATCGGGACCGGGTATGATATCATTCTCTTCTCTTTGCTGTGAAAGGAAATCTTGATGTGTACTTTCTGCAAATGTTTGCAGTTTTTAGTTGAAGTTGTATGAAGTAAGTAGTTTTAAGACTCAGGGTTTACTTTGTTTAGTGCTCTCTTTAAGTTTCATACTGCAGTATTTCATTGAGCCAGAGACTGGATATCGGTTCCGATCCCGTGTAGCTGCTTTGAGATACCTTAATCATGTTTCTGGAAGTACATCTCCAGAAGAGCCAAGCGATCAGGCAACTGTAAGAGCATATTTTATCATTCTTGTCACAGTCAATTTGTAGGCTTATACTAATGTCTTAACTATCACTTTTCCATCTCTGAGAAGGAAGATGTTCCTGATAATAATGATGAGGAGGATTTTTCCCTGAGAGCCTATTTGGAACAACTGAATGAAACCAGAAAGATGAAAGCTACATTTGAGGCACCACCACCAGAAAACTGTACCGTGGTTAGTTTGCAAACAAAATGATACCAAACATAAGTTTATAACCTCTGGAGCTATAATTCTCTGTTGGTCTTTCAGGAAAAACCTATTCCGGACCCTGAGCCAGCTGAGACTTTATTGCTGATAACTCCTCCTCCACCGAAGAGAGTGAAATGGGTTCTGGACGGTACTGGAGGGAATGTATGGAATCCTTTCGTTGGTGAAGTTCTGGCAACAGAATCTGAGAAGCAAGAGTGGTCTGAGAAATTTGTATTTTGCATGCAAGACAGATACTGATAAACCTAGTTCTGAAGTGCTTTTGATCTACCACATCTTCTCTACCAGAACATACTTTTTGTATCAAAATTGGCAGTTGAATCATGTATGAAACAGTTCCCTATCCGTTTTATATATTTGGTCTGCATTAAGGATAGAAGCAGAAGAGTGCTTGTAAACTAAAGTCAACTGTAAGTTGACTCAAAACTTGTAGCATTTTTGTATGCTGTCCAATACTTTGAGCATGGTTTCATGATCTAATCCAGTTCTGATTCTGTGTGAAGTCATGTACCCCCATTAAATAGCTGATGTGTTGACCACTATAAAAGATACCACATTGATAAGCATAGTCACAAAATGAAACTAAAATTGACTTGTTCAAAAGTTCTCAACAAAGTCAATAGTGTTCTGCTAAGTTCTCATCTATGTTACTTACCTGGTAGTCTCTCAACTTATTCACATTCACCTAATGCACCTATTTCCTGAAATCTATACACTTCAAACTCAGTAGGGTGAAAAAGATGAAAAGCAAATAATTCCTACAATCTTCAGTGAGAGAACTTGTTTTAAGAAGCCTCTGCAAGTAACAGATATTTATTTATTGTTCTCCAACAAAAAGGTGTTCGACCATGGAACTAAGGCAGTGACTTAGTGAACAAGCATCTCGACAGTGCATCCCTAACCCTAGCACCCTTGGCGTTGATATCTCCACAGACTCGTTGGCGATAACCAGGATCATGATCATAGGATAAAGGCATTTCATCCTGAACATCATCTTCCAAATCGATAACAATGTTATGAAGCAAGCAGCAAACAAGAATTATCCTTGGCAACTTATGTTTATCAGGTCTCCACATAACTCCTTGAATGACCTTCCACATGTCTTTTAGCCTCGCCAATGCCCTTTGTGCCACCATATGAGTTGCAGAGAGCCGTCTGTTGAATTCAATGCTTGATTCTGGGAGGTCTTTTCCTTCGTAAGGAGTCATAAGATAGGGCAGCAGAGGGTAGCCTGAATCACCGATTATATACTCTCTTATTTCTGATCCTTCTGAGAGCTCTACATTTTTCCCATTCAGCTTCTCACCTTTGTTGCATAGTTGGTTGAAACTGGAACCAAGGAATATGGACCAATCTTCCATTTTTCCAGGCCAACCAGTGACTACATCCCGGAACCTCATGTCAGAGTCAACAATAGCTTGGAGGACCATGCTGTGATTCTTCTCAGGATCCAACCACACGGTACTTGTAGGCTCTGATGAGGATAAGCACATCATTACATGAGTGGTATCAACCACACCACAACAATTTGGGAGGCCGCGGATTTTCTGGAACTTGGATTTGATCCGAGTCATTTCAGTTTCAGAGGTAGGCCACTGCAGATGCTTGAGTCCTGTTTCTTCCAAGGCCTCTACGAAACGCCAGGTTACCTGGGAGACTGTTGAGTGATGCAAGCCACATGATTCACCAATGGTCATCAATGACTCACCTGAGCCCAACCTTCTTAAGGCTATAGCTACTTGATCCTGAAAACTCAAGTTTTTGCCATTTGAAAATGTCACGCCACCAGCCCTGATTGTCATAGTTTCCTCCACAAGTGAACATATGTAATCAAATGTCTTTTTGGAAACCTTGAAAATGGATTTGTACTTATCAATGCTTTTTGGAGAGTGAATGCCTGCAAAGTATTACCTTAGTGAATCATCATGTATAATGTTTGATACTCAAACATTGATGTACTAATCCTAATATGCAGATACTGACAAACTATCTGATAATTTGGGCAAGTTAGTCATACTAACACTCTTCTACTACATAAATTGTTTAATGCATAATTGTTTAGCTAATCATTATCAAACACTGGTTATGTTCGGACAGACTTCGTCTTCAATGACATAGATACTTAGCTGAAACATAAATTTCGCTTTGCATACCTATCAGAATAACGATCAAGTTAATAATGATTTTACATGCGACAAAGTACATGACATTAAACACAGAGAAAACTAGATTTATTCATGACATGGCTTTAGTCCGTGGTTCATTCTAACATAAGAATAATGGACCAGTTATCAACTGATTATGAAAAAAACCAGTGAAGAGAGTAATCAAACTGATATTTTATCATACAACTAAAAAGCACACCATCGCCTTAAAGAGCAGATTGATAACAACCACAATATTGCAGGCACATCAGTGCTCTTGGACATTCTACAGACAGCTTACAGATAGCATTTGCTGCAGGACCGACGGCCTTATGACATTATCACAACAACAGTTAAACCAATGTGGTCGATTTTTACTTCATAAGACAACTTAATAAAGAGTAGGAAGTTCAGTTTTCTAATGTGGTTATATAATGACCTATAATGATTGCCAACACATGAATTAAAATTTTCAAGTACTCAAGATTAAGCAGCTAGAAAAGGTTCGCAGAATAGCAGTCAATAGTACCATAGATCAATTGCATGAGAATGATATTGAATTGAAGCTGAACCTTTGCCAAGTACATGCAACTAAAAGCTTGACAAATTTACACATTCTATCAAAAGGAGGGTCATGGATATGACGGTGAAGATTAAACATATATGAAAGGTTGTTATTCATCTTATTCACTCATAACTGAAAATGCATTCAATTCAAAGTAAAGAGTTGGAAATATTTCATTCCAAAAACCACCAATTTCCCAATTTCTAATACTTTGAACCTATACATTTGAGACATGGTACACATAGTATAATATGCATGCACATCACAATTTTCAGTCACAAATTTAAAAATCACGGCCTGATTGCTCATAAATAGAACTCAACAGTATGGCATTGCTCAATCAAACATAACATCCTTGTACTGATATAAATCAGTTTCCATATGGTGCAAGTACAGTTGGTCTAAAAACCTCATCATATTCATTATCATATCTCAACAACTATCGCAAGCAAAAAAGATTCACAACGACAAACTTTCATAAAAAAGAAATCCCTACATAGTTTACTAGCTGTATCCATTATTCTGTTTCCTAAACAAAATCAATACTTTCATTCAAAGAATTCTTTCATAAATGAACTTTTTAAATATCCATTGCTAACTTCCATTTCAGTAGCTCAACATTATAATAAGGAAGTTTTTAACTTTCACAGTGTAATCATTAACAATGACATCGAAAAGCTTTAAAGCAACATCATACATTGTCAAACCCAAATTATTTACTTCTCAAATTATAAACACGATCTAAACACCATAATGTCTATATATATTTCAATGCTTCAAATTATGATGAATCTCGCAATATAATTCTATAGCAAATCTATGAGCCTCCTGAATTTCCCGAATGCATGGTCAAAAGATAATTGTCATAACCAAAATATTTACTGTCTTTTCTACTTCTCAAATTATAAACACAACCTAAACACCATAATGTCTATATATATATATTAATATCAACCAACCGAAACCAGTTCCAATGCTTCCAATTATGATGAATTTCACAATATAATTCCATGGCAAATCTATGAGCCTCTACTTATTAATCCTGAATTTCCCATGGTATAATAAACCTAATTGTTAGCAAGTATTTGAATGGAACACTAGAAAACAATCAATTTTCCAGTAATATATAAACAAGTCAAAAACTTGGTAAACCTATAACCTATGTTTCTCAAACCTATGCTAAAATACCAAACCTTGAATCTTAATTTTCCACATTCGAGAAAACAAACAATAGATGAACAGAAAAAATCAAAAGGCTCAGATTAGGGATCCTCTTCACAAGTTCCCAAATGCATTACCAGTTAACAACAACACAAAACACGAACAAGACATCAAACACAGCTCCAACCAAACCAACAAAAACAAAAATTGATTACAACCCATCAAAACAAATCTCCTCTGCCATACATTGTAAACAGTCAACAGACCAATATCATCATATCAAAACAACAACATGTAAAGCAGAAACAAACTAAAAGCATTGAAATTTCAAAGATAAATTTTACCATTAATCCTCTGATAAAACTCATGCCACCAATCAACAGACCCTTCTTTCTCAGAAGACCCAGAACCACTTCCTTCATTCTTTTTCTCCAACTTTCGCTTTTTCTTCGACCCTCTTATTGGAGCCATCACTTTGTTTTTTTTAAAAAAAAAATACCCAATTGACCCACAAAGCAGCTCTAGCTCTAACCAACAACAAAACCAAAAAAATAAAATAAAATTGTGTTAGAATTCAACATAAAAGACTAAACCCATTACTGATAAAGACAACAACAGGAGAGTACAGAGGTTAGAGATCATGAGAAGAGCAGTATTGAGAATGTTACATGCACGAAAAGCTTGTAAACGAACAATAAACTATGTGTAAAGTGTGTCAAATTTGGTATTTGAGAGGCGAGAGAGAGAGAGTGGTCCGTATCTATCATTTTGTCAAAAGCATGCAATAACTAATATTGCATTAAATACTAAGACTATATAATCCATTTAAATTGAATTCTGTGATGTAATAAAGGAAATATTGATTGTGGTTTTTGTTTAAGACAATGTGGCAATAGAAGTGAAGGACATGGATATATTGATTTGTCTGTGCTGTTCATTTTTTGTTTTTTATATATATGGGTTGGTGAGGTTTATCAAGTTGTTTTGTGTGTGTAGAGTTTGGAGGCTGCCATGTTTTGATGAATTGCATAGAAATAGAATATTAATTTTTATAGAATAAAATACTATATGTCTATTTTGGTCATATTGAAATATGTTATCCAAATTTCTTTATAATATGAATTTGTGAATTGAAAATTTGTACGGGGAAAGCATGTGTCGTTAACAAATACGAGATGTGTGAGGATGTAAAGCTTAAAGGACTTTTCGGAAAAGAGTCGTTGTTAGTGATTTTAATTTTTAATTTTTTAATTTTTTGGGAAATCTAAGTGTTTGCCTTTCTTGCAAGCGAAAATAAATAAATAAATAATAAAAATTAAATAAAATTGGCAGATTATTATTACAAAAGAGAATGCCTAAGGTAGGAAGAATTCATTTATGGAGAATAAAGATAATGGAGGTGTAATAGTAGTGTCTGACTATTTAATAACAGTACAAGTATTTATGTGCTGATATAACATATGCATTTATATTCACTGGTGTGATATTTCAATAATTTTATTGTGCACCCACAGAATTTATATACGTCAGGTTCACCATCAAATTTACTTTTGTGATGGTTTAGAATATATTTTAATTTCATACTAATATAAAAATATATATTATTTTTATTGAATATACTAATAAATTTATTTATATTAAATTTTTATTTCAAGTGCAATTTGTAAACATATGGTGATATTAAATCATGTTTGATTCATTCAAGTCCATTTAAATTATAAATTGATTTGTTCCTTTCTATATAACCAGCTTATTGAAACAAAGCCTATTAATTGTAATTAGTTAAATAAATTAAATTTATTGTTTATTTTAGTTTTATAAATAATATTTGATATTTATTTTTATATTTTTAATAATATATATTTAATGTTAAATTAATTCTACACTCTTTCTTATTGCTGCGTTTTGTTTTGTGAAGTACAATAATGAAATTACTTATTGTATTAATGTCAACAATCATTTTATTTAAAATGGTTAAAATTTTAAAATAGATGGGTTAGTCCCTACCCACACACCATTGGTCCATTTATTTAAATGGGCAGCTCCATTGGATCTGTTATCATGGGCCCAACGAACCGGACCGATTTGTTACACAGATTTACATATACTAAGCCCATAAATACATTGGGCCAATATTATGGGCCATAGTTAGGCCCAAGCTCTTTTATCAGGAATGGCTCAGTCCAGTACTGTTAATCATCTTTTCTGCTATTCTTCAAATCAATCAGCGAGAATCTAGCTGTACTTCGGCTGGTAAATATCACATCAGAGATTTGACGCCAATAGTAGTAATATTTACCCGTATTAATTTCGATTTTCAACGTTTAAATTGATAATTAATTTTATGTTTAAATTGATAATTAATTTTATATTTTTTTTCTACTGTGAACGGATTCAATAAAGCACTACATTGTCTATTTCGGTAGAACTAGAAAGACCTGAAGTGAAGATCACTCTTGCACTACAAAAGGCACACTTTCTTGAAGAAAGAAGACCTCGAGTTCAACCATTAGTTTAACCCTTTTTTAACATATGGATTCCAAATTCTACAAGCAATTAACCCATGTGAGAGCTCATACTAACTAGCAGACAATCTAGAACAAAATTCTATATATCCCATGTCCCAAAGACATCCATTATAGTCAAATAAAAGGGACTAAATTAAACACTAAAGTTAACACATGTTAATACTCCCTCTGATTCAATATAAGTAAAGTTTTAGACTTTTTCACTTTTATTAAGAAAAGAATGAAAATGACTATATAAACCCTCATTTATATAGTAATAATTACTAATGATAAATAAGGGTATATCAAGAAATTTATTTAACTTTTTATCTAGAAAATCTAAAACATCAATTATATTGGATAATTTCAAATCCTCTAAAACATCACTTATTTTGGATCAGAGATAGTAATATAACTTCAAATCATGAAGAAGCATAATTCAACTCCCACTAACATGATCAAATACCAAGGCACATTTGGTTGACATTATCACTACCGTGCCGTTTCTACCAACTTATATTAGCTAGCTAACATTACCTTATATATTTCGCCTATGTTGTTCCTCTTTTTAAGTCTGTTTCAAATTTACATTACACCTAGATAATAATTATACTTTTCAAACTTCGAGACTTTTGTTGACATTTTCACTATCTCCTCCACATGCCTCCCTGGTGCTGTTTTCCTTCTTAGTTGATGACATTGGTTTTAGCCTTCTTGGTATGCATTTTGCTCTCACTCCATCTTCCTCTGCAAATTGCATCTCCGAGCTTCTACAGACAACATAATCAATTCAATAAATCAGTCATGAATAGGTATGTATCTATATTAGTGCAAACACAGTAGCTTTTGCTTTTAAAACGCTTCCCAGAACAGATCCAAAACATAGCTTTTAAAGTGTAAAAAGTACCCACATGTGTCCACTATCACTGATTTCTCAATGTACTAGCACTACTACTACCCACATGGGCACGGCAGCTTTCAAGTTCACTTCTCTCCATTAAAACAACCAACTCTCGGGTAATACACTATTAATTGTCTCAAACTGAGAGATCTTCAAATCCATATCACCAGAGGAGTCATGATGAAACTCAGATTTGCAATTAATACTAGTACTATACTTTTGAACTAAAGACATGGAACCTGTCTATGACCTGTCATGTACAATATAGATTTCCCAACAGTGAAACTCATTAACTAGACTCTGCCTAGCTCTGTAACAAAAAGGTAAAACAAGTGAAACATATTCAATCAATTTCTCTTCTGACTTGATATTTATGAGTAGCTATGCAAGAAAGGAACAAAGTGTCAACATTTTTGAGTAAAAGTTAATGCCCTCTTTATCAATTGAATCTACAATTCAATACATCACTTCTTCTACCTTTCATATAATCAAATGCAGGTCAAATTAACCCTAGAATTGATTAGTTCTAAGTGGGTCCATATGAACTATAATTGAGAGACATGAAACAGAGGTCCAGTATGGTCTATAGTCAACAAAATTAACAAAAATAGAACCTGAGAACATGTGAATAGCTATGGCTATAAATAGACGATAAATTCGAATAATGGGTTTTGGATTTGAAAGACTCACCGATCTGCATTATACGAATTTGATCTTTTCAATGCTGGGGGTGCGATATCGTCTTTATTGTTGTTGTTGGTCTCGATCAAGCTCCCGCTAAAATATTCTTTATCTTCCAATCTTACCCTTGGGAAATTGGTAATTTCTCTATCGGCATGTGAATCCTTTTTCTCTCCTGAAATTGCGCCACGTGGAAGTCTAGATTTGTAGTGTCCAAGCAATGAGAACCCCTGATCTTTTACCTGAGTGGGACCACAGTCTTTGAACGAGATCGAACCGCAGGATATCAACTGCATCAGGACCGTCGATGCTTTCATTCTCCCACTTGGGTAATTTTCCACCGTTCGATTGTAATTCTCTTCAGGACATAATATCAGCCGTCCATCTGCTTTCATCAGGGTTTCTAACGTTTCGGGGCTGGAATCGGACGGTGGAGGTGAAATCTCATCTCTGCTTAGCTCTACGCTCTGATTTTCACTCAATTCTGGACTAATCTCACGTTGACTTTGACTTTCGTGTTTCTCAACATGTTCGTCTTCAACCTTAACTTGCCTCCTCCTCCGCCGCTTATCATCCGTCTGAGTCGACGCGTCCGCCGCCAGTTTCAGATTCGACTCGGAAGTCGGCTCAGTTTTGTAAACCTTATACTCATTTAAGTCGATTGAGCTCCACGACTGGTTTCTCCGACGAACGACGGCAGGAAAATCCGAAGAGCCGTCTCCAGATTTAGTAGCGCGAAATGACGCAGACGACGCCGTTTCCTGCTTCGAAATTAGCAACGACGATGGAGAAGAAGATGAATAGTCTAGAATCTCTGATCCTTTTAGCACATACTCTTGTCCCTGAGCTGGATAGATGAAATCGTCCTCCGATAAATCATGCCAAACGAAGCCATTCTTGTAGCTCCTGAAAAATAGAAATCAAAATTTAATTATTTGTAATCACGATTTCAGATTAGATTAAATCAAACGGTTTAGAATCACTCACCGTTTCGATGACCAAGAGTACTGACTCGCCATTGCTTTTCCTCTGAGCATGTTCAATCTATTGATAACATCTGAAACCAAAAAAAAATCAAATTCAAGGAATATTTAAGAGATAAAAAGTTCACTTTTCACTTTTCCTCTGCTTTAACAAAAAGAAACAAATTTGAAATTCAAACTTTTCCGGGAAAAAACTATATTTTCTCAGCAACCAAACAGAGTATGAAGAGAAGAAATTAAAACTAAACAATACCTCTTAGATAGAGACCATCAGGAGAAGAAAGAGGAACATCCATGAAATGAGGATGTTCAAGCTGACCATTTCTAGACAAATAATAAATAACAGCAACTTTTCTTTCTCTTTCTCTCTCTCTTTCACTACTACCACCATTAGTACATTTGCTTTTGTTATACTGTGATGGCGGTTCAGTCCACACTTTGGTTCTCTCCGGACTTCTCACCATCATTTTCTGCTTCTGATAAAAACTACTCTGCTGTTGCTGTTGTTGATGATGATCTCTCCCTTTCCACTTCCTTGAAACCTGTAACTGATCCGTAGCAACTACTCTTCCTCCCGAAACCACCTCCATTTTTAACGCCCCACAAAGCTTGGAAAGCGACGTAGCTAAAAGAAATACAGTGAGCGAAAAAAAAGATTATTGTTTTGGACTTATAGAACCGAGCCGGGTGAGAGAAATGTGAAAAGAGAGATAAAAAGAGTGGTTTTTCAAAATGGGGATGCGGCAGACAACAGCTATACAACAAAAGAAGACTGTTGTTGATTTCAGGATTTGGCAGTCCATTCTTATTATAGTTACTATAAAGTTGTACATTATTTTGTATTTTATACACACTATGTTATTTTATTTTATTTTTATTTTTTAAGTTTAGTTTTGTTTATATGCTTGAATGTTGGTTTGGTCAGACCTGTTTTGTTGACTTTTTGTGTGATTAAGGTATTAAAATATCTCTATGTGATTGAATGAAGTATTTGAATTTTAGTACTGATTTAAACTGTTGTTTTTTATTTTAAATATAGGGTTTCAGATCTATGTATTAAGTGTGAAATCGGGTGTTTTGTCCTTTGTGTTATATGATTCGAGTCATTATTAAGTTCACAATGATAAAGTAATTTTTACATGCTAAAAGTAACTTTAACATAAGACGCTGCTCTTGATTGTGACATCTAAATTGGACTTTATAGATTCTATGAACAAAAATTCAAAGACATGTTCTCCTTTTTAAGTTCAAAAACTTTCCAATAAATTTCAAATGAGAAGAGAAGAGAAACCATGAGTTGACTTACCTAACATGTGAAGATCAACGGTGGAGACGCTTCCACGTGGAAGAGAGATTAGTTTGACTAGATTAACAATCTATCAGAAGAAGTTTCAGTGATGGATTGAGTTGAGAGACGGTCAGTGATTGAAATTGATTGAGATTTGAGTTTCTGAGAGAAAATCATTTGATCAGATTTATGGGAAGAAAATGGACGGTTCAGATCTGTGTAGACACAGTAATATAGTACATCGTGATCTCAGAGAAGTTGTACCGTATCTTTTGGGTTCATTGTTTTCTATATTTTGGGCTCTTGGGCCTGTTCACTTTCGCATACCCGCGGTTATCCGACACTAACAATAGAGAGATTATAATCTCCGTGCAGGTAAAAACGCTTAAGGTGGTCACGCGTTCGAATTATATGAAACATAAAGGAATGGGACACATATGAAGGATGAAACATAGTCGGTAGTCCAATAAATCGGCAAAGAAGTGTCCAAAAAGCATTATTTGGATGTCGAAGAAAGAGTCCACGGTTTTCAATGTATTAATATGAGAAAATTCCACGTGCAAGTGTACGAGCTTTGACTTACAAGGCCACGAGCTTGTGGCTCCAATAAATATGTCTTCTTTACAATTTCAACTCTTTATTTTATTCGTAAATTTTTGTGTTTCTTCATGCACCGGCCTTGCACAACCATATAGTACTTTTTACTACATGTTTATAAATGTGCAAAAATTAAAGTCGCATGACAATTGACCATCGAAGATATGAGATTTATGTATAATATAAGGTAATTGATTTTGTGTTTGGACGGGACTCTTTAGACTTATGTGAAAAGGGGACTTATTTTTGAAGTATAGGTTTGATGTATTATTGATGGTGTGATTAGAAACTATGGGGTGTAGTTAACATAGTACAGTATATTATTCTGAGTCTTGTGGAATTATAATGGGCTCTTGGGCTTGTCAACCCTTCTTCCATTTGAGCCCAATTGTGAAATTTGTTGTCAAGGCCCATTTCTATTGGCCTTTAATATTTAGTGTAGGTTTCTATTTCGGTATGTTTGATGCTTGAAGTTTTTTCATAAACTAACATTTTATTTTATTTTATTTTTCCAGGTAAAGATAGAATGGAGATAAAATGTGAAATCCAATTCTCCCACCATAATATAATGAAAAAAAATTATATATAAAATATTAAAAGAATTTTAATAGTATAAAATTTTCCAGATAATAATACTAAAAATTAATTTTATGTAGACTTAATTTAAAATAAGGGGAAGTCGAGGAGCATACGTGATGAAGATATAGTGTTCAAAAAATTGAAAATTGGAATCGAGAAGGTGACATTTCAAAGGCTAGACATTTGAGATGGGGTCTAGGTAGTTATGGTATTTTTATTAAAATTAAATAAAAAATATATTAATTAATTATAAAATATAATTAAAAATTATGTTATATTTAAAAATTTTCCAAACATATTTAAATTTTCATATATATTCTTATAAAATAATAAAAACATATGAAATATACTCATATTAGTACAAATAGATCACTATAATAATTCTAAATAGTTAAGCCGTTATTTAGTTGAATCTAAGCTGAGATTTTTGAAACCACCGAAGATACAGAAAATTCTCTCCATAACGTAGAGAGTTTGGATTATTATCGGCACACTTCTCTTCTTCTAACTCAAACTAACCCTAAACCTCACATATATCTCTAAAAGATGTGAAATTAGGGATAATGTGATATGATAAGTATGAGTATCCATCCACTAATAAGGTGGAGACTCTTCTTCAATCTTTTTCAATAGTTTCCATGGTAAAGATACAAGGCAAATGGAGAAATACGATAGGATACACCATTCCCATGCACTATTCACTCATATCACCATCCATCACCTTCATTTTATCATTTTTTTTTTCAATTAAATGCTCGCGTATCCCATTTAATTATTTTTTTTTTATGTAATTATTGTTACTTCCAATAGTACGCAATCTAAATCCTTAAATCGACTTAGATGCGTGTAGATGCCAAAATCTTTATTATATTGACAATCCCTTTTATAAGTGGGCACCAATATGATTTTAGCTACTTGTTCTAGATAAATAATTTACTTTATTCTTATCAGTAGATATAAAATTTCTAAAAATAGCTTATATAATTTGAAAAAATAGATAAAATACGAGTCAATCAAAAATTTAACTCAAATAATAAATAAATTAAAATTTATTTTAATTATATATTTTAATAATTAAAATTTTAAAAAATAAATTAAATAATATATCCTCTCATACATAAATATATGAATATTTTGGGGAGATATTTTTTAAACTATGAAGGTGGTTGGATATTTCAACATTCAAATAATTTGAAGATTAAATTTTTTTATAATTTTATAATTTTTTAAAATTAAATTATGAAAAAAAAAATCTAAATAATATATCTTCCTCATATGAATGTTTATTATTATTTTTTTACAAAATTGATTAAGTTGTCTAGATTTTTTAATTTTTAATTTTTTTTTTAATAAAAATCAAACTTAAAAATTCATAAATTTATATATGTTTTTACTTTCAACTTTTATATAATAATAATACTATATAATTAAATATAAATTTTATAATAATTAATGAATTTATTTCTCGACCCAATCAAATTTTATCAAATATACTATATTACTGATCATAATATAAAATTTTAATAAAATTCAATTAGGATTATAAACACTACCCACACACCATATTTGGAAAAATGGTTATTTCCAAAAACCACCCAATTTTTCAAACATTTTACTTCTGATACCTGATTTTGCAAACTTATACCAAATCACCCCCAAAACCACCCAAAATTAAATCACTAATGGTTTTGGTGAGGTGTGAGTGGTTTTTGTGTGATTGAGTGGTTTTTGTATTTTTGAGTGGTTTTGCAAATTATTTGATTTTAATAATTATTAAATTTTTGTTTGATAATTTAACTAAAATTTAAATATTTTATAAAATAATTTAAATATATTTATTTTTTTAAAAAAATTTTACTAAACTAAAAATAAATTATTATATAGTTTAATGCTTTTTAAATATTTGTTAATGTTTTGTTTTTTTAATAATTTTAGTTTAATTTTTATTTTTAAAATTTACTAAATTAAAAAAAAATTATTATGCAGATTTAATCATTTAAAAAAATATTTGGTTAAATTATCTTTAATAATTTTTTATTTAAATTTTTATTTTTTAATTTACTAAAACCTGCTGTGAGAGATTATTTAATTATAAGTATGTTTGAAAATTTATTAAAAAAAATTATATTATTATTATACTATAAATTTATAGGTTCTTAAAAATAAATATCAAAAAGTAAAAAATATTTAAAATTGAAAAATAATTAAAAAAAATATTGATATATTTAATAGTTATTTTATTTTTAAAAAATAAATATAAAAATAAAACACAATTTTTCATTAAAAACTATTTGAATTAGATAGTTTTGGTTGTATGTATAGAATTAAAAATTAAAGGTTAAAAATAAAAATTATTAAAATTATTCAGCTAATTAAATAAAAGAATTAAAAATTTTACAAATTATTGATACTAGTTGTAGTTTAGTAAAAATAAAAGTAAGAAATTAAAACTATAAATTACTAAAGTTAATGAATTAAAAATTAAAATTTTCTTAAACTATAAAAAAAATTATTTAAATTATTTGATAAAATATTTAAAAATTTACTAAAATTTTTAAATAAAAAATTTAAAATTATTAAAACTAAATAATTAGTAAAACCACACAAAAACCAATTAAAAACACAAAAACCACCTATGCCTCAACAAAACCACTAGTAGTTCTAATTTTGGGTGGTTTTAGGGGTGGTTTGGTATAAGTTTGCAAAACCGGTGCTAGAAGTAAAATATTTCAAAAATTAGGTGGATTTTGGAAACAACCCTTTGGAAAAAACCCATCCCCATTTACTTTCCAAATAAAACAATAAACTTGAGAGCAAAACTTACCACCTCCATCTCCATTACAAATAGTTACTTTATATCGATGAATTGAAGGGTCACAAACACAAAAATCGATTAAGATGAAGAAGAATAAGAAGAAGACGTAAAAAGAGTGGTGGTCGTGCATGACAAAGGTGATGATAAAACGTGGGCCAATAGATATAAATATAATTCCCACTTTCAATTATTTTTCTTTCGTCAGCTTATCTCCAATCTTCATTACATGGTGGCCGGCCATTAATTAATCTTATTCATCATCATCACACCTTTCTCTATCAATTTCAAGTCATTAACACGTCATTAAATAAATTTTAAAAAAATTATATATTTATTTGATAATAATTGAATTTAGATGTATGTAGTTTAATTTTCATGAGTTTATAGTGATTTCGATTATTCCAATGATTGGTGGATAGAAGGAATGGGTTGGTGTGAATAAAAGGGAAATAATACAAGTGGAAAGTGAAGTGAGGCTACTTGGTTTGGCTTGACTTATCACCAGTGTTTAGTGTGTCTCCTACCATATTAGAAAGGACAACTTTGAAAAGCATGCCTCCTTTAAATCCCCAACATCAAAATTAATCCTATCTTTTATTTTTTTTTTTAAATGTGTATATAAACTTTGTGGTGGGTAATTATTGACATGTTTTGCATTTATATACATAGTTTTATAGTCATGGGTTGTCAATAGTTATGCTTGTGAAACCAGATATGAAATTGTATTAGTGATATATATAATTTTAAATTTTTAATTGTGGCATCACTTCTATTTATTTATTTATTCGTTTATATGTATTTTTTAAATTATTTTTAATAATTAAAATATTTTTATTTTAGACATAATCTAATAATAAATTCTTTTAAAATTTATAACCATTAAATAATAATACTGCTACTAATAATATTATTATTATAATCACACTATAATTTTAAGTTCTATAATTTTATTTAAATTTAAATATTTTTAAAACATAGTTTTTACTTAATCATCGTTTATATAACTGGAGAATGATAATTTTTTAAATAAATATATAATAATATTTTATAAAATTTTAAAAATAATAATATTTACATAAAAATATAAAATATTTATCTACAGTCAAATATACTCATATTTTTAACCATATAAATTATATATATATATATATATATATATTACTTCGTATTTATAAAAAATTAGTAGAGATATGAAATAAAATTAATCAATTATAAAAAAATTATAAATCTAGTACTAGTTTATATGAGTTTTTTTTAATTAAAAATATATATTTATATAAATCATTCTCAAGGAATATGATGTAAATTGCTAATAGAAAGGATGATCATACTATCATATCATGGTTGCTATAATTAGAAGGTAAACCTGGTTTATATTAATCATGATCTAAAGCATAATCAATCACCACAATTATCAAATCAAATCATTATTTTAGTGATGATAAGTCATCTCTCCCTCCCCACCATCCCATGAAATTGGGACCTTTAATTTTCTAATCACCATTAACTTTAATTCAAGGGTCATATAAAGCTTTTCTTCATAACCCCTCCCACCACATTTATTTAATCTAGAGATATTTAATTAGTTTATTATATTAAAAATATTTACAATGCCATCATCATCATCGACCATAGAGTTAAATTAGTTAGCTAATTTGATATCTTAATGTTAATCCTTGACCATATAATATTAGTAATATACTAAAGCAAGTATAACATGGTTGTAAGACTTGAATTAAACAATATTATCACTTCATTATTTAATCTCATCACTTCGATCCCACTTTTAATATTTCTAGAAATAGGAAAGGAAAAAAAAAAAAAAAAAAAAAAAGGCAAATATGAATCAAATTAGATAATTTTTTTTTATCTTTACTTTTGGTTTCTAAAATTTTAATGATTTATTTTTATTTTATAACATTTACTTTTATTTATTTTTAAAATATTATATATTACTTAAAATAAATATATTATAACATGTACATATATTTTATATTTTATTTATTTAGTAAACTTTTTATTCATATTTCTAATAATATTTAAAATTTTAAATTAAGTATTTTTAAAAAAAATAATAATCATATATAAAACAACATTTAATGTTTAAATATATTTTTTAAATAATATTTATAAAAATTATTAGAGATATTTTTTATTAAAAAGTAATTTAGTTAATTAATTTGTTATTTATATTTAATTATTTATATTTTTTAATGTTATTTATATTTTAAAGAATATTTAATTATTTATATTTAACATATAATTAAAAATAAAATTAATATCTTAATATATCAAATAAGCTAATATTAATTACTTATTAACTAGAAATTTAATACCAAATATATTTTTAATTATATTTTAACAACAAACCACAAATAACATAAAAATAATAATTATCATTATTATGTATACCTATTCATGTAAATTATAAATTATGACAAATATTTATATGAATTCTCAATTTTTATGAGAATTTTCTTTAAATAGTAAAAACCGTTTTCAGCATTAATTTTCACCACACCCCATAAGAGAGATAAATACACAACAACTTAAGAGAGGAGGATTGTAAAGTGAGTGGAGAGACCATATATAGGTGGTGTCCATGTCACATTGGCTCATCTTTTTCTCATTTCATTTTTTATCTCCACTACAACAAAATCCCTTATAAATCAAACAATTAAATTAAACCACCCTTTTCCCATTTTAATTATTTTAAAAATATTTTTTTCAACACAGAGATTTAATTTTGTTTTATGCATGCTGGATACAGTGCTAACATCACCGCCACACAAAAATATTAGTATATAATATAATGTTATTTACAAAGACAAATGATGCCATATTCCACTTTTAAATATCTCATATTCTTTTACCAATTTGGACATTAGTGTTGTGTTTATTTTTGTAATGCAAGTTGTCTATCAAATCAAGTTGATAATGAAAGCTAAAGAAGTCTTTGAAATCTAATCATAAATTTTTAGTGTTGATTCGTGGTCCTGTAAATTTTAGAATCGATTTCTCTCGATTCATTTATTAAATTAATGGACACGTCTGCTTTCCATTAAAATTATGAATCATATATATGTAATTTCTACACCATATAGATTATCCAACTAGGTTAAAGTATATATGTGAAAGTTACATGGCAGACAAATTCATTTTGGAATTTTAATGGATAATAAAGCTTCTTAAATATATGGGGTTGAAAATGTGTTTTAAGTGTGAATCCGAACAATGTAGATCCGCAAATGAAATGCTATATTATATATATATTTTTTCTATTATCAATTTTTTTATCTGATAAAATTATTTTTTAAATTTTAGATTTAGATATAAAAATACTGTAATTGTAACTTATTTGAAAAAATAGTTTGATATTATATAGATATAAATTATTAATTTATATTATACTACAGAATTTATATAAAAATATAAATTTATAAATATGATTTTTTTAAATTGTCATTTTATATTTTTATTTATATTATATAGTTTAATTTATTAAAAAAAAAATAAATTTTTATTTTTAAAAATAACTAAATTAATAGTTCTGAATATCTTTTACTTTAATATGAGAATATATGAAGGTGTTTGTAAAAATGTATTTTTTAAAATTAAAATTTGGAGAGTTAAAAATGTAAATATTTTTTAATTTAAAATTTTTAAATTTTTTTGGGTCCCTTTCATATAATTGTTTATAAAAAAAAATTATTATCAACGTATTTAAATAATTACTTATTCTATTTTTTAAAAATAATTTTTAATAAAATAACGGTACTTAATTGTTGAAATATTTTTTAATTTATTCAATAAAATATTTTATTAATAAAAAATTTATACTAATTACTCTATCATTCTAACTATTTATTTAAATAATTTATAGATTAATATGATTATTAAAAGTGTGGAGATCTATAGTTAAAATTTAAATGGTGTTATAAAAATAAAAGTTTAATATTTCAAAATTATTTTATTTTTTTTAATAAAATTTACTGTTTAAATAATATTTCTAAGTACTTTGATTTATTATTAATTTTTTTCTAATAATTTTGAATAGTGAAATATATTGACTCAAATTAAAATTTTAATAAACAATGAAAAAAAAAACGAAGTATAGTGTCTTGATTTGATTAATATACAGTAACGTATCTAATAGTTGACAGAATGGAAGTAGCATATGTACATATTCTGAGGATTTAAAAATTATGTACTTTGAAATTGAAACTTAATATTGATTAAAAGTAAAGTGAGTTTCTTTTAAATACTTCATGCACTTTCTATAATTATACACTACTTTGTAGTATTTATTTTGAGAATATGCTATTGTTCCCCACTTTGAATTTCTTTAATTTAGTAGTGAAAATTTTAAGAAATGAGCTTTTTAAAGTTTAAAATATAGGTCTGTTTTGAAAAACATATAAAAACAGACTTTTAAAAGTTTAGTTTTCACTCCATAGGTCGAGTTTCCCAAAATACCCCTGAAATTTTACAATTTACAGATGCTATGCTCACAGTATGTGAATTACGCTCACAGCTGTGATTGGCCTATGGAGTGAAAATCAAAGTTTAGTTTTGCAAATTTTTGAAAAGTGACCTATAATTATATAGTAAACTTTTTATGGCCTAAAAATCCAATGGACTCTTTTTAGTATTTATAGTATGAAGATATCCTAACTTTAACAATTATGAGGACAAGTTGATAGAATTTAGTTTTCAAATTTTTTTATAACATTATCTATATAAAAAAAAAAGAAAAAAAAAAGTAAAGACATGTTAATGGCGCTGTATACATGAATGTATTTTTTTTAATATTAATATTTTATAGAAATAAATCATGGTTATAGCTGTAAAACGGGTTAAACGGGTCAGCCCGTACGGGTTTAAACGGGCCGGACCAATATAGTTAGAAATGTAAACGGGTTGGAAATTTTCCAACCCTAACCCAACCCTTTCAGGTTTAAACGGACAGGGCCAGCCCGTATATATTATGACAGTTTATAATATAATTTATTACCCTATATGTTCATTCATAATTACAACATCCTTGTACATTTTAGTTTCTACATTCATTTCAATAATTGAATGCATCAATTCTTCTCTCCCCAATATTGAAAGGAGCCGATATATTGACATCCATATTTATTATCTAATTAAAATAAAAAAATAAATTATATTAATTATTAAATGGGTTGGCTCGCGGGCCAACCCGTATAAACTTTTTTAACCCGCGGGTTAAATGGGCCGGGCTAAAAAGCCCGTATTTTAAACGGATTACAAAATAATGACCCTTACCATTTTATTCACGGGTTAAATGGGCTGGCCCGCGGGCCTCGACCCATTTTTACAGCTCTAATCATAGCATATTAATAAAGTATATAATAAAAATAAAATATATTATAGATTTTTAAAATCCGATATCTTTTTAAAAAATCTTCATTTATTATATTATATAGTGAATTCTTTATTTTTCTTCTAGAAGAAGATTTAGATGTGTTTAAATCTTTTATTATTATTATTATTATTATTATTTAATGAAAATTAAGTCTTTTGCAATTTAATGACTAATCAAAATTTTAATTAGCATTTTTGAAAAAAATTATCCTTCAATTTTTTATTTCACTATTATTTATGCTATTTACTATTAAATTATTTTAAATTTTAAATTAGATATATATATAATTTTATAAATAACCATCATCCATCATTCCAAACTATCACAAACTTTGCAACAACGAATTGTTATGTATTTTAATAATCAAGTAAAATTACTAAAATAAAATATAAGAACAATAATGAATAGTAAGTAATTATTAATTAATCATGTCATTCTAATCAAGCTCTATAAGTTATAACCCTTACCACTTAATAAACATCTAACCACACCCTTAAATTCCAATTACAAACACAAAACTTAGTTTAAGTCATTAAAAGCCATGGATGTTCCCACTATAACTAACATAACTTCAAACCTAATATGCAAACCCTATTATCACTCCCATAAATAACCTAATTAATCATCTCCTAAACAAGTCCTTATAATACACCAAACCCTAATACATTATAAATCCACCCTTACTAATTGAAGAAAAAACAAAAGGGTATCACCTTATTATTACATGACACATACACAGTTTTCTCATTCATTCCATGCTTTTATTGGTTTTGTCTTGTTCTACTTTTACATCTACTTGGTGCCTGGCCTTTTACTAAAGTCAAGGGACACCCCCCACAACCATGAAGCAGATCTAGCAACTTCTTCTCTTGTTTTTATTACTTAGTCTTCTTTATCCAATCATTCTTCATCACCTTGCTTTTTGCAGAGTTTACTTTTATATATGTAGATGGTGGTGTGAAGTGTATTTTATATATGTATGGAACAAATCTATGCTTTCATTTCAAAGTTGGTGTTTGATGGTCTTTACTTTTGATTCTTGGGAGAGATATCTATGTCTTGTGTCACATTGATACTAACTTTCTTATCTAGCGATGATAAGAAGAATATCCAGCAAAAATAATCTATGTGTCAAATAAGTGCAAAATGGTTTATATGATTCAAGATTATGGATATGTTTCGTGTTTTTTTTTTTAATAAAAACATCAATAGAGCATGTAAAATGAATTTTAAAAAATAATTTATTAATAAATTAAATAAATAAAAATTAAATAGAAAATTGTATATAACATTTCACATCAAACTATACTAAATAATATTATCAAAACACTAAATAAAATATTAATATTTAAATTTTATAATTATAACCACTGCCCAACAATCAAATTCTTTAAATTAAAATACTAGTTCCAAACATTTTTATAAATACTATTAGCTCCAAATTTGTACTATCCCTTTTCCTTTTACGTCTCATATCACAATTCCATATAAACAAAAATAAATCACAGACTTAACTCACACTCAATAAACATACTAATAAATAAATTAATTGAATTCCATAGGGAACTAATCCAATATCTATCATAATCAATTCAATAACAGACACTTGCCATCCATTCAAAACAAAACATTAAGAACACCATGACTACACTTGGTTATTTCTTATGCATTGAGACAATATATGAATTCTAAAATCCATCTTTCACTCTCATCTCTTATCATCACCAAATTCCACCACCAATATATAAAAGTAACATCAATACACCACTTATCTTCAACCCAACTCAAATTTCACTTAATTTTTTAATTTTTTTTAAAAATTATGATAAGTAAAAAAATAAAAAACAACAACAGATCACTTGTTTCGATTATAATGGATGACATAAAGATCCAATATTAACTCTTATCACAACAAAAGCACGCGCACATACACTTGTACGGTCCAGATTCATCCTCATCATAAACTAATAACACACCACCACTTCCCTTCTTGTATAAATATCACTTGTGTCCACCTAGACCCCTCCACTGCATATCAAAAGCAAACAAAAACAAACAAAAGAGTAAACACACAGATTTACGAAAATGGTTGTTCAAGACGAGATCCGAAAAGGTCCATGGACAGAACAAGAGGATATTCTCCTGATCAATTTCGTCCACTTGTTTGGAGATCGTCGTTGGGATTTTATAGCCAAAGTTTCAGGTTTGAAGGTGGAGGGAGTCACTCTCAAAAAAAAAAAAATTAAAAAAAAAATGTATAAAATCATCATGGTTATGATAGGCGATATTCGTCCAGGAGGCAAATAGAAAAAACCGATTTAACCGGTTTGTGTTATGGATTTTGTTTGTTTGTTGTTGTTTGTGTTATTTATAGGTTTGAACAGAGCAGGAAAAAGTTGCAGGTTACGTTGGGTTAATTACCTGCATCCTGGTCTCAAACGTGGAAAAATGTCTCCTCAAGAGGAGCGTCTTGTTCTCGAGCTTCACTCCAAATGGGGAAATAGGTTTGATTTTCATTTTCACCTTTCTTTTTATATTAATTTTAATTATAAAAATTTCTATTTTTCAAAATTTTCATTAATCTACTAGTTCCAAATATCTATGGGATATAAGTTTGATTTCGAATTAATATAAAAAATTATCAGAAAAAGGATATTTTATGATAATATTAGGTTACAAAATAATTATTTTTTTTTAAAATTTTTCTATTAAAAGATTAAAATTTTAAAATCTGATATTTACCTTACCTAAATTTTGATTTCAATTTTTTTTATTAAAACTTAAATAATAATAGTTGATTGAGGGAAGAAATAAATATATTAAATATTATAAATTTTAATTCCAGTCATATATTAATATATAAGAGTATTAATATATAAGAGTAGGCAATAAGGTACATTGCATTATTTTTAGAATGACGTATATTTTATTTAAAAAGAATTAATAATAAAAAATCAAATTAATTAATTTTTTTATTTTTTAAATATTTGAAATCAATAATATTAATTTAAAAAACAGGAAATTTTATAATTTAATTTTAATTTTAATTTATCTAAATTGATTTATGTTTTTGTTGTGGACGAATAAACAAACCACAGATGGTCTAGGATTGCTCGGAAGCTACCGGGAAGAACAGATAACGAAATAAAGAATTATTGGAGGACCCATATGAGAAAAAAAGCACAAGAGAGGAAAAAATCTCTGAATTCACCTTCCGAATCGTCTTCTTCTTCAGAAACTTCCGGAGAGATTGGCAAGGTTAGTTTTTATGATACGGGAGGGTCTGAATCTGATGATGTGCAGACTACTAAGGTTGCTTGTCCTGGAAGCAAGGTTGAAAATCAGGGTTTTGATGAAAAAGGGTTTTATTCCATGGATGAGATATGGAAAGATATTGATGAGAATAATAATAACAATAGAATTGATATGATGAAATCGGATTCGATTTGGGATGATGATTCGATTTGGAAATTTGATGAGTTTGAAGAGATTAAGAGTTTGGTTTTTGTGGATCCTTTTGTTGAGTATGGAATTGGGAAGATGGGTTTAACTGGATAATTAGGTAAATTTAATTTATTTAAATTTGTTTATATTATGGTATTATGTATAATATATAGTATGGTCTAGTTTTATATAGTTTCTCTAACATGTATAAGTACTTGTGTTGTGTCTTTTTAAGTTTTGTAATGTCACTGTAACTTTTTGCTGCTTTTGAGTGTGTTTATGCTTTTTGATGAATCTTCCCATTGGGTAGATTTGGAATCTCAATGTAATGTGTATAAAAATAATAATAATAATATTACTTCTGATATATATGCAGTGTGTTTGATTTTTATTTTTTATTGAAACATTCAATTCAAAAATATATTGGAAAGAAAAATGAGTCTGAAAATGAAGGGGAAAAAAGTTAGATTCTTATATAAACGGAAGAATAGTTGGAAAAAAAAAATTTAAAATAATAATTATCATATTGTTGGTTTTAGAAAGGTGGTGTAGAAGTCTAATTATTTGTGGTCCCTGAGGCATGTGGTTTTGATTCACTGGAGAATTGTATTGGAGCTTAGTGGTAAATCACTGTTATCCAATAGTGATAAATTAATACATATTTATTGGTGACTGGTGTTGAATACCAGTTATTTGATTAAGTAGAATTAGTGGCTGGTTTTATCTTTAATGTTGAGATGATGCAGAAAGCAATATGAACAGTGTTGTTTATAAGATAAAGTATTAAATTAGAGAAGAAAGAATGAAGTTGAATAAATGGGGTCTATCATTTGACAATGGGTCCAACCCACCAAGTGTATTTAAAATAATATCTCATAACATGGAAAATGCATTAAAAAATATATTCAGTATTTTTTCTTTTTTTTTAAACAATAAATTTAAAAATGAAACAATAACAATAAAATTAAAATAAATAAATAATTAATTATATATAGAGAGACATATATTTAAATTAATCCCACATAATTAGAATACACAAAATATAAACTAAAAATATAAAAATTACAATACTAATATTATTAAATAAATTTTCATATTTAAATCAACATTCATGTATAATTATATATACACATATATATAACTGTTATTTAATTTGTATAGGTGTAACATTTCAAATTTATATAAATTTATTTAATTCTTTATACATATAAATGAAAAGTAATAATGGGTCACATCCCATAGATTTGGACTTCAACTATCTAGTTAGGTAACCAAATTCCTCTTAGATTTGATAGAATGCGAGATATCACCATCCATGAAGTTTAATATGATAATAATAAATAGAACTCGTTAGGTTCAAGTGAAGCCAAATGGAGCAATGAATCGAGACATAGCTTTTTATCCATAGATATAGAGAATGGTGGATTTGCATATTCAATACAATGCAAATCAAACAGATGAAACTACTTTATAAATGAATGAATGTATGCACAGTTATATAATCAATGACTTATTAATTGTGAAGTGCTCACTCTCCTCATCTTTCCTTATTTGTTTGGAGTGTGAATTTCAATAGCATATAGATAATATAAGAAAATTATATGTTATGTGTAAATGTTATTCATATAGCTTTGTAGTATAAAACTATTTCGTTTTACTTGATAAATGAATAATATTATTTTAATATAGGGCAGAAAAGTATTTTGAATAATAATATTATATACTAGTGAATATACTCGCGCAATGCGCGAGAAATGTTATGTTCATTATATTTATATATTAAATTAAATTATTATATTTAAATTATTAAAAAAAAAAAAATTTAATTTGATGGAGTAAAATGTGATATTTAAATAACAACAATGAAAAGGTTCATTAGTCCATTCGATTAATTTCACTCTTCACACATTATTTATTATAATTTCATAGCGAATTATTATTCATTCAATTAATAGAAAGTCTTACTTTACAAAAAAAAGTTGAAAAATAATAAATTAATTATATATGTTAATAAAAATTAAATAATTATACTTAAAATAATTGTCATCAAAATCGAACAAATAAACATATTATATATATATATATAAAAGAAACCGATAATTTATAATAAATAGCTGATTAATATATATATATATATATATTATATTTAACATGATAATATTAGAAAATATTTTATTTTTATTGATTTACATGGTTGTGGTGCCAAATAAACCACAACCGAATATATATGGCTAAAATTTCTCGAGAAAATAGCTTAGAAGCTTACAATGATGATTGAACTGAATTTAGTTCTAATGGATACAAATTGGATCCTTTTACCATCATCTTGGATCTTTATTTATAGAGGGTGTGGATGATTTGTTTCTACAAGGATTGGGTCTCGTTCTCTTTTTCGGATTTGGTCTCCTTATTATAATCGGATTAGGTTTCCTTTTCATAGTCAGATGAGGTTTCATTGGTTTTTCCTATTTCTGAAGAGCTGAGCTTGAATTGGGCTGGTTGGGCTTGGACCACCCTTTACCATCTCGCTTCGGCCGAATTTGGCCTGCCGTACTTGAGTTTGATTTGACCGAATTAGGCTTGTTGGGCTTGGACTCTCTTCGGCCGAAAGAGGCCTTCTAGGTCCCTTTGGCCCTTTCAGCCATAAGTCCTTTCGGTCGAAGAAGCCTATAGATGCTTTGGACTTTAGCCTTGATGCTTTGAGGTTATTTTCCCACCACAATTTTTAATTTTAATTTTTTATTTTTGGCTTTACAACTTATATATTCCTAATTTTCTTTAAGCTTTAATTGAATGTTATTCATCCATCAATTTATTTTTTTAATATATATATATATACATATATATATATATATATATAGAAAAATAAATCAATAGTTTATTTCTAAAAAAATAATAGCAAATAAACCTATAATGAACTCTCTTATAAATGTATTTGGAATCATAATTATAACAACAACAAAAAAACACACGAAAAAACATGAGTAGAATACTTATTCTCACAAATTTCTAGATTTTTTTTAGTAATTTTTTATCTAAAACTCTTATAGATTATTTTTTATAAATCAATTAACTTTTTTTTCTAAATAAAAATAATTATTATAGAAGTTAAATCAAATAACCTTAAAACCTTAAATAAAATTTAATGATAATAATATAATAAATTAAACAACCCAATTTTTCTTCTAAATAGAAATCAACAGCAAAATAATTATACATTGGGAAAATTAAAAGACACAATAATTTAATGAAAAATTTACAATCTACAATTAGATTATTTTTAAAATTATTCTAATTTTAATTTGATGGACATCAATAAATAAAATTAAAAATAATTAATAAATATAATTAATTTACAACGACATAAGATAAACTAATAACATACTTTTTTAAATATTTTAAAGATACTATTCATCCTTTTTATTTTTACAATCATATCATATCATATCCACACAATCAAAATCTCGAGATACTCAAAATAAAATATTTGTTTTTGCTGTAATCGATTTTTATAAAATTGAAAGTGGATGCTTGCGGTGTAAAAGTACCTGAAAAGTATAATGGTAGAAATAAATAAGTTTTCAAATATAATAAAAGATAATATAACATAAAATATAAGAGATAAAAATCAAATATATATATATATATATAAAGATAATTTCACCATTTCAGAAATTTAAAAATAAAAGTATAATAAGAAATAAATATATCATCAAATATAAACACAAATGGTGAGAAAATCATAAACAAAATGAAGACAAACATTAAGAAATAGATTATTACCTTCTGAGTAGACTAACACTTTGAAGGATAAAAAATTAAAAGTAAAACTTGACCAATATGATGAGTTAAGAATGATTTTTATAGAGAATTAAAGAATAACCGATCACATGAAAAGAAAATGAGGAGATGAAATCAATGAAAAGACTTAAGAGAGATTAATGAAAAAAAATAATAAAAATAATTAATAAAAAGAATATTTTTAGAATACTTCATACAAACTTTTAGTATTGCAAGAAAATTAAATGATCGTCATAAATGCAAATATAAAAAATTAAAAAAATGATTAATATAAAAATACAAATTAATTTCAAAAATAATATGTGGTTGTTTTGTGTAACGACACGAAGATGAATGCTAAAAGACCGATTTGATATTACTAAAAGCGAGATAATTAATGGCATTTGAAGGGTTAAATAATTAATGGCTCCGCAAAAATAAAGTGGATGATGTGGAATGACATGTATAATTTTTATTTACCAAATATGAACGAAAATCAAAAGTAGCCATTTTGAATGATTTCTACCTAATAGTGAACTCTCAAGCATGCCACCTCAGTTTGGTGGGCCCGCTTGAGAGTTTCGCTTTATATATATAAATAGAAGATTATTAAAATGAAAATTGAATACTCCTCAATTTTATTTTATAAATATTATTTATGAAGTCGTAATTGGTTAGTGCGTAAAAAAATAAATTTATAATCGCAAACAAATCGTAATTTGTACGTGACTTGTGATGGAGCCCATATAGACGAATATAATTACTCCCTCCGTCTCACTAATGTTATATCATTTTATTTTTAACATTTGTCATAATTTTACGATAAATATTTTTAATTATACACGACTAAAATTTATGATAATTTTATATTTAAAAAATAAACATTAAAATGAATAAAATAAAATCTCACTTGATTATATTTTTTTTTACATAAATCACAATATATAAAATAAGATCAGTGAATGAATATATGAAATAAGATTAGGGTTATTTCCAAAAAACACCCAATTTTTGAAACATTTTACTTGTGGCATCCGGTTTTGCAAACTTGTACCAAACCACCCAAAACCACCCAAAATTAAAACTACCAGTGGTTTTGGTGAGGTGTAGGTGGTCTTTGTGTTTCTAAGTGGTTTTTGTGTTTTTGAGAGGTAATTATTTAGTTTTAATAATTTTTAAATTTTTGATTTAATAATTTTAGTAAATTTTTAAATATTTTATTAAATATATATATATATATTTTATAATTTTAGAAATTTTTAATTCATTAACTTAAGTAATTTATAATTTTAAATTCTTACTTTTATTTTTATTAAACTACAACTAGTATCAATAATTTTTAAAATTTTTAATTCTTTTATTTAATTAGCTGAATAATTTTAATAATTTTTATTTTCAACCTTTAATTTTTAATTCTATACATACAACCAAAAATTATCTAATTCAAATAGTTTTTAATGAAAAAATGAGTTTTATTTTTATAATTATTTTTTCAAAAATAAAATAACTATTAAATATATCAATATTTTAAAATTATTTTTCATTTTTAAATATTTTTCTTATTTTTTATATTTATTTGTAAGAACCTATAAAATTATAATACAATAATGATTAAATAATCTCTTACAACAGGTTTTAGTAAATTAAAAAATAAAAATTTAAATAAAAAATTATTAAAAATTATTTAACCAAATATTTAATAATGATTAAATATGCACAATATATATTTTTTTAAATTTAGTAATTTTAAAAATAAAATTAAAACTAAAATTATTAAAAATCATTAAACAAACATTTAAAAAGTATTAAACTATATAATACTTTAATTTAGTTTTGTAAAATTTTTAATTTTTTTAAATAAAAATTATTTAAAATATTTAAAATTTAGTTAAATTATTAAAAAAAATTAATAATTATCAAAACTAAATAATTAGTAAAACCACTCAAAAATAGAAAAATCACTCAATAACACAAAAATCACTCACATCCCACCAAAACCATTAGCGGATTTAATTTTGGGTGGTTTGGTATAAATTTGCAAAATCATATGCCAGAAGTTAAATATTTTAAAAATTAGGTGGTTTTTGGAAATAACCCGTGAATGAATTATGTAAAAAAAAAATTCTAATGTTAGAAATAATTTGTGACGGAGTACTATATTCGTAAAACTATAAATTTTAAAGAATACATACCAAAACAATATAAAAATTCGTGGACTGCCCTCAATGGTATTAATCCATCATCGTTTTTGAAATCGTAAAATTATGGATGGATATTTTACGGACATGGACAGATAGCCGCGAGCATGCTCGTTTGACACATCAGAGCAAAACCACTGCTAGAATAATAATGACCAACCCACCTATTTAACAGAAAAACCTACCCTATCTACTTGGGCCCGAAATCATAAAATAACTGGGCCACAGGCCCATTAACACGACCGCGGTTACAGGTAACGCGCGAGATCTTTTATATCTCCATAAAAAAATTAAAATTAAAAATAATAATAACTGTTTGATTCTTCCTGCAATCCAATCAAATCCACTCGGTTGTTGTCAAACCTAACAGGAAGGTTACTAGAAATGTCTCAACTTTCGAAGCTCTATCTCTTCGCTTACAATTCTTTTCAAGCCATCGGTTGGTAAATTAACTAACTCTCTTACTCACTTCAACACTTGTCTTGCCTTGTTTTCTCTCCTGTTTGTTGATCTCTACTCGTGTTTGGTTTTTCATTTTTAACAGGACGTGTTCATTCTTTCTGATTTTGAACAACTTTCTGTCTTCCAAGTCCATCAATGGCGCTTATGCTTCTGCTGGAGAACTCATCTGTTAGTATTTATAATTATTTTTTTTTTTCAGAGCAAATGACTAAAATTGAGAGTGAAATTATGTAGAAAATGTTGGATTAGATATCGAAACAAAGATAGGCTTTGGAAATGACGATAGATATTAGACAATGGTGTCTACTACTGAAATTGATCCTTTTTTTTTGGTTGATTGAAGGTTGGCTACAAACGTTGTCGTTTTTGGAAGTTGTACATGGAGCTATAGGTGTGTACTCGTGTTGAATCTGGATTAGATTGTTCTTTTATGTTGTATTGTGATTTGGTGTATTAATGGTTTGAATTTGAATTGTGAAGGTATTGTTCCAAGTGGTGTGCTGTTTCCTTTGATGCAATGGGGTGGGAGGACTTTTGTCTTGCTAACAATTGTTCGAAGAATCCATGAGGTTTTCTATTAGATGACATTGTTCTTGTTGTTATTTATGTAATTGTCTAAACTTGATTTGAACTACCATTCGTTCTAGTCTTAACTTGTTTATCTGCTAAATCTGCGTAGGTGCAAGAGTTGCCATCGGTTTTTATAACCTTTGTGGCTTGGAGCTTATCTGAGGTAAAGCTGATTTCTTGAATCCTTGGCTTGAATTGATTTGTGTGACTCGCATTTTGGTTGATCGAATAATTTGGATGTGGGGTTGAGTTACAAAGCTCTGCATAGTCTGTTATTGTCATCACTTAATGGTTTCAATTTGATAGATTTTGCATATCTTTTCATTCAATCTGCATTTGCACTAATTTTATTTCAAATCTCATCTCAATGCAGCTAATCAGATATCCATATTATGCTTTGAATTGCATAGGAAATTGTCCATCTGTGATCACCTATCTCAGGTTTTTGCTTCATTTATCTATCACATAATACTGCTAGATGACACATAATACAGATGTGATTGCCTTATGTAGGTACACTGCATTCATTGTTCTGTATCCTATTGGACTTCTTCCCGGTGAAAGTAAGTCCATGTTTTTATTCTTTATAGGCTCTATTAACTGTCTGTCATCATCATATAAGGTACTTTTATCTAATGTTATGTTTATTGTAGTGTGGCTCATGTATGAAGCACTTCCACATATAAAGCAGAAAAATCTCTATGCAGATTACTTCTCTGCTCTTCCTTTCAGCTATTACAACTTTGTCATGGTGAGTCTATTTCCTTATATCTATGCTTAGCCTGGAGTATATATAAGCTAGGGACAAAAGGGGAAAAAAAGTTGGACTAGGAGATGGTAAGCCCCGTTCTGTTGGTCTAGTCAAACTATGTGAATAACTGTGATGTCGGCCAAGTAACCATGATAGGACTCAACGGCTCCACACGTGTCTCAGCCGCACGCACGTGCGTGTAGAATCCTTACCTATGGAGGCACCCGTAGCCGGGGCTGCATCTCTGCAGATATGGCCCGGGGACTTTCCTGGGCACGCTGCATTATTAATGAAACATAGCCCGCTCACATCCTCTCCTAGTCCATCTGGATATCTTTGTTTGATGTTTATATATTGTCATATCCTCTTCTACACAATCGATGTGGTATTACTAACCACATGTCTTGATAACACAAATCCTTTAAATAGAGAACTTTTGTTTCCATTCATGCCATGTGATCATAACACACTTGAAAGATTGACTATTTTGATACAGGGTCTACTTGTGTGCTACCCATTCCTTTGGCTCAATTTATACCTATATATGTTGAAGCAACGACGGTCTAAACTGTTTAAAAGTCACAAGAAGAAGCAAAAGTGATGGTAACTTTCTGCAACTACAAAGAAACTACTGCATTATTTCCTCGTTAAGCTATAAAGCAAACAGTTTGTATTAGACCTGCAAATTATTTGGGATCTTAGGGTTGTTTGAAACTGAAGTTCATGGTTGTACCTTCTTGGATATATTGAACAATGCTATTAGTTTTTTTTTTTTTTTGTTAGTTCAATCTACCTAATCCTGGAACAAAGCAGCAGAAGAAGAATAAAGAAACACAAGACAAGCAATGTAGATTTAAAAACAGACAATTTCACTTCAATTCACAATCAAACAAGTCCTGATAACAAGAAACAACAAACACAAAAGTGCCCACAACTTGAAACTAGACACATCCACCCCAAAATTTCACCCAATTTTGATATCACAGAAGAAAAATAAAACTCTTTAAAAGTCTGCAGATGGGAGCTGCTCATGAGTGCTTGGGGCAATGAAGAAGACAGAGTAAACAATAGCAGCAATAGCTCCACCAGCGAATGGACCGAGCCAGTAGACCCAGTGGTTATCCCAAGTCCAGCTAACCACAGCCGGTCCGAATGAGACTGCAGGGTTCATCGATGCACCATCAAAAGCACCACCAGCCAAGATGTTGGCACCAACTATGAAACCAATAGCAATTGGAGCAATTGTTCCCAGATCACCCTTCTTTGGATCCACAGCAGTTGCGTAGACGGTGTAAACCAATCCGAAGGTCATCACAATTTCGAAAACCAATGCGTTTCCTACACCTACACCGGATGATAAACCGAATGCTGATGTTTCCTGTGACATATATCATGTTCAGATTTATTAGTACTGTTTTCAAGTTATGAATTTGGTGATTCATTTGATTATAAGATGTACTAACCAATCCACCGGTGGAAAACTTGAGCAACAAGCAAGCTACAACAGCGCCTAAGCACTGAGCGACCCAGTAGACAAAACTCCTGGCTAATGTAATGTGACCGCCTACGAAGGCACCGAAGGTCACGGCAGGGTTTACATGTCCACCGGAGATGTTCGCGCCGACTGAAACCGCCACAAAGAGTGCAAAAGCGTGTGCAATTGATGCTGCTACTAGACCCGCCGGTGTATTTGATGCATTATCCGTTAACTTGTCTGTCAAGCAACTCTCATTTAGTTCAATTTTAACTACAAATAAATAAATTTTCAATACATGTTAATAGACTTACTAAATGCCATGCCAGACCCTTCTCCAGCGAAAACGAAGATCAACATCGAAATAAATTCGGCCAAACCCGCCTTCAAAGCATCAGCTTGGCCGATTTCGGCTGGTGATCCAATTGCGATTCTAGGCATTTTTGTTTCAATGAAGCTTTTAGTAAAATTGCTTTTTGTTGCTTTCAATTTGAGCTCTGACAATCGGATTAATGAAGCAATATATAGTACCTTCAATGTAATAGTTTGGAACCGGAACAGCCGGTGGTGATGAGTATATTCATTTTCAACGATTTAAAGGAGGTAAAACTTTTATTGTCGTTGTCTACCCAAAAAGCATTAGACGGGCCTCCAATTTAATCTCGTGATGACACGTGTACGGTTTGATGTGATGCAGACCGGCCAATCGACGGCTTTGATCACCGACCAATAGTAGGTAATTGCGGGCTTGGGCCCCGCCAATGATTGATGTAGTTTTGGGCTTAACCGACCATGTGATTTTTTTATAGAGTGATGACGTGGACCATCGAGGATTAGTTTTGTGCTTATTATAATCATGCACTGAGCATAATTAAATTAAAATCAAATAATGGTTTGGTGGTGGTGGTGAGGTTTGGAGTTGATGATAGAGCAAACCCAGACCGTTCGATTGAGAGTAGTGGGCCCGTTTAGTGGATGAAAGTCGTTGATTGGTTTAGAGGTATGAAGTAAGGTCCACGTCATCATTAGATATAATAAACTAATATGTGGCCAGTATTGTTCTATGATTTAAAGTTAATATAATAGGATCACTTTTCATTTACAAATTAATATAATTAATTGGATTAATACACTAGATTACACACCAATCTGTAACCCTAACCTATATGATTAATTTATCAAAAAGTCTAACCATATAACATTGATAAAATTAGAGAAAAAGACAAAATAAAGCTCAAGGAGTAGTTAAGAGATCGAAATTTAATTAGCAGGTCTTATGGGGGAGAAGGTAGACTTAGCATTTTATCTAGATTAATGTTGATAATTGGATTATATAGGCAAGAAAGATTATTTATCTATCGATTAGTTGGACCGTCCATGCTCTTATATTATGTTACTTTATTTACATGGAATATCATTATGATAGTCTATGATTATCGTTGTTGTTATTTGTCTTGTCGTGGAATATCATTCATCAAGTGTTATATTTTTAACATCAATATGTTTGCAAATGCCATCCCCTATTTCTATAATTTTATTTTTAATAAAATATTATATAGTTTGTTTATGGATTTGAAAATTTCAATGCACGTACGACAACTATATATAGATGATAATAGAAACAAGAATTAAATTCTTCTGTCTAATCCGTGATAACATGATTGTTTCTTTGTCTCTTGAAGATGAATAATTGTTGTTGATCTTTAAGTATCAATGGTAATAATATATTAAAAAAAATAAATCATTTCCTACACAATATTTTAGTTGGTAATAATTTCATTGATTTTTTTTTTTAAATATATAATTTATTTTGAATTGTACACAAGTTGATTTTGTATATAATTTGTTTAAATTTAATTTTAATTTTAATTATATTTCATAGATATGTTTTAAAAATTATCATTCGGAGTTTAAATTTAAATTTTTAAAAATTCATTCTCCCTTCAAATACCATTTCCATAAACAATAATTCTCACTTCTTTAATTTTATTTTTTAAAAGTAATTTTTTTGAACCATTTAACATTATTTAACCTTTCAAAGTTCTCTGAAGAAACCCCTTTATTTGATTTTTTTAAAATCAAGTATAAATGATCCAAATTATTATAAATTAAAAATAATAATAGAATGAAACTAGTAAATGAAATTGGGCCTAGGTATATTTTTTTTTCTGAGATGGACTTTATGGGAGGCCCACATAATGGGCGCAATGTTTTAAGAAGGGCCAGCTGTTTGGACTTGGTCCATCTCGAGGCCCAATAAGACTTGTTAGTGGCATGGGCCTTTTCATTTATGGAATTTGAGTCGAACCAACAAAAAAAAACAATAATCACCGTAATTAACAGTATAATTAAAGTCAATAACTACTTAATGACCCACTTAATCCGTTTAACGAAAAATTCTCTTCATTATTGCTTTTCCCCTTTCCATATCTGTATATGTATAGTGAATCCCATAAGAATCTCTCACGAAAGCAATAGTTCAACACATCAAAGCTTCGAAAATTATCATCATTATTCAACTAAATATTGAAAGCATCTGTAAACCGTGTTAATCATAAGGGTTATTTCCAAAAACCACCCAATTTTTGAAACATTTTACTTCTGACTCCTGGTTTTGCAAACTTATACTAAATCACCCCAAAACCACCCAAAATTAAAACCACTAGTGGTTTTGGTGAGGTGTGGGTGGTTTGTGTGTTATTGAGTGGTTTTTGTATTTTTAGTGGTTTTGCTAATTATTTAGTTTTAATCATTATTAAATTTTTTGTTTAATAATTTAACTAAAATTTAAATATTTTATTAAATAATTTAAATATTTTTTATTTTACATAACTAAAATAAATTATTATATAGTTTAATACTTTTTAAATGTTTGTTTAATGATTTTTAATAATTTTAGTTTTAATTTTTATTTTTAAAATTTACTAAATTAAAAAATATATATTATGCAGATTTAATCATTTTTAAATATTTGGTTACATAATCTTTAATAAATTTTTACTTAAATTTTTATTTTTTAATTTACTAAAACCAGTTGTAAGAGATTATTTAATTATAAGTATGTTTGAAAATTTATTAAAAAAAATAAATTATTATTGTATTATAATTTTATAGGTTCTTAAAAATAAATATCAAAAAATAAAAAATATTTAAAATTGAAAATAATTAAAAAAATATTGATATATTTAATAGTTATTTTATTTTTGAAAAAATAAATATAAAAATAAAACTCAATTTTTCATTAAAAACTATTTGAATTAGATAATTTTTGGTTGTATGTATAGAATTAAAAATTAAAGGTTGAAAATAAAAATTATTAAAATTATTCAGCTAATTAAATAATAGAATTAAAATTTTTTAAAATTATTGATAGTTGTAATTTAGTAAAAATAAAAGTAAGAAATTAAAACTATAAATTACTTTAGTTAATGAATTAAAAATTAAAAAATTTCTAAAACTATAAAAAAAATATTTAAATTATTTAATAAAATATTTAAAAATTTTACTAAAATTATTAAATCAAAAATTTAAAAATTATTAAAACTAAATAATTAGTAAAACCACTCAAAAATACAAAACCCACTTAAAAACACAAAAACCACCTATATCTCACCAAAACCACATACATCTTACCAAAACAACTAGTGGTTTTAATTTTGGGTGGTTTTGGGGTGGTTTAGTATAAGTTTGCAAAACCGGATGCCAGAAGTAAAATGTTTCAAAAATTGGGTGGTTTTTGGAAATAACCCTTAATCATAATTAGGACCGTAATGATTTTGTTGAAGGACACTAGTAAGACTTTTATCACTTTATATTGACTAGAATTAATTAAAATTCAAACAAATAACCTTCTCCAAACCTGTCTATCTAGAGTCTATATATATAATCGAAGTCTTTTCATGTATGGTTACTTTCTTTTTCATTTGGGTTGTCTCTTCCTTTACAAACTTCTTCATGTGGGTTCCATTGTTTTAGGAAGATTTTTCATTGAAGTAATTGGTTAAGTGTAAAATAGTATTTTAAAAATACATATTATATATATATATATAATAGAATATTATAACATTTTACCATCCAAAGATATAGTAGGTTTGGGTTTTTTATAATTATAAAATAATTATTTATTGATGAAAGAAATATTTATGTATTATCTTTTTACATGTAAATTAGAATATAGGAGAATATATTTAAAACTTTACTATATTATTTTATAATTATAAACTGCCATAAAATAATAGTAATAAAAATTTTAAATTTTATCAATTCCAAATAGCATTTTATTTAAAATTTTAATATTATATTTAAAAAATATATAATTTATATTTTACTAATCTTAAAAATACCCGTTCACAATTAGAAATGAATAATTATATCCAATTATTTTCATACTGATATTTCAAATTAATTTTTTAATTAATATTATGAATAAAATAAAATATTAAATTACTCTTATATATTTTTAATTTCAAATTAAATTAATATATTAAAAATTAAATAGGATGAATGGGATAAAAAATTCAAAATGACAAATTGAAAAAAAAAATTAAAAATTAAGGTGCCAAAGAGAATTTTCATCCGGAGGGTACGAAACAAGTCAAACATGGAAAAGGAGGGGACAAGCACAAGCTTAACGAGTTCAATAAGAATAAAATATCCTACCAAACATGCCTACAAAGTTATTGCAAAATATGGGCTTTTTCATATAACAAAAAAGAAGATCATCATTATCATTTGTTCAAACTTTAGACTACTTTTATCAATGCTTGCAAACCCTATTTAGAGCTTTGATTTTGATTATATATACACATTTATTACATTATATATTCTCTTCAGTCAAACTAAAAGCCACCGATTTGAAAAGGACATATCTAGTTCTTGTGTTTTTAACCATCACTGGTGAAAACAACTAACAGAATCCAATGAAGTAATAAACAGTAACCATAAATCAATGCCTAATTGATTGACAAAATGTTAGTTCACCAACAATGATGTGTGTATTTGTATAGTGATGTCTATATACATGTATATTGACTTGCACTATGTATACATACACTGTTAAGTAGCAGTGTTTTAGTTATGAGATTTCATTGTTGGAATTTGAATATTGAAAGTCTCTGTAACGTTGTCCTTATATATGATATGATATGTCTGGATTATAGAATATATTTCAATATATATATATAGGGTTATTTCCAAAAACACCCAATTTTTTGAAACGTTTCACTTTAAGCACCTGATTTTGAAAGTTTTGGACAACCATCTCCAAAATCAAAACCAGTAGTGGTTTTTGGTAATTTTGTGAGTGTTTTTGGTGTTGTATGATTAATTTTGATATTAGAAAATTTTCGAATCTCCAAATTAAACATATAGAATTTCAAAACTACTCATACAACACCAAAACCACTCACAAAAATACCCAAAACCAAGTGGTTTTAATTTTGGGGTGGTTTTCTAAAACTTTCAAAACCGGATGCTCAAAGTAAACCGTTTAAAAAAATGGGGTGTTTTTAGAAATAATCCTATATATATAATATATATACTACTTTTGAAGGAAATTTAAGAAGCAATTGGAATTAGGTTTTGTGGTATTATGAAAACAAAATAGAGAATTGTATGGGACCATAAAGACTTGTGATAGTGCATGTGCATATGAGGAGTTGAAAACCGCAGTTTATGGTGGAAAATATGTAACAAGAAGAAGGTTCTGAGACCTTGAAAATTCATGTATTTTCTACACTACATATCTGTTAAGTAATTCCAGCTATTATTTCACTAATTAGGTTTTCAATAAAGTTTATGGAATATGGTAATATAAATAAATAAATAAATAACAGTAATGCTGGCTTAAAAGTGAAGTTTGGGGTTCAAGGAAACACATTTGTCAAGTACAGATGTATATTTACGTACCTATATATTGTCCAAAATGTGTCTCATCTGATCTACATGCACACATCAACTACGACTCTTGTCTTAAAAATGACAAAATCTACAGTTGCCAAATGCCGTTTGTAGACTGCCTTCTATTCGTGGAAACCAGCTAAACAAATATCTACCCATTATTTTTAAGATAATTTTGTGGGAGGCAAACTTTTCTCGTATTACTATTAAATTTCACGAAAATATAACATTTGGTAGTATCACCGGATAAAAATATAATGAACACTATTATTTATTATTTAAAAATTTATTCGAACTTTTAATTATATTGAATTATCTATTTTTTTGAAAAATCTGGTTTGGCAATATCTCAAGCCAAAAGTTCGAATTTAAATTGTTCCGTTGGATTTATACGATCCAAAATTCAAGAGAAGTCCGTCAACTAGCACCATGGAGAGAATTCCGAATTTGGTAAATATTATTGTGTGAGAATGTCGATATATTCCGCTAAGAGCCATCTTAGGTTAGTATAAATAGGAATCATGAGCTTCCTCTTTTGGCAGCCATATTGCTAAAATTTTGTTAAAATAAACTTCGGGAAATGCTCTCACTTTCTGTTTATCTAACGCTCCGATGTTATTTTTCTATCCCGATCATTTATTTGATTAGCTTCAAGCTCGTTGCTACCTAACCGATGCACTTTATTTCCAAAAGGAATATTATTATATGAGAAGTCATTTTTCTTTTTATTTCAGTTTATATTATTTATGTTTGGGGCTGATTTGAGTGTTTGAGTGTTTACAACAGACATTATACTGGTGTTCCTGAAGTCCATTTAAACGCTTCTGGTTATATTTTGCAAGATAGATTTACTTGACAAGCTAATTCAATAATATATATATTATTTATTTATTTATTTATTTATTTGAACCACTACAACCATCCTAGTTTCATTTTAAATTTCTAATTTTTTAAAAACGTGAAATTTAAAAGTGATCCAACTGATCGATATGTCTTTAAAGATACATTCACCATTTCATCAATATATGAAGTGCGCTTCACCAACTCACTTTAAAGCTAATAAAACACAATTTAAAAACTCATGAAATTGTAAAACACTTACTCAATTCAATTTATTTTTCGAATTTTCGACTTTTAGAAATTCATAAACTTATATAAAATTTAAATGGTTTATTCACATAAAATTGAAGTTAGTACTTTATAATTTATCTAATATTTATTTACATAATATCTTTATAAAGGATAAATAAAAAAACAATTTTGTTTAAAATTTATTCTTAAAAAATATAGTTTTAGAACTATTTTAATTTTTTTTTTTCAAATATTATTCAAATTATTCAAATTTAAAAATATTTCTGAATCCACTCTAATTTAAAATTTTCAATTTCATAAAAAATATAGATTATTATTAGAGTTAATAAATAATATTTCCATATTCTTCTAAGTTTTCCATTCCAATTAAAAAAAAATGTTATTATTGGTTTTATTACTATAGAATTATTTTAAAACAATATATTTTTAATAATAATGTTAAAAATTTAAAAAGTAATTTTTAAAACTTAATATTTTAAAAAGAGAATATAAAATGATAATTTTTTCTTATATTAATAATATGATTAGATTTATAAAAACTTTATGCTAACACAAAATTAAAATGTAATAATGGATAATTAATTGAAAATCATGTACAAATTAAATTATAAAATATAAAAGGGTTAGTCTTTTGCACGTGCGGAGGCAAGCGGGTCGTTGGGCATGTGCCACCGGCGGTGAGGTTTGTAGGCCGCCAAGTGTCAAGAAAAGACGGCCACGCACGGCACGTGTGGGGACATTAGTGGAGTTTGTAGTTTGTACAGTTGTGCACGTGTCGAGGTATTGACAACCCCACATGGGCTGATAGAAGACTCTCTCTTACCTAATTCACGTGCCCATTACGCGACAATTCTATTGGCTCGCACCTCCCTCTACTGTGCTTTATCTTTTTTTTGGGCCCATTTATTAAAATTAATTAAAAATATATGTAATTTAAAATCTAGCTTTCACCAACTTTTTCAGCTATGTAACTCAAAAAAAAAAAAAAATAATAATTACAAATATTATTCAACATGTTGATTGTTTATCGATATGCTCCAAATTGGCATCTAAATTGCAAAACGTCTAAAACCACTTTGCTAGAAGAGTGTGGAAGTGAATGTGAGGATCGAAATCATTTTACTCCAAACTTGGGATGGTTTTGCTGTTTTGGATGTATTTATAAAGCAAAACGCACGGGGTGTGTTTTTCTAAACGCTGGGATTCGTTTTGCTGATAAAAAATAAATAATAAAATCAGCAAAACGATGCTGGACGTTTTATAATTTGGAGCATATCGATAAATAAATAATCGATATGTTAGATCAGATTGGTATTTATTTAATATTTTGGATTATATGAATAAAAAAGTCTAGAATTCATTCGAGATTTGTTTTTTTTTTTTAAACAATTTCTTACCAACTTTGTAATATAATAATTATTCGGTTATTTTGACGTTTTCGAATTCTTCATAATTTAAAAATTAAAAGAAGCTTGGTATAATTTATTTATCATTTTACTAAACTTATGTATATTTAAAATTATACAATTTCAAAAATATATAGATCAATTTTTTATATTCACAAATTTATAAATTTTATTTTTATTAATTATTCTATATTTATATATTAAAATTTGAATATAATATATTTATATTATCTTTCGTTTTTAAACTTTTAGTTGAAGTAAATATCAATTAATTTAATTTTTAATTAAATTTTTTAAATTAAAATTTATTTTATTAATATTTTATTTCTATCCAATTACTGAAATCTTATCATCATGTTATTTTAGTAATTTTGTGGCGATTTATTGATATTAAAAATAATTAAGTACTTCATCCGTTTCTTATTAGTGGCAACATTAGTATAGTGTACACTGTTTATCGATAAATCTTGTTTCATATATTGTTATTTATTTATAAGGAAAAATACAGTCATGTTGGATCTTATTTTATTCGTCTTAATGTCTATTTTCTAAATATATAATTCTCATAATTTTTAATTATATATAATTAAAGATATTCACGGTTAAAGTTAAGTATTAGATAACGTGTCATGTAGAAATGTTGCAACTAAAAGGATACGGAGGAAGTATATGTTTAGAGTTATTTGTATGAGGAGGTGAAATCCCAAACATACCCCTCATCCATCCTAAATTTACTTACAGAATAATACTCCATAAATATAAATTTTAAATAGATAAAGAATATATTTCACGCTTCGCCATCTAATAATAAGTAATAATCACAAACAACCTAAATATATATACTATACATCAATAAATAATTACTATAAAGTAATACTTCCTTCCTTCTATTTAGTGGTAACATTTGAATAGTGTATACTATTCATTGATCAATTTTCTTTCATGTGTTATTCTTTATGTATAAGGAAAAATATAGTTAAATGAGATTTTGTTTTATTCGTCTTGGTGTGCATTTTTCAAATATGAAATTTATATAATTTTTAGTTATATATTATTAAAAATATTTGCGTTTAAAGTTAAGTATTGAAAAGCGTGTGTACATAAAATGTTACAAGTATTTGGAAGAAGTATATATATATAAATATGATTATATTTATTTATTTATTTATTTATTTGGTCTACGATGATGATTAGGTCGACAGGTAAAGTCGTTGGAAGCTAAGGAAGTAAAATGCGCTACTGGTTTCCACTTTGCAAGACCAAATTTCCTTAATCTAGATGGAATTACAATTTTGCCCTTAAGATCTACTCACGTTTAGTATAACATTAGCGTGGGTTTAATAGTAATTGTTCGACGAAAGATGACAATGTACGTATAAATTTTGCAAGAAAAGTCTAGTCTATATGCATGTATAGGTTTACCGGTTCTTGGGCCATGAAATCTTCTAATGTGAACCTGAACTCTCCTTATACAAAATTATCTTAATTATTATATATTTAAATATACTTATCATTCAATCTCGATATATTTACCTAATTATTGTAATTATATTTATAAAATTATTATATTTATGTAATTTAAAATTTTTATAACATATTATTATGACAGTTTCGGCGCACGATCAACACTAGAAAAAAACTCAAATTTAAAGTTGAGATTGATCGATTCATACCATTCAAAATTTTATCAGTAGCCTCTCAACTGTAAAATACGCGGTTAAAAGAATTTTGAAATATTTCACAATGTTTTTAATTGGTTCGACCGAAACAATCTTAGATCATTGTTCAATCATTCTCAAGTCTGTGATGACACTCTTGTATCCACTTCCGACTCCAATTAATATTATTATCGTGCTCCATAAACTTTACGCTCTTCGATATCATCTCTCATCCATATTCTCATTCCAAACAAACTAAATCATCATAAAATTATTTTTTTCCTCTAATTTCGTTTCACCTTATTTATTTATACAAGTGTCGGAATACATTCGGCAAACACTATACTAACAACCTCCAAATCTACTCAAATATTTTTTATTTACTTTTTTATAATACCTTGTATAAAATCGATTCTATCGTCAATATAATTTAGTCCCGTCAGACCGGAATCTGAATGCAAACCACTGCAACTATCAAACTTTACTTTTATAATTATCCCAATTCTAATTCGATTCCATCTAGAGGGTTAGTGATTTTGTAACCATCTTGAACTTAAGAAACCATACAAGAAGACCAAATTCGTTTATTTTAATTGAAGCAAAACAAACAAAGCTAACTTACATTGATCACCAAATGATATAATCAAAGATTGATTAAACAAATAATAACACTCAACACTGCCGCAACTACTAGATTCATTGTATCAAGTGACCTTAATTCATTTTTAATTAATCCATTTTGTCGTAAACCAATGTAATAATTTATCAAATTTAGCTACTTTGTCTGTTTCGAGTTCGAGCCAAACCCAATAATTAAAATATTAATAAAAACCATATATTATTGTCATATACCTAAGTTGTACACTAGATCTATACAACTTCAATGATAACAGTTGGATTAAAGAATAATGACATGTTTTGTAGCTTAATTTACATCATAATTAATTGATCAATGATTGAGATTTTAAGTGGTATAAAGGTTTGATGAAACCACTGTGGTTTTATTATTTTTAAAACATGATATTAAAAAAAAATTAATTAGTTTTTGTATTTCTTTTTGGAGATAATTCTTCATCCATGTTCATTGTCTCTGTCAGAACGAGGTTTTATCATGTTTTGTTTTTGTTTTTATGATTTTAAATGAAAATTAATAAATTATGTTTTGGATTATGCAAGATAGATTCTGATTAGACCACTAATTTGATGATATAATTTCTGTTGTGTGAGGTAAGCAATCCACCGTTGAACCATGTGGAAATGGGATTTTTGGAATTATTTGTGGTGGGTTATAATTATTTTTATAATTGGAAGTTTTTTGAAAAGAAGTTATCTTTTCTTTTTTTGTTTTTTGTTTTTTTTTTTATTTTTTTAAAGAAGAAATTTATCAATAAATTTGATTTAATTATTTTGAAAACTTTACATTTTTATAAAATACGAATGCAATTTATGTTCTCCTTATCATAAATTTTGTAAAGTGATTAATTAAGATAATATTAATATTAGCAATTAAATTCAGGATCCAAAAATGGAAATCGGGGAGTGAAAATATAAAATAAAAATAAAAATTCCACTTATGCCATACAAAGTTTCAAGGGTTGACATACTAGAAAAGTTAAATTATAAGTTTTCAAAAAAGAATAATAATTAATGCATTATTAATTTCCATATGTCAAAAAGGTTAACTAAAGGTAGTTCAATTTACAGGTTGTGAAAATGGATTTTTTTAAAAATTTATTTTAATTTAAAATAAAAACACATTAGATAGATAAATGGAAACAATTAAATTGATTTTTTAAATTTTATTAATATATATAAATTCATATCATTATTTACATTCAAACATATAAAATAATTTTTTTTTTCAAATATCAACCTATTAATAACACCATTTTTTTTCACCAACAAGATCTTCAGAAAGTAAGTAGATCTATTCTCAATCTCGATATAATACAAATTGACTTAAATATGAAAACAGTTTATTGAACTAATAGGAGCATTAACATTATAAGTCTAAATACTAGTATCCAAGGTCATAAAATAAATAAGAGTAAGGTAAAGGAGACAAGTATGTATAGAATAATAACAATAAAAATCATAAGTCAACTAATGTATTACTATATGGTTGAGTTCAGTTTTCTTGGGCAGTTCACAAGGCAATCTAGTACAAACCTAGGTAGATAATATACAAAAACATTTTCTTTTTATTCCTATAATTTATCAAAGAATAATCTGAATCATATAATTATTATTTACTTGTCTCTTATGAAATATTCTTTGTGCTTGTGGAAGCACCACACATGACCATGTTTCACATCTCATTTGTTTGTAATACATAATATATATATATATATATATATATATAAATATAAAATTATATATATATGAAAATATATTATTTTGCTTTCTTGCGAAAGAAGTTTTATTTGTAAAGCTAATCAATGCTCCATTCCTCATAATTAATATAATAAACCTTTATTAATAATTTTAACATTATTAAGATATTTAAAAAAATATTATTAATGCTCATTTGTATAATATAACTGTATATCATCAGTCTCATAAACAAAATTCAAAATTAAAAATGGTTTCCAATGGTTAAAAAAAAAATATAGTAATAAGATTTTATATAAATTTCTAAAACCAAAATTTTAATTTAAAAATATCATAACATAAAATTTTAATATAATTAAAAAAAATTACATAGTAATCTTAATTTCACATACAAAATATATATATTTATTAAAAAAATTAATTTCATTTATAATTATTTACATAAAATATTTACTTTATCCTATTTTTTTACAAATATTTTTATTATTTAACTAATGAAATTATTTCACCCAAAATAAAATTCTATTTGTATATTTTCTAATAGTAAATTCTAATAAATTTGAAATTTAGTTCTATTATTAACCTACCTTATCATATACAACTAAACCATAAATAATACCAAAATCAATTTAGAAAGAAGGGCATTTTTGTAAAAATATACAACTTAACATATTGATAAAACCGCGTTAATGGTAAAAACAAGCAAAGAGAGAGCTCTCTCTCTCTTCTCCTCTTATTATGGAAACCAGCGGTTTTACATGGCAACATTCACTAATGGAAATTTCAATTGGATTTTAGTGGTTGACCATCTCTTTCTCTTCACTATTTACTTCCATTTTTATTAATATGCAATTACAGACAACAGTCCTGAAACAATGGGTTTCTAAGTAGAATTTTATGGAATCTTCAAGCTTTTCCAATTGGAAGTTTTTTTAATTTTTTTTTTTTAATGATAATGACTTTTTGAATTTTTATTTAATAAATAAATAAATAAATAAAATTTGTCTCACTTGCTTTGTCTATATATCTCTCATTCACTCTCCTTCTTTCACTCCCTCTCTCTCAAAAACCTCTCTGTTTTCTCAATTCTCTCTTTTTTTCCTTTTCACTCTCAAAATCTCAACAATGGAGGATTTGAGTTCTATGTGGACTTATCATGAGGTTTGTACACTCCACATATTGTTAATATCTCATTTTCTCATCTGGGTTCTCTTTAGTTTCTTCATTTTTTGTTCTGTTGTTATTAATCTTGACCTCATTTGATCAATTTTGTGTTTTGTGTTTCTTCAATTGCATTTTTTATGGAGAAATTTGGTTTTGAAAAAATATCAGTGACACAAAACAGTGGAAATTAGTTAATTTGACTATTGGTGTCCACTTTTTTGTCCTTTTGAGACTACATTTTGGCTTGATTGGTGGCTTATTGTTCTGAATCACTATGCACACTACATGTTTGAATAGTTTCCACTCTGTTTTTCTCAAACATTTGCTCTGTCTTGATTTGGAACAGAACATGTTCTGTTTCAAAACTTGGGTAACAATCTGTTACATTGAGAGAAACCAAATCGCTTCTTTGACTACAATTCTCTAGATCTTGATGGGCCCAAAAATCTCTGATAGTTCAGTTTCTCCTAACTGTTTTTGTCTGTTTTGATTTTGCAGAATATTGATGAACTCAAACAGAAGCTTCTATACACAAACATTGAACTTGAATCAATCAAAATTGTTGCAAATGAAGCAGAGAAGAAACATAAAGAGGAAATCAAACAGCTCTTGAATCTTCTGAAACTTGCATACCAAGAAAGAGATGAAGCAAAACATCAACTTCACAAACACATCAACAACAAATTGAACACAACTTCAAGTCTAACAAGTGAACTTCAACCAGTGATACAACACATTCAAACTGACAACAAACACCAACTGGTTTTGCCCACAAAAGCAAATTCAAGCATAACCGAGTCCAACAGCCTCTCACATGGCTCATCACCTGTTGATTCCTTCATTGATGCTGTTTCATCTCCAGATTTTTCCAACATAACTGATTCTGGAAACGTTGTTGGTCTAGTTCACAACTACAATGACTCACTTTCAACAGGTTTTGTCTCTTCCACTGTTGTGAAACCTGATCCTGCTGATGTTATCATTGAAAGTCTCTTAAAAGGCAGGTCTGTGCCTCAACAAGGGAAATTAGTACAAGCTGTGAGAGAAGCTGGTCCTCTTCTTCAAAATCTACTTGTCACTGGTCCACTTCCCAGATGGAGAAACCCTCCTCCATTGCAACCATTCAAAATCCCTCCATTTTCAATCAATGAAAGTTTCAATATTGATCAGAAACCGCTCAATTCTTTTCCATCTTCATCATTTAGAATGTCTTCTTCAACTCAAATGTGTCCAACTTCAATGTTGAACTTCTCTAACTGTGCTTCATTAGCAAAGAGACAAAAGCTGTTTAATTGAGATCAATAGCTTTGGTTTTTCTGTATAAACATTGATGATGATTCTTAGTAGTTTTGATGTAAATTTTATTATTATAATTATCTAGTGTTTTTTTTTTTTTTTTTTTTTTTTTTTTTTTCGATTAGAAATAACATTATCTATAAATTTTACAGTTGTAATAGAGATTACTTGCAAGTCTCTCTAACTATGCAAAATCTATGAGCTATCTTTAATTGTGGAGTTATGTGTTGGTCATATGGGTATTAATTATTTATTAAAAAGATTTTGATTTTGATGTGTTGTGACTTTTACCTGATTAAAATCAATGTCCATGTGCATGTTTCGTGTAGCTGCAATACATGTATCTCAGCAACAAATAAGGTCTGTTTGGACTTCAAACCTGTAAAATCTCCATTTTTAATTTTTTTTTAATCTGATGTGTAGTGTACCAAACTCAAACTCAAATCCATAATGCTTTATGGTTCTTTTTTTACAGATAATGTATGGAGACTGTAATATCCCCAACAATAAATTTTCTTAAAATTGTAACCCAATTGAATGTCTGTCAGTTTTCAGTTGACATTCCAACATATTTTCTTCAACTAATTTGTTGAACAACATCCATTCTCCATTCTGATCAATCCAATCACTTAATGCATTAAATTCTGCAGATAAATCATACTTGTTTCATTAGTCTTAACTTCATGGCTTTTATATGCTTGCTCTATATATAGAACACACTATACAATTGATAAATCTTAGTGATATTAACTTAAAAATATGGCAAAGAGAGGGAATAAAGTATCAATCAATGAAAATGAACCACAGATAAAAACGATAGGAAATTATTTTAGTCATGTCTGATCCGAACATCTATCAAAGTTAAGTCATGCCTTCCTAAGCACATGAAACAAATGAATGACCGTCCATTATTTTCTAGAGATGACGATATTATACATAATAATTTTAAAAATATATATTGAAAAAGATAAATTAATATGTATTTAGTTTAATTCAAAATATACCTATTAAATTTAATATATTATTTTTAATTTTATAAATTTATAAAAGAAATATTATTATAACAATTCTACAATATTATTCATATTTTAAATAAATTGAAACTTTTAATAATTACAAAATTATAAAATAATCACTTAAAAATTATTTTATTTCATCTCATCCTTGTAATCTCATTTATAATCTCAGGCATACTTTCTTCGTTCCATCCATTCGAAAGCATACCAAATTTGTTCAAAAGAGTTATGAGAAGACACAAAAAAGCATTCCAATGTACATGAGTATAAATTTTGTGCTATATTGAATTTGGTTAGAAAGGTTGTATAAAATAAGCTCATTTCAAATGTTTAGTGTAAATATACTGAGATATAAAAGACAATTATACGTATAAAATAAAATGATGGATAATAAGAATAATAATTCACCTATAAAATGAGTAATTATTTGATAATAAGAAAGAAAATCATACATGTTTCATTTTTTATTAGCATCATGCCTTGTATATGCTTGCTCTCTACAGAATTCATTTGATAAATCTTGATAATTAAGATCTCCATGAATGACCATGAAAACAAATAAAAAATCAATGCCAATTTTTGTAGTCACTGACCATATACTTCCCAGATTTTCCTTTGCAGTTGGTTAAACATATATCACCGTAGAGTAGTGTTTTTAACTTGAGGCCAGACCGATAGATTGGACCCAGTGTTTTGAACTTGAGGCCAGACCGATAGATTTGACCGGGTTTAACCGGTATCTAATCAGAAATTCTTTATTGAATTAGAAAAATTGGTACAACAATAGTTAATTTAAATTTAATTAGAAAAAATGAGATAAACTAACGAATCAATCGGTTAAAAAAACCGATAAATTTATTTTATTTTTATTGAATTGTAAATTTATTATAATAAAATTTATTTATCAAATTATATATATATTTAAATTAATACATATAAATAATTAATTTTCTTTCAATCTAGTCCCTTAGAAAACTATTATATGCATATATATATATATATATATATATATATATATAATTTCAAAATAATAATACTAATTTAAAATTAAAAAATCAAGAAAAACAATAATAATTAAAATTTTATACTCTGTTTTTCAATTGTTAGTGTACTTACTATTTAAACAATATTTATCTAGTTATTCAAACACTATTCATCCAAAAATATATCTTCCATCTTATCTTATTTTATTCAAACACTATTCATCGAAAAATATATCTTACATCTTATTTTATGTCTATATTTTAAGTATAAAATTCTCATAATTTTTAAATTATATATAATTAAAAATATTTGCTAAAAAAAAAATTGTAGCCGACAGAGCAAATGTAGCAATTAAAAAAAAACAAACACAAACAGACGGAGGAAGTATATAAGAAGTATATAAGAGCAGGAGGGATAAATTCGATTTACCATATATATCAAATTCCAATAAAAATCCGTATTAAAACTCCTACAAAACCACAAATTTGCAAACATAAACCGACAGTATCAAGTTTACTATTTCAACTTCAGAAATGAGAAATAGATAAAAAAAAGTTAAAAACAAAGATCTTATAATCACTTAGATGATTCCAATTTTGTTTGCCACATCCAACGCATCATAATCCGGTGTCAATCTCACATATGCTTTCTTCGTACCATCAGGCCTAAACACATAACAAAAAACAAAATTGTCCATAAGAATGTAAAGCATTGTTATAGAGAAAATGAATTGAGTTTACAAGACAGATATAAATGGTTCACCTGATCAAGGTATTCACTTTCTTGGTTTGAATATCATACATCTTCTTGACTGCATCCTTAATTTTCTTCTTGTCCGCGCGGATGTCAACAATGAAAACCAAGGTGTTATTGTCCTCAATTTTCTTCATGGCAGATTCTGTGGTAAGGGGATACTTCAGGATCTGATAGTGGTCAAGTTTATTCCTAGGAGGTGCGCTGATCCTGGGATACTTTGGGTTGCGATCCTTTTTCAAAGTCTTTGGTCGATGAAACGTAACTGAAGTTCGGATCTTCTTGGCCTTCTTCTTGAAGGTAGGTCCTGACTTCACTGCCTTAGCAGCCTTCAAGGCTTGTGCCTTTGAGTCGCCCTTTTTGGCATCAGCTGCACACATATAACAACACTCCTAAATAAAAACTGAAACCCACACCTACAATTTATTTATGCAGTCAAGCGACAAGCTAATTTGCACACTAATCTTCCATTCAACTAATGTCGGCTAGACTGTTATGGAACACATCACTTGGATATGAGAACATATATAATATATTCTATATTCAATTCATTATCATTGGTTAAATATGAAACATATAAGCTTCCAGTACCACTACATATAAATTCAGATAGAATTGACAACCATATCTACAATACCCAAATCAGATATACTTGAAACCCAAATATCACAAACAGCACCAGTTACACTATCCTATAATAACTAATCAACCTTGTTTCTTACATAATATCCAAAGCTCAATAACCACAGATCAATACTCAACCCTAAACTAAAAGACATTACATTCCTTCTTTCACTATCAATTGCACAAATTTCTAACTATCAATCAACTTAATAACCAAACTACATCCCTACTTCTACTAACAAATTGAAGCCCGTAACCAAAATTCAACAAATGTCGATTCCTTTTGATATTGATAACACAAATTGAATATAAAGAATGTAAAAGAACAAAGAAATTGAATAGAATTGGTACCTTTCGGAGCCATTGGTCGCCGAAGAAGAAACTAAACCCTAAAAGAACAATGGTATAAAAGAAATGTTAGGTTGTAGTGATTGTCGGTTTCAGAGGACCCGAAAGTTGCACAAAAGAGAGAAAAATATACCTGTGGTTCTGAAGCAGAGGAGCCGTCTCCTTCTCTCTAGGGTTTGCTCAGCTGAGTACGATTTAGGGTTTATAAGAAAACGGGCTATTGAAATTACTTATGTACTCAGATTTGTGGGCTAAATTACAATTTTGGACTTAAGCTAATGGGCTGGGTTTGATTAATGGGCCTGATTAAAAAGAAATCATGGGCTCATGCTAATTTTATTTTGTTGGTAGATACAAGTCGCAGCAGGTCTTCACATTTATCACAGTTACAAGTCTCTATGCTTAATCTACCTTGTAGCTTTGCGAATATCACAGTTATGTATAGATTGAAATTCACGAGAAAAAATAAAAATTAATAATATTAGTTACCATACACATCCCAGATTTTATATTAACATATAATTTCAGGTTAATGGTGGATTAAATTGATTTTCATATTAAGAGTTGAAAATGTCATCAGGTGATAATAATATAATTTTAATTAATTATTATTTATTTTGGCAGATTGCTATATAATTATACCCACTATTAATTGATATTTGAATTAAATTTTATGTTTTATTTTTTATTCCTGATTTGTATTTGGATTTTGCTGAAGGTTTTAGTGACAAGGATTAAGTTTATTTGTTTGGATGTTTCTCGTTACTCATGGTGGTGGTGATTCTTCAAATCTAGGGTGAAATGTTGCTGCTCAATCATTTCTTGACTGTGGATCCGGATGGAGATTATTATTTCATGGAAATTTTATTACTGGATTCTTAATAAAACTATCTCGAATGTATAAAATTATAATTTTTCTTTTAATTAGAGTTTTTTTCCAAAGTTATTAAAAATATAAAAAATTAAATATATCTTCTTCTGTGACTTTTTTTTTTCCTTTATTATTATTATTATTATTATTATTATTATTATTATTATTATTATTATTATTATTATTATTATTATTATTATTATTTTAATGCAACTTAGCACGTGTTTTTATTTTATTAGTTAAACTAGTAAAAGCAGCTCGCGCTTTGCGCGATATTTATTTTTATTTTTATTTTTATTTTTAATTTGATATTTTATATATAAAAAATATATATTATTTTTATTAAATGGTTAAATATTATAATATTATATTTAATTATAAAATATAATATTTTAAAAAAATCAAACTATATATGGAATTGATTTTATAAATAAAAGTTATAATTTTTTTTTATGAACTTTGTATTTAACATAATATATATATTTAAATATATAAATAAATAATATTTTTCTATATTCAACTTTGAATTTTAGAAAGAACGTATGGTTATAGACTATTCAAAAAAATACTATTTAAAAAAATAAAAAATTAAACATTAACATTGGTTAATTTGTGAACATGATAATTTTTATTAAATAAGTTAAAATTAAAATCAAATTAAAATTTATAAAAAGTTTAAATGGTGATGTATATATATATATATTATCGGACAAATAATTTTTTTTTTCATAATTAAATTAGTGCTGTTAAATTAAATAATCAAACCTTAAATTAATTTTTATTGATAATAGTATGATGCTAATTTGAATTTATTTTGTTATGAATATATTGGAAAAGAAATATATGACTAAGAAATATAGATTTATTTAATTGAATTATTTTATTAATATATTACAATTATTATATTTTTAAAGAAATAAAGATTTGAATTTTTGAAATGTACATATTTAAAAATCCTATTGTTCACTATGAATCTAAGAATATAATCGAATTTTGAGAAATTATTCCAAACATATATTTGTAATATGTATAACAATATTCACTAAATGAAATATTACATATAAAATATTTTATAAATAAATAACCATAACTATTAAAAATCATATGTATAAATAAAAGTCAAACTTCTTTATTTATAAAATTTATATTAAATGTGGTAAATGATAGGAGAAAATCCTCCAACTTATTTATTTGTTTATTTTTTACACCAAAATTTGTTGGTATCTTCATTTTTATCTTCATGTAAATCCGGACTGGCATCCTGAAAAAGAAAAAAAAAAGTGTTAAATTATTAAATAAAAAATGAGTTATAAATTATATTTTAATATGATAGTTAAAAAATAAGATGAATAATTATGGAATACCAAAAATATTACTTTCAATTTAATAATTATGAGTTAATATAATTTTATTTATTTGATTTTTTGTAATATATAATATGACTAAGAAAAAAATTGGTTAAAAATGAGAAAAAGCATGCATTGATTAAGGAAAAATGAATTGAATATACTTAAATTGAAAAGTGGAAAGTTTTTTTTGTAAATTAAAAAATGTATATAAATATTCATTATAAATTATATTAATTATTAACAAATAAATATAAATAAAATCAATAAATATTTGTGAATAATGGTTATAAAATGTAAAAACACAACCAACACTCATACCTAGAAATAATGGATATGATATATAAAAAGATAAGAATCAACATCGACACCTAGAACCTAACTATTCCAAAAACCAATAATAATATTTATCATAAAAAAATTCAATTTCATATGGTTAGTATGTCTTTTTCTTTGTCTATACATGTGGTTGAGTTTATTTTCATCTATTTTACCTTTATCAAATAAATTTCTCTTGAAAATCACACACAACACCATGAATAAATCTAATCAGAAAACACAACACGTGAACAAATCATGAGCAAATAAAATTCTACATCGAAAATAAAATTTTAAAAAATAAATAAAATCACAAGTTAAAACTTAAAAAATAACAATTAAATTAAGTTACAAACCAACCTGAAATAACCTACTCACTAATAGTTCGGAAGAGTAAGACGTTAGCATTCGTAAATAAAATAACATTAACCCGTATAAGCATCGAAAATCATTGTATTGTCGGAAATAGAACATGTAAACCTTAATCAAATTAAAAAAAAAAAAATTAAAAAAATGACAACATAACATACAATTAAGGGGAGGTGAAGAAGTCGGCCAAAACAGTTTCGTTTTCAGATTTCCTAATAGTGAAAATGTCACGTTTATGACTTCGATGGTTGTCGATGTCGTAAAGGCTCATGGTTTTGACTCCGATAAATGTAAATAACGAATGATTACTCTAGAAAATCCAGAGAGATTGAGATAGATATTGAAGACAAAATGTCATTTGCTTATTTATTTATAGTGAATGAAAATGATTCTACATAGCTAATTAATATCCACCATTAATTTTCCTTAACTTTTCCTATGATGCACCTTTTATTTGACTCTTAGTTTTCTATTTTTAAATATTAATGCATTTATATGTTTTTATATGTATATGACTTTCTATTTCTAAGTATTAAGAGATTTTAATTTTTTGTAACCAAAAGAAGAAAATGTAGGGCCAATTTGATGTAACATAATATATAGAAGAGGAAATGAAGAGTTAGAGAAGTTAGGTAATTTATTGTAATAAAAAAATAAAATGAAGAATGATAAAAATTAATATCAATCATTAATCTCAAATTGATGTTGCAATTAAACGTTAAGTAGTATATTGGACGAAATTAGCCCTGCATTTCATAGGCTTCAACAGATATTGGGAGCTCAAGACACATGTAATGTCATGATTGGTTAAATACGATCGAATTTCAAAATGTTCAATTTTTGCTATTTTTCAACTTAATGGAGAACTCTCGGCGGGTCCCACGTTTCGTGGGACCCGCCGAGAGTTCTCCTTTATAATATATATAGATTCTTAAAAAATGAATTTCAAGATTTTCTGTAGAAGTTGCTCTAATGCAATAATACTAGAGAAACTTCCTCTAAAACTCTAGTTTGTTCTCATGCAATGGGAACACAAAAATAACCACTCCGCTGCGAATAGTCTATTGTTTCTTATGGAAGAGGACCATGTAATCAAAGCCTAAATAGGCCCGTGAGTCCTAATTGATTTAGGCATTTCATATTCTTCATTTGATTTCCATGGATCACCCTATTTTCATTTGTGAGGAGTTTGGTATGAATCATAGCTTTTGATTTGCCTTGACCATGCTTTTTGTATTCTGGAGTAGGATTACTCCAAGATATATAAAGGATAGAGAATCAAAGTATCCTTACTATAGACCTCTTGAGCTAACATCAAGAATGAAAATTTGTGATCATCTTCATCATCTGGGGTGTGTATGGTCACTGCAATTACAACCTTCTCAGGGGTTTAAGTTTATCAGTGACCATACAATCTCTGATGCTGAGCTTGAACAACCCTCAACATTCATGTTCAACAAGACAATAAAAAAAAAGATATAACTGTTTTTCTTTACATAAATGAATAAGAGTATTCTATACAATGTACCAATCAAGTTGAATCAATGAATCACTACCATATAATCACATGGTTTTGTGCTCTTCTTCAGGTGGGTCTGTGTAATTTCCTGTTGGACTTACAAATCCAGACAATGGTCCTTGTATATCAGATCCATAAATGTGACCCATCTTGGTACGTTTTGTTTCCAGATACTTTTTATTTTCATCAGTAATTGGTGTCAAAATAGGTACTCTTCCAACAACTGCTAGGCCATAACCTTTCAAACCAGTGAACTTAGCTGGATTGTTTGTCATTAGCCGCATAGTTCTCACTCCCAAGTCGCGCAACATCTGTGCACCAATGCCATATTCACGCGCATCAACAGCTAAGCCTAGTTCAATATTAGCCTGAACTGTATCATGACCTTGATCCTGCAAGTTATATGCACGGAGCTTGTGTCCTAATCCTATTCCTCTCCCTTCGTGGCCGCGAAGGTATATGACAACTCCTCTACCCTCTTGCTCTATCAGTCTCATTGACATATCTAATTGATTGCCACAGTCACAGCGCGCTGACCCGAAAATGTCCCCAGTTAGACACTCCGAGTGTACTCTTACTAGTACATCTTGTCCATTTCCAATGTCTCCCTATTGTGTTTAACAAAATGTTAGAATATGTTGTAACTAATGTGCCTTGTTGTTGAAGTAACTGTTTTACCTTCAGAACAGCAATGTGTTCAGTCCCATCAAGCTTTGATCGATAACAATAGGATTGAAACAGACCCCATTTTGTTGGCAAACGCGATATAGCAGTCCTTTCTACCAATTTTTCTCTCTTTCGCCGATACCTGAAAATGAAATTTCAATACATTGTACATTCTGCAGAATACAAATCTGTGTGTTTATGTTGCTAACCTTATCAGATCAGTTATAGTGACAATTGGGATGCTATGGTCCAATGCTAATTTCCTTAAACTAGACAATGAGGCGATTGAACCATCCTGGGGATCAACAATAGTTGACAGAACAGAAACTGGTCTTAAACCAGCTAAGAGAAGCAAATCTACAGAAGCCTCAGTGTGACCAGCTCTTCTTAAAACGCCACCATTTCTATACTTCAAAGGAAAAACATGACCAGGCCGTCGAAAATCTTCAGGCTTAGACTCCGGAGAGGAAAGGGCGACAACAGTTTTCGCTCTGTCTGAAGCTGATAATCCAGTAGAGGTTCCATATACTGCATCCTGACATATACAGTTTCAGGATTCAAAATACTAAAACCTGATACAGACCTATGTAAGTGAACAATGTTAATGAGTTAAACATTTGTTTACCACAGTGACAGTGAAAGTTGGAGCAGAAGAATCATCATCTTCGGATTCCGGAGACATCAAAGGAAGATTTAGTCTCTCAAGGTCATGTTCTGTCATACCAACAGAAACAATACCGGAGCCATTCCTGACAAGAAAAGCTACATCTTTAGGAGTTGTCATAGAAGCTGCCATTACTAGGTGCCCTTCAACATCACCATTTTCATCATCAACAACAATCACAACCTGCACAAATTCACAGACAAATTCATCTATCTAAACTACCCATTTAAGTCTATCTTTAAGGACTATACAGATAACCAAACCTTTCCTTGGCGTAAAGTGTTGAGGGCTTGTTCGATAGATGAAAATCCATCAGTAGGACGATCAGGATCGCCCTCAGCATCACTAACAAAGAAATCAATAGTTTCATGTGTGATTTCAGCATCCACAGTACCAAATGGAGCTACAGCACTTAATAAAGAACCATTTTCATTTCCCTTCAATAAACTACTATCATCTTCTTCTAATGATGACAGGTTTTTTGCAGCAGAAGTAGCAAAACTCGACCATTTAACCTTTATCAACCCAGATTCAACAAACTGACGACAAGGCCTTTGGAACCTGAAGAAAGATTTGATTATTCTTGATTTAAAGATGATGTGATGATCATCTAACAGAGTTTTTGGTGAATGGATGTAGGTGTAGTCCATTTGAAGCTTAATTAGATGTTTTTCCTTGTTGGGTCTCTGTTATATAACTTATATGACATACGTGCACCTTTGGTTCTGGATGTCGACTCGTTATCCAAATCTTGTAGACCACATGCTATTATCACAAAATGCTTAGAGCTTGGTCAATTCAATTGTGTAATAATACGTACGCACACAATTCTATTACCAACACATAATCTTTTATCCTTTATCCATTAAGTGTAAATTTAATGTTTCAATTCAGTTCCGGTAAAAAAAGTTACTGCTGTTTCTGTTATTTATTAATGAATTGGTATTTAGGTGATACAATTGACTGAATACCGATAGCATTGGTTTACATAGTTTGTCTTTAGATTGCGTCTGCATTTCTTCTTCAATACGTTCGACACTTCAGATTCTGCTTTCCTTTTCACGGTTTGCTTACTTTGAACTTAACCCCATTTGTTTTTTATTTTCAAAATTTGATTTTTACTGCCTTGAATCATTCTTCCTGGTTCTTTTAATTTTTCAGGCCCCAATTGAAGTTTGCTTTGGAAGTAGCACAAAATTTGCACATTCTTGTTATCAGGTATGTTAATGAAGCGAATCATACGAATTTCAGCATTAATTTTAGTCTTGAGGTGCTTTTTATTCAATTTGGGTTCAACAGTACGTGTTTGGTCCCAAAGGTTTATGGTTACAGTATATGAAAGTCTTCCTTCTTATTTTAGGTTTACGGCTCCAAATACATTGACTAGGCATTAACCATCAATCATTTCGACTAACATTTTTTTCATTCTCTCAGAGATATCAACATGATTCTGGTTGGTAATCCTTCTGCTGCCAAGTCTCAATTTTGAAAGAGCAATTATGAATATTGCTCCGTTGGCCATTTCAGTCACTGGTCGGAGTTCTTTTGGGGTTGATTTGACAGCTGCTGCTACTTCTGATCAGGAAACAGGTGAAGCACAAGGATCTCCAGCTGGTAGTCTCAGCTGCTTACTTTTAACTTTAACCCCATTTGTTTTTTATCTTCAAATTTGGTTTTGACTGCCAAAGTTTCAATTCAGGCTCCCAATCAAATTCGCTTTGGAAGTAGCACAAAGTTTGCACCTTCGGTTATCCAGGTCTGTTAATGAATGTGAATCATATGAATTTGATTATTAGCTTTAGTTTTGACGTATTTTTATTCAATTTGGGTTCAATTAGTTTGTAAATATTTTTGTACGTTGTATAAGATATAAATGATTAGAATTGATATAAATAGAGATGCTGATTGATGTTCTGAAGAAAGTTTTCGTACTTTAAATTGCTGTCTTCTTGAATGATGCAATTATCTGGAATACTTTTTACCCATGGTGATTTCATTTGAATACAATAATAGCTTGTTAAGTATTAGCGAAGCTCTAACACGGTAGTTGACCCGTTAAACTTTTTAAAGAAATTAGACTTATTAAATATGTTGTATACACAATTTGAGATCTATAAAGAGAGATTAGAGTTTGTTAGATTAGTGTACTTTAAAATATTGGCATGCGATAAAAGTCGAATTAAAGTCTTCCATGCACCTCATTTGAACAATTGTGATTGTCATCAAAATTTAACAGTAACTTTTCTTATTTCCGTATGCATAGGTGTGTTAGTTAAAATGGGATGACCTTCAACTAGAAGAAATTAAACACAGAAGATGGTTGATTCTAACGAAAAGGATTAAACTTATACAAGCACTAGCCATTTCAGCCGCACCATCTTCAGTACATAATGCTGAGTATAGAAAATAGCTAGCAGAAGGCTACAGGTTCGAACAAATTGAAGCTCTTCCTATACATTAGACATCTTCTACATTTCAGAGACTCTATGGTATTGGTATCTACTTCCTTTACCTTCAGTTTGAACAAGAACTACTATTTCTCCCTTTGAATGATGGCAAATTCCAGAGAGTTTAAAAGACGCTTCTCCATTGCAGAATCTTTCTGCTAACTCAGCTAATTTAACGGGTCAGATACCGAGTTTTCTCAACTGGATAATTTTCCTGGATTAAGTATCTTACATTTGGCCTTCAATGAACTTTTGGAGGCCTGCCTCATAGCTTCTCAGGCTCACAAATTCAATCTTTGTAGGTTAATGGACAGAAAGGGGATGCTAAACTCAGTGGTAGAATTGATGTGTTGCAGAATATGACTATGGTGAAAGAGGTTTGGTTGCATTCAAATTCATTCTCAGGTTTTCTACCTGATTTTCCGCTTTTGAAGGAGCTGGAAAGCTTGAGTTTAAGAGAGAATCAGTTTAATGATCCTGTCCCTGATTCATTATTTAAGCTGGAATCATTAAAGATTGTCAATTTGACTAATAATTTGCTTCAAGGGCCAATGCCTGTTTTCAGAAACACAGTCATGCTTGATATGACAAAAGATTCAAACAGATTTTGCTTGAATGAAACTATTCTTGTCAGGTAGAATGAAGTATAAGAAGTTGACCACTATTCGGAAATAATTGGTTCTCATCGATTAACAGGATAATCATAACCCGCATCTGAAGCTTACACTCGGTACTAGAACATCTGAATCGCAAGTGGGGCAGTTCCAGTGTAGCATCTGGAGAGTTTTTGCTTTTTCCTCACAGAGTTCAAAGGGAGAATTTGATGGCTTACCGAAGATGAACTCAGGACTCGATTGTCAGTGCAGAAGATATGTACATAATGATTGGAAGCCCTCCATTGTTCCGCTTGAGGTTACTTTCTCTTCTTCTTTAATTAGCCTTAAATTCGGTGCTCCTGCCAATAAGCTAACTTACTCATCAACTCTATTTGAAGATATGGTTGGTTTTCCAGTAATGAACTTCATTTTATGCAAGCCCCTTTAGCATCCTGCTATATTCCTTGTGCTCAAAATGACCAAAATAGAGATCAGATCATGAACGACCTGATCACATCCACCTCAGTTACTAATGCTCAGTCCAAGAAATCTGTAGATTGCTGTAATGATCATCTAACTTACTGAAAGAGTAAGAATTTTGTTTTATTTATACTCCAATTTCATATGTATGTGAAACTTTCTATTGATTTTTTTTTTTTTTTTTTTTTTCTTCTGTTTTCAATCAGGTTCGTACCGAAAAGATCACCGAAGAAATGAAGTTTTTCCAGCATCTGGTTTCTGGTTGTAATAAGGTAAGAAGAAGATGGTGATAAAACTATTAACTTTTTCGAGTATGTATTAATGGTGGTTAATCGATGCTGAATGTCAGATTTTTCAGGTGACTGGTAAAGCAAGCTTGATGAAATTATTAATTATGTACTATCATTGCAAAGGCAGGTTGATGTAATAATACTGATAAGATCAGTTATAGTTTCACACCAAATTTTGATTAGTTTGTTGTATTAAATCTTTTCATTTTGTTGGTGTTATCAGCTTCTGTCTATGAAATTGGTTACTGTGAATTCAAGAATGGATTTCAATATTCAAGCTCTTCTATCAAAAGATGTAAGTTCTGATGTTCATTTCATTGTTGTGATTTTTAGTGAAGATATCCATCCGTCCAACTGTGTTGATTTGATTCATTAAATTAGCAAATTTTGCAGATGTTTCAGTCTCGTGGAGCATTACAAAATGCTCTTTATCAAGTAGAATCATCGACTCAACCGGCATTTCCTTTCAGGTATCAATTTCGCCTTATCTGATCTTGCAAAATCCACCTGATAGAATGTTTTTCAGACCATACTGTAACATTGTATCGAAAATTCTGCAAGCTTTTCTGAAAATTGAAGAACCACTTTCTGAAAATGTCACCTTAACAAATGTTATCAACTCTCTCCCTAAATAGGTACTGTAATACAGAGAGTCCATGGTATCTACTCCCTTTAGGTACAGCATACTAAGTTTAATTTTCTTTAGAGTATGAGTGTGTTTTTTTTTCCTTTTGAATTTCCTTTAGATATTTCACTTTTAAAATTTATTGAGCTTCATTTATATCATAAAGGCTACAGTAGAAGTTTATAAATAAAACATTCTGTCCTGTTCCTACAATTCATGTTGTTATGTGGTAGATTTATATGCTCTAGGATGAAAATAGGGAGTCTGTTGGATCCCAAGCTGAGGCATATGCTATAGCTGATGCCGTAAATGTGAGTATACTTGTCCAATCGTTTATGTTTTCCTTGATGAGACTGCCTTATGAACCCTGTAATCTCTACGCAATTGAATACCTTTTCCTGTAAGTTATATGTACTTGGCAATGTAACTTCTGCTTGTGCATTAGTGTCATTGTGTATATTAAGTTATATATTCCTACTGCTATAGTGCTTGATAGTTATCATTTTCCATTTACAACAAAACCAAAGCTTCTTCTGCAGGTTGAACCCATTACGAACTTGTAGGACCTATTGATTGTTAATGAACATATGAAGATAATTGTTGTCTGGTTCTTTTACTGATTGACCATACTATTCTTGTGCAGCTGGTTGAATTCTCTACCTCTTATGATCGTAAGAGACAGTTGTATTAACGGAATTTGATCGATTTACTTCTCTTACAGCAACAAGGTATTATTTGGAAGCATTTTCGTCAGTAAGAAAACAGTGGGTAGAGGCGGTTGATAGCTACAAGTTAGAAATTAAGTGTTGATAAACCGTTTGATTCCTCATAAGCTGTTTCCAGCGCAAGGTTTTAACATTGAGATTTTCTTTTCCATTGTCTCCTCAGTTCATCAATTTATATTATTTTTGGAAAAAAGTATTGCTATGGATAATATTCTATGTAGGATCTCGATTTGGTCAAGAGGTTTAATGATAACAATTAAGGTAGTGAAATGAAGACAACTGATCTGCTACCACTGTGACAGTGATTTAATATCATATCAACTTTAGGTTTATACCATCTTCCGAACTTATAGAAATAGACTCACAGAGTGCACATGCATCGTATGTGAAACGCACCTAGTAGTACTACAAATCCATGGATTAATCTGAGTAAATGAAGAGTAAAGTTACCTTGGACCGTCATGATTAAATCCATTGATCAAAAACCACATCATCATAATCTCGAATCTAGACCGTCCAAATCATCCATAATTTACGCGCCTCCCACCCTCCATCCATTACTACCCCACACAACTTGAATGAGTATGTAGGGCCCGCGTACGTGGTCAGCCTTTATAAGCCTTTCAACTCCATTTGAAAGAGAAAAAATTAAAAATAGAAAAAGTAGCCGGCGTGAGCGAGACTCTGGTGATCTCTACGAAGACCGGTAACTAACCAATTTTTACTCATTTCAACCTCCTTCTTCCGCCATTTCTCCGCCACGTCACTGACTGACTTCTCATTTCGCCGCCGTGCGGTTCTGTCCGCGGACGTCGTCGCTCTCGGTTGCAAACTTACGCGCGCTCACCACGACGTCGATTGATGTCCGTTTTGAGCCTCGGCTCATATGTCGGCGGTACTGGAAACTGGCGTGAAAGACAACAAGTTATGGAAAGTCATTTTCGCTGTGTCTGGAATCATGACTACGCTCGTTGTTTACGGTGTTTTACAGGCATGTTGTTGATGTCATTTTTGTTTTAATTTGTTGATGTTGATCTTTGATATTATGTCCCTTGTTTGTCATTTGAGTTTGAGATCTATTATTTTTCTGTTTCATTGTTTGATTGAATATTGTTACTGGTCATTGGTAACAATTTGAGGATATTTATCTGATTTCCTGTTTATTAGGTCAATGTAGTTAGGAATTATTTTGTATGAATGTTTGTTAATTAATTTATGAATTATTGACATGAAGTTACTTGTGCTTTGCAGGAAAAGATCATGAGAGTTCCATATGGTGCTAACCATGAGTATTTTAAGTACTCTTTGTTCCTTGTGTTTTGCAATCGACTTGCTACATCTGCTGTCTCTGCTGCATCTTTATTGGTTAGTTGTTATTTAGACTGAATAGGAAATCGTGCTCTCTCTACTTCAGTTAGATTTGAACGGTGTGAAGTTTGTTGTCACTGGATATTTATTCTGTGCCTGAGAACTTTAATTATTTTAGGCAAGTAAAAAGGATTTGGATCCTGTTGCACCAATGTATAAGTACTGCCTCATATCAGTGTCGAACATACTCACTACAACATGTCAGTATGAGGTAAAATGTGTCTTATTTCTGTGTTTATACTGTAGTTTCTCTGATTTTAATTATCTCTGATTTTAATTAACTCATGAAATGGTTGAAAGTAAATTTCTCTTGAAATATATTTATTTTTATTTGACCAGGCTCTCAAGTATGTCAGCTTTCCTGTTCAGACGCTTGCTAAGTGTGCGAAAATGATACCTGTTATGGTGAGTTGAATTGTTTATAGACATGCTTGGCAGTCGCATAATGCAAGAACTTTTTATTCCAAAAGAAAAGTTGTGTTTTACCTGGTTCTAGTATCCTAATGTGCCTTTATTTTTTCCATTTGATTACATTAATGTTTTTTATGGTGAATCTCCCTATTGCTTATATACTTAGGACTCCGGTTATTCTAGTGGTGCCATATTAGAGTTACCAGCTAAATAATTATCATCTACCTTTTTGGTCAAATGAGAAATTTGGGTGTGAGGGGGATTCTGGTACAGGATGATGTGGCTTGTATAAGTTTTTAGAAGTGCCAAAAAATGTGGGAACTGACAATGTTTGGCTGTCAAAATTCATTGAGATTACTTTTCTGTACTGTCTTGAATGTCACTGAATAAGTTATTGATAGAGGGTATATGCATAAAGTTAACAAGCTAAATCGTTTTTGAATAATAATTGTTTAGTCTGTATTACTCTTATACTTCCATCTTTGTGTCTGTAGATATGGGGCACTTTCATTATGCAGAAGGTCTACAAGGGATCTGACTATTTCATAGCTTTCCTGGTGACCTTGGGCTGTTCTGTTTTCATCCTATTTCCGGTAATTGGTGCACTTTTCAATGATTTAGTTGTTCAGCTTCAGTTTGTTCTTTAGATTTATTTATCATGCATTTGTGTTTATATTTTTTAAAATTATTTTTATTGTCTCATATTGTTACCTTTTAGTATTACTGTTTTTTTTTTTTTTTTTCTTTTTTTTTTTTTAATGTAGGAGCTTGAGATTGACCGGCATTAACTTTGTTAGATGATTTGAGAAAAGAACTAGAAAAATATTTTGTTGTAGTGGATAAGAATTTGGAATTTTGTCTTTGGAGATGATGTTTGCATTTCCACCTCTTTTGACGGGTGCTGGTGTTTCTAACACTCAATGGTTTTTAATGATTTTGATTTTCATATTGTAGGATTATTGGATTTATGATAAAATTCACTTTTGAGGTAAACTTAATTTATCCTAATTTTTCTTTTGTTCTAGGCAGGTGAAGACATTAGTCCATACAGCAAAGGGAGAGAAAACACTGTTTGGGGTGTTTCCTTAATGGTTGGTTACTTGGGGTATGAACTTGATTCGCACTTCTTGTTTTGTCATTAAAAATATCACTACTTTCATGCCTACTTCTGTCATATTAGGCAAATTAAGTTTTGTAGATCACAAATAAACTTTCTATCTATACATGTTTTTTTTTAAAATGTTACGGTGGTCCTTATCCAATCTACATCATTATGTTGTGCCTCAGACATAAAGCCATTGAATCACCTTTTTGTTGATGCCTAGCTCCTTCGCTAGAAATGGGATTCTACCTGCTAGAATATGTTATTTTTTGAGTTTGTTCTTAAGAATATTTAATTCTATAATTATGTATGGAGACATGTCTGGTACAAAATCTATCCTATGCAATAACCATTATTTGTTTCATCCAACAGGTTTGATGGATTTACAAGTACATTCCAAGATAAGTTATTTAAAGGTTATGATATGGTTATACACAATCAAATATTCTACACAACGATGTGTTCTTGTCTTCTCAGCTTGACTGGTGAGCTCCTCGTCACGATTTGATAGATACTTTTTTTTTTTTTTTTTTTTTTTTTTTTTTTTTTTAAATTTTAATTATAGATCTGAAAATTATGGGTCATTAAGGTTGCACATCTGTCTGTATCGGTACTGAAAGGTTACATATCAGCATTGGGTGTTTATTGTTTGTGCTCATCGCATGCTATTTAACTTTATTGGTTAACAATAGTTTGTTGCCACAAATTTCAATTGATGTCTGAAATTTTTCATAACTTATAATTTGGAACCCCAGGTGTCATTCTCTTATCCTACCATGATAGAGACGTTAGGAAGTAATTCATGAGAAGTGTACTTGTAAGAATTTATAATTTGCCTTTGAGGTTAACTACAGTTGATATGGAGTATGGTTGAATGGGTGAAGTTAACTACTCTGCCCTTCAAAATATCAAAATTATTAACTGAAGGCGTGCATAGATGTTGTTGGTTTCTGATTTACATCTTTCCTTTTGGTTTAGGCCTTATCCTACAAAACCATCTGATCCCTGCTATAGATTTTGTTTATCGCCACCATGATTGCTTCTTTGACATCGTATTGCTTTCAACTGTAAGTAATTGAAGATCTCATGTCATATTGAGTAATAACAGACATTCATCACCTGTAAAATGATTTATGATATTCTACTTGCAGGTAGCAACCACTAGTCAGTTCTTCATTTCTTATACAATTCGTACATTTGGTGCCCTCACATTTGCCACCATAATGACCACAAGACAGGTATAACATTTGTGATCTTGTTGTAAAGTCAACTTTCTTTATTTGCCCTGGAATTATGCCTCTAGAATTTGTAATTTAAGAATTTTCTCATGTTCTCGTTCTTGTAAAGTTGGTGAGCATCATGCTGTCATGTTTGTGGTTTTCACATCCTCTTAGCTGGGAACAGTGGATCGGAGCTGTAAGTCTTCAAACACTGTCCATTCTTCCAAATTTCTAATGTTAAGTTCAATAACACTATATTTCCTGAACTTCTGTCAGATTATCGTTTTTGGTTCCTTGTATTCCAAAAGCTTCATGAGAAAGCCTCCCGCAAAGCCCCAGTCTCCAGAACTACCTCTGGAAAATGCTTCAAATAAAGCTTCCAGTCCTACAAGAGGAAACATGTAAGAATCTTTTCAAAGTAACAACATATTTGGCTGGGCTGTGCCTCTTAATCGTCAGGTGACATTGAGCTCATATTAACCCTTAAATTTAAGAACTAGAGAACTCATCTGAACAACAGATACCTGTCGTGGGCAAATGGTTATCGACTAAAGTAACAAGCAGACCAATAGATAATGATGAAGAGATTTACCCTCACAATATTTTGTAGACATTGTCAATTATAGGTTTTGACCATTTTTCTTAAACATTTTTCTCTTAGTATAAAATATTAGAAGACAATATGCACCTTTCCCATAAACTAGGATTACATTTATCGTTGATAATTTTTTCAAACTAATAATTCTACAGTGAGAGGGAGAAAAAAAAGGGGGTTTTTTTTTGGATATGATTATGTGGCCATTTCTCTTTTGGATCATCTGTTCTTTTCATTAGCAGAGGAAATCACTCTAGTTGTTCCATCAAATTTTAAGTTTTTTGGTGTAGTTTTCATTTCAAAATTCAAATGTTATTTGCCCCTTCACCATCATCATAAGGAGTAGTCAATTTTCTTGATGTATGTACTGTAGATATCTACCGATGCTAATGGCCCTCTGGATAGTAGATATGGTTCTTGATCCGGTTAGAAGTATCCTTGTTCCCAGTTAAATGTATAGGAAAGATATCCGATGTTTCTTGAATGTGATTGTTCTCCATCATAATACTTGATCATTTCCATATCAGAGCTAGTATAAAAACTTGTCTTCATCATCTGTTCTTGATATAGGTGATAGTTATGACTTTGGTTTGGAGCAGCTTTGGATTTTGTGGAGAACCCCAGATCTCTTCGTTTGAAACTCAATTGATTTTGGATTTTCTTTCACTGTTTTTGAAATGAGGCACACAATCAATCAAGGGAAGTTAACATGTCATTAAAATTGAATGAAAGCGGCAACAATTTAGTTTCTTTTGTAGTTAACTATTATCAGATTCAGGGGTGTACAAGTCTGGGACGGAAATCCAAACGGAAGTTTCTAATTTTATTCGGTATTTTGTCTTTGGTCATACTACCAAATTTTGATACTGTCCCAAATTAGTGAATTAGTAATTTTATAAAAAAATTTAAGTAATTTAATTAATTTATTTTTATATTTATTAAATAAGTTAATAAAAAAAGTTTTGCTAAATATTAAATAAAAATCATATCTAATTAATTTTAAATTATTAAAAATAAAATATAATTTTTTTGAAAATTTTATATATTTAGATTTTTATCTTGAACCGTATCAAAATCAAAATGTATCCAAATATTTCATTCATTCGAACCGAAATCGAATTTTAATATTTCAGTCATTCGTTAAATTTCGATATGCCTTACTCTATTGTGTACAGTGCTTTTAATGGTTCGGAACCAGTTTCGGCGCCAGTTTCGTTTTGCTGATCGTTCTCCCATGAAATCAATGTTTTCTCTCCAATGAAATCAAATGCTTTCCATTGAAAAGCATGTTTTGTTAATTCAATTTGACATAATAGTGAAATTAAGGAATGAAAGACGCTTTTTAAAATCACTGGTTCTATGGGGATTTGGCATAGAATTAAAAAAAATAATAATAATAAAAATATTGTGGCTGCTGGGATTCGAGCCCAGGTCTCTACGGCCACAACGTAGAATTCTCACCACTAAACTACAGCCACCTTGTTGTTAATTGTACAATCATTGTATGTCCTTTTAAAATGACTCCTAACATTTGATCCAAGGGTCCAAGTGATCTTTAATATTATGTGACTTTGATATCCAAGTTGTTTTTTAGGTTAGATCCCGAAATGACAATTTGGAATTTTATTATTCAAATGGGCTTTGATTATAAAACGTTGGAGGCCCATGACAGAAATATCTCCAGCTATTAGCCACACAATTTAAGTGATGATTAATGGCATACCTGATATCATTCAGTATTGTTAGTCGCAAATTGAAAACAGTAGAATAAGGCATGGTATCATTTCACATGCATCACGTTTTGCAAATAGTATACAAGTCCATCAAGACTCAACCAACTAATGATTTTGAAACATTTCGAATCTTTATAATATAAAGTTTTTATATTGACAGATACATGTGCTCATAAATTTTCTTTCGATTCTATTATACACATTACATGGAAATGTATCAAAGCTTTAACTGCCATTGTAAAATTAAAAGTTGAATATATTCTCTCAATATTATTCTTAATATATCCATATTATTGTTGATTTATTTATTTATTTTTATGTTGATATTAGAAAAATAATAATAAAGGTAATTCTTTTGGAAAAGTTATCTTAATTTATATAAATATATATTTTAGAAATATTATGAAAACTTCGGCAATAATATAAATTTTAGATTTGGATAGATTTAATTTTAATATTTTATAAAATATATTTAATTGTTAATAGATTTCGAATAAAAAAAAATAATATAAAAAAGATAAAATAAGATAAAAAGGATGGAGATAAAATAATTTATATTATATAATATAATTAATTATTATTTTTTATTCAATTGAAAATGATTTATTTTCTATATATATATATATAAATAATCATAATTTAAAATATATTCTATAAATTATTTTTTATAAATATATAGATATTTTAAAAATAATTAAATACTAATTAACACTAATAATAATAAATAAATAAATAATAATAATCTATAGTATAATAGATTTTCAAAATTATATTATTAACTAGCAAACTCTTATAAATAATAATAATAAATAATATTATTATTATTATTATTATTATTATTATTATTATTATTATTATTATTATTATTATTATTATTTTAGGTATAAAATGTAATGGTTACGTAAATTTAATAGTAAAACATCAATATTTTAATTTTTGTTATTAAATTCAATTCATAATACAAAATAATCTATCTATTTTTCCCCATATATATTCATCCAAATTAGATAGCAAATAAATAATAATAATTTTGTTTGAACTTAAAATGGAGGAAGTAAAATCCAATTCAAATCAAACGAAAAAGATATCTTTATCCGATAGTCAAAATGCAAATTATAATTAATCCATTAAACCCATTTTAATCGCTCTGTAATCAGAATAAAATCTCATATTAAACTCATAATCTTTTCTGTTTCTAATACTTATCTTTAAAAAAATTGAGTTTTTTCCTACTATAAAAGCACATGCTTTCTATGCCATTTTCATAAAACAGTGTGTCTTTTGTGTTTACTTTTTCATATTCCACTGAACATATTTTGTGTGTGATTTGTTAGTTACAAGCACTAAACAATGGAGATTGACTTGACACCCAAGTTGCCAAAGAAGGTGTACGGAGGCGATGGTGGATCGTATCACTCTTGGTGCCCTGCTGATCTTGCTATGTTACGTGAAGGTAACATCGGTGCTGCTAAACTCGCTCTTGAAAAAGATGGCTTTGCTCTTCCTCGCTACTCTGATTCTGCTAAGGTCGCTTATGTTCTTCAAGGTATATTATTTTTACCATTTTTGGTCTTTTTGTTTGTTTTGATCATCTGGGTTTGTGTTGTTTTCTTTGTTTTGATCGAAATGTGGTTTAAAGTTTGGTTCTTGATTCTCTTGGATTGAGAAAAATGTAGTCTTTTCTTGATTTGATTGAAAAGTGAATAAAGTTTGATTTTTGATGTTGATCGGATTTGTGTTCTTGATGTTGTTTAGTTGTAATTGATTCATTGAAAAGAGGGTATAAGTTTGTTTCTTGATTCTTTAGATTTATCTTGGATAAAAATTGAGTCTTGTGTTTGTTGTTGTTAGGCAATGGTGTTGCTGGAATTGTCCTTCCTGAGCAGGAAGAGAAGGTGCTTCCAATCAAGAAGGGAGATGCAATTGCTCTTCCATTTGGTGTTGTGACCTGGTGGTACAACAAGGAGGACACAGAGCTAGTTGTTCTCTTCTTAGGTGATACCTCAAAAGCCCACAAAGCCGGTCAATTCACTGACTTCCACTTGGCTGGCTCCAACGGCCTCTTCAATGGCTTCTCAACTGAGTTTGTCAGCATGGCTTGGGGTGTATCAGAGGCTGATGCCAAAGCCCTTGTCTCAACACAGAAGGCAACCGGCATTGTCAAGCTTGCTCCTGGTTTCAACATGACTGAGCCTAAGAAGGAGCACCGTAATGGTATGGTTCTCAACTGCTTGGAAGCACCATTGGATGTTGATATCAAGAATGGTGGAAGAGTTGTTGTCTTGAACACCAAGAACTTGCCACTTGTTGGCGAAGTTGGCCTTGGTGCTGACCTTGTTAGGCTTGATGGTGGCGCTATGTGCTCCCCTGGATTCTCTTGTGACTCAGCTTTGCAGGTTACTTACATTGTGAGAGGCAGCGGCCGTGTTCAGGTCGTTGGTGTTGATGGCAAAAGGGTTCTCGAAACTCATGTGAAAGCTGGTAATCTCTTCATTGTGCCAAGGTTCTTCGTTGTTTCGAAGATCTGTGATCCTGATGGCATGGATTGGTTCTCAATCATCACCACTCCAAAGTAAAAAAACAAAAACCATTACATCAAATTCATCTCTCAACTATCAAATCTATGCACTAATGTTTTTTTGTTGTGTTAATTCTACAGTCCTATCTTCACACATTTGGCTGGAAGGACTGGAGCATGGAAGGCACTGTCTCCTCAAGTGTTGCAAGCTGCTTTGGGCGTCTCGCCGGAACTGGAGAAGACTTTCCGTTCAAAGAGGACTTCTGATGAGATTTTCTTCCCTCCTGCTAACTGACCAACAGCAACATCTATCTTTTAGGCCATTTCAATCAGAGGAAAATAAATAAGATTGTGTCCATATCAGTCTCAGCAAGTACAGGACTAGTGTTAGATGAGAGTTTTCTATCTCCCCCTTTTGGGTCTAAAAACGTTTGCTTTTGTGTTTCTTATGCTTTGTTTCATGGTAATTGGAATGGCTAATGTCTATTTTCCTTATATTGGTCTAGTCTTCAATATTTATTTCTCCATATAAATAGATCAATAACCATCTTAAGATTTTTTTCATAAAAACACATCCAAATGGATGATGATCATCCAAAAATTTTCTTTTTAAATATAATAAATAATAATAATTAAAAAAAAAAAAATTATCTTGTAAACTAAAAAAAACCACGTAGGGCTTATAAACATATAATCATCAATCAGACTACATACATACATATGATTAGTTTAAGTTGGAGAATCATCAAGCAGAAGCGAGCTTTCATCAATGGCTGTTTCAACTTTGTTCATGTTCAACAAAAACACACATTTACTTCCACCAGGAAGAAACCGAACAAAACAACGACGAAAACAACGAGGATAGCGACGAATCGTAGAAGAAACCATCATCGATCACCTCCAAAACCCAGAAGAGAATCGATTCCGTTCTTGACAGATTTGAAGGAGATTCGTGACCCAGATGAGGCGTTGTCACTCTTTCACGAGTATCTCGAAATGGGTTCCAAACACGACTACCCTTCTTACGCTTCTTTGCTTTACAAGCTCGCTCGAGGTCGTCACTTTTACGCTGTGGAGACCGTGCTTGGTTACATTCAAGACTACAATATTCGGTGTAAAGAGATTGTTTTTATGGCGTTGATGGAACATTATGGAAAAGCTGGATTGGTTGATGAGGCAATTGGGATTTTTCATCGGATGAAGACTAGTTTTGAGTGTGTTCGTACGTTGCAGTCATTGAATACGATTCTTAATGTCCTTGTGGAAAACGATAGGCTTTTTGATGCGAAGAGGTTGTTTGACAATGCTGGGAAAATGGGTTTTCGTTTGAATTCGATTCCGTTTAATATATTGATCAAAGGGTGGTTGAAGAAAGGCGAGTGGGAGGAGGCTTGTAAAGTGTTTGACGAAATGCTTGAGAGAAGAGTTAGTGCTGGTGTTTCGAGTTATAATAGTTTGATTGGTTTCTTGTGTCGTAAGGGTGATGTTGAGAGAGCGAAAGAGTTGGTTGAGGAGATGATTAGGAAGGGAAAATACCCAAATGCTGTGACGTATGCGTTGTTGATGGAAGGCTTGTGCTTGCAAGGAGAGTATAATGAAGCGAAAAAGGTGATGTTTGATATGGCTTATAAGGGTTGCAAACCAGAAGTTGTGAATTTTGGTGTGTTGATGAGTGATCTTGGAAAAAGAGGGAAGATAGATGAAGCGAAAGGTTTAGTTAGTGAGATGAAGAAGAGGAGATATAAGTTAGACGTTGTGACTTATAATATATTGATTAACTATCTCTGCAAGGAAGGGAGAGTAGGGGAGGCTTATAAGGTCTTTATTGAGATGCAAGTTGAAGGATGTGAGGCAAATGCCGCTACTTTTCGGATGATGCTTGATGGGTTCTGTAGAGTTAAGGATTACGAAGGTGGTTTGAAGGTTTTGAATGTGATGCTGAGTGAGCAGCATTGTCCGCGACTAGAGTCGTTCTGTTGCTTGGTTGTGGGATTGTTGAAGGGAGGGAAGATTGATTATGGATGCTTTGTTTTGGAGGAGATGGAGAAGAGAAAGTTGAGACTTGATTTGACTGCTTGGGAAGATCTTGTTAGGGATGCTTCTGTTGGTGTCGGTGTTGATGAAGGTGATTGTATGTTTGGGCTAATGGATGAGCTTATCTCTATGTGTAAAGTGAAGAAAGAAATTGTGCAACATTGATGCATCTCCATGGGTCAAACTCCAACCAAATCACCATAGAGAACAATCAACTCCATCTCACCTGCTCCATTTTATCAAATCCACCTCACAGCTACACCAACTCAATTTCTCTTCAAATCTCAATATATATACCCACTTGATATCCATCTAAATCCATCATCCACCCAAACAAAAGATCACTAGCTTCCTTAATTAGTCTTTTATCTCACAATCTCATGGCCAGCCTCAAACTCTTTTCTGTTTCATTGAAGCCTATACTTTCCCTGCTGCTGTTAACTCTCACCTTGACATATTCCACCTCAGCTCGAATGCTGGACGAAGAGGAAACTTCTCTCCCCGCAACTGGTGATACTGATTCTGCTGCTGTAGCCACAGCTGTTAATCCTGGTGCAGCTGCTGCAGCCACAGTTGCTAATCCTGGTTCGGCTTCTGCAGCCACAGCTGGTAATCCTGGTCCAGCTGCTGCAGCAGTCACTGATGACCCTCACCATCCATTGGTTTTTTTCATGCATGACATCCTCGGTGGCTCAAACCCGTCAGCTAGAGCTGTAACAGGCATAGTCACCAATTCAGCTGTCAATGGTCAAGTCCCCTTCGCCAAACCAAATGGTGCAAACATCCCAATAAACACCGGTGTCCCTCAAGACAACAACAACAATGGACTGATCAACAACAATAACATTCCCTTCCTCACAGGCCTAAGCGGAAACACAGCTCCTGTACTCAATAACAACAACAATAACCAATTCAATGGTGCATTCACCAACCTTGCCGTGTTGAATGGAGGTCAGTTGCCTGGAGGGGCAATTCTTCAAAAACTGATGTTCGGAACACTGACTGTGATCGACGATGAGCTAACAGAAGGTCATGAACTGGGTTCAGGACTTGTTGGGAAAGCGCAAGGGTTCTACATAGCAAGTTCTGTTGATGGAACTAGCCAAACTTTGGCCTTCACTGTCATGTTTGAACACGGTGGTTATGAGGATACAATCAGCTTTTTCGGTGTGCACAGAACCGCTGTTTCAGAATCTCAGATTGCTGTTATGGGTGGTACTGGGAAATTTGTAAACGCCAAGGGGTTTGCAACTATTAAGACCTTCTCTGCTAATACTCAACATGAAACTGATGGGTTTGAGACTCTGGTTCAGTTCACTGTCTATCTTGCCTACTAGTTTGCTAAACTTCAGATTCCATCTGGTTGTTTTGTGTTTGATGTTGTGTAAAAACCCGTGTGAAGAGATTATTATTTTCGTCTGTGACTTCGTATGCAAGTGAAATTCATGATCATATAAACTAGTTGTCGATTTATTTCCTCACGAAAGAATTCTATCATGGTTCTATACTGCCTTTATATATGAAGATAAACAAAATATGATACACATACGTGACTTTTTGATTTGTTTGGCTTCTGGCTTTTAAAAGCTATTTTATATAGTGTTTGAATAGCTGGTGAAGCTCTTTAAAAGAAAGTCAAAAAGCACCTCCCAAAACTCTTTGGAAAGAAGTTAGAAATATTAACGTACTTCCGAAAGCTTTCAAAAAAAAGTCAAAAATATTAATTTTTTAAAAGTTAAAAATATAAGCAATTTCAAACCTGGTCTGATTAATCATAATTAGCAAAAATTCAAACTTAATACTGTTTGGTATGACTTATATAAATATTTTTATAGCTTTCTGGATATAAAAGCACTTTTCAGTACGGATTGATTAAAAATTCAGAAGTGCTTATAAACTAGGAGAGTGTTTTCATTAAAAGCATATGAGGTGATACTTCTATCGAAATGCTTCTGCTTTTTTTTTTTTTAGCCAAAAGTCAAAATCACAAATTATTCCAAACACACACTTAGTTTCCAAGTGAACAAAATTTCAATTACAAAGCTAATAATTTCCAAATTCAGACTACTCAGTAAACTTTCGATTAGAAAGTTAAAAGAACCCCAGATTTAGGCTGGTTTTTTTATTTTCGGATTTTAAAAACTAGTTTGAATTCTAAACTAAATATCTCTAAACATGATTCCATGGCAATTGAATTAAAAATTTATAAAAAATGAAAATAAAACCTTAATTTACTACTAATTAATTGCCTAAAAGATTTCTCATTCACCGAAACATTACGTTACAAAACAACACTAGTGACTAACATAGACAACAACCCGAAGCAGAGCATCAACACCATCAGTCAAATGCTGATCCGTCAACCGAAGAGTCTCAACCGTCGCATACCCCTGTGCATTCTCATACTTCCCAGTCCCACCAACAATAGCCACACGAGAGACACGCGTCGCCGTCCTATGAACACCAAAAAAACTAACCGTATCATCTTCACGTTCACCGAACAGAGCAGTGAAAGCCATCGTGTGACTACTCCCATCGACCGAAGTAGCCAAGTAAAAGCCCTGTGCTTTTCCAATAACCGAACCGCCTAGCTCTTGCCCTTGTGTTAGCTGATCGTCGAACACTGTAATTGTGCCGAAGATTAACGGAAGGGTCATGTCGTTTAATGGGGTCCCACCGTTTAACGGGAAGATCCCATTTTTTTTCTTTAGGAATGGGAGGGTGGGTTTTGGTTTGGTTGATACGACGCCGGATACTATCCTTTCGGACGGGGTTGTTCCGCCCATTACGTCGTGCATGAAAAATGAAAATGTTGGGTTTGGTGCTACGTTTGGTTGATTTGGAAAGGTGTTTATAAGGATTCGAGATGAATTTAAACGTTTTATTAGAGTGACTAAGAGGAATAGTTGGAAGATGGATTTGATTTTCATGTGAGGGGTTTGTATAGAAGCGAAATGGTTTGGAATTGGTGTTGGAGTGATGGAGGAGATGAATTTGCATGTGTATTTATGATTGTTAATAATAGTATTGTTTTAGTTGGTATTGGAGTTAGTAGGTACATGGATTTGGTTCAAATTACCTAAACCCTTATGGTAAAATTAGGGTATTCGATCAAAAAAATTTTAAAATAAAAAATATTCAAAATTATAAATTTTGATGTATTTGAAGTGGATAATTAAATTTGGACTCAAAAAAATTCGAAATAGATTAAAATAAAAATAATTTGATTTTTGGAATCGAATTAAATTAAAAGTCAAACTAAACCGAACTGAATTAAGTGGACAATCAAATCATACTAGTCAAGTTCGATTACACTCGGTTTTGAGGTAAAACTGAAATTTACAGAACTAAATTAGTGGGCCCTCTTCACTGTACTGTTTTTGATTGACCTACCAACAACACTCAATTGGGCCGGGCCTGGACTATTTCTAACTAGACCCCGGTAAATCATCGGGGTGCATTTAGAATTTAGTTTTCGATTAGTGGGCCCTTTTCACTATACTGTTTTGTTTCTCTATAGTCTTTCCAGCCGTCCAAAATATTTAGTCAAAAAAGCAAAATTAAATTATAACACACATGAATAAACAATGAAACATTTTATAATTCAAAATAATAATCAATATATGTATTTATTAAATAATAATTAAAACCAGTGAATTTCCCAACTACTTCTTCACCTACTGACACCCCATGTATATATTCTGAAAATGTAAAATAAAGTAAACATAAGACATAGAGAGATAGTAGAAATGTAGCCCCACAGTTGAAAAAATATAGTTGAAATGGACTTAGCAACAAAAAGTGTAAATTGGTGTCATCATTTTGTTTATTGTGGCCATAGCACATGCATATGATACTTACAAACAATTTTTGCAGGTTCAATTTCCACTTTACACTTGTAAATTCATTGTTTTTTTCCTCCAAAACTAAAATATATCTATCCATGTTTCAACCACCAAGCTAAGAGATATGGATTATGTAGGGTTTTTATTGAAGAAGATAGTTGTTCAATTTGTTTGTTAGGTCATTGTTTATGTACAAAAGAAATTGTATGTACACCTAAATTGACCAAATGTGAAAGGAGAAATTGCATTCATTTTGATGAAGAAAAAGAAAATGTGATGTGTCACTGTCCTATATCAAAAAGCCTTTCTCTGTACTTGAGTGCCCACCATTAACTCAATCTCTCATTTAAGTTTTGAACTTGTCTGTTTCATCATCATGAACACTTCCACTGTTACCTGTCTTAACCTAGCTTTAACTACTACTGTCTGTCAGAATATTTAATATCTACTTATGCTTTGTTTTATTATAAGTTATTTATATTGAAAACATAAGCCAGGATAGAAGATGCAGATGGTAGATAAAGAATTTAATACTGAACAGGAAAGTTGTTTAGTATAAATTGAAAATTAATTGTTTGTTAAAAAAAATAATAAATCATGACTACAGTACTAGTCTGTATTGATAGAATTGATTCCATTTAACTAATTTCATTATCTATAGAAACAAACGACAGTTAATACGAGGTTCTAATGTATTAGATTACTCTAGCAAACACGAGTACACAGACTGGGATAACCAAAAAAAAAAAAAAAACCCTAGTTTTTGACAATAGAAGAAGAGGAAAATGATGATGGAGAAGGAGAAGGTGATGGTGATGGTGATGATGATGTTGAAGAAGGCCAAAGCTGAGCATTCTTGACTCTAGAGATGCTTGCAAGCACACCTAATGGTGTCACGTTCCCGACCACTGTCACTTTCTTTGCAGCCAAGTCTATACTAAATGATGTCACTCCTGTTCATCACCAAATCATTCATTTTTCAACATGTTCTCAATAATAACATTAATTTTTAATTTTTAATAAAAATAAAAATAAAAATTAGTACATGTTTGGTTATACCTTCCATTCTGGAGATATGTTTTCGGACTTTGCCTTCGCAACCTTTGCAATGAATCGAAACCCTCAAAACCACCACCTATATACATAACAATTTTTAATTTTTTCATTTTTCCAAATATATATATAATTTAGAAAAAAACATACCTGGTGGCGAGACTTCTTGTTGTTGTTGTTGATGTTGTTAGTCGAAGGAGAAGGCGCCTGTTTATCCGTTACATGTCTAGTTTTCGAAGTCTCTGAGTCCGTAAAAATCTCAGTACTAGGAACCAATGCTAAAGCATCGTTATCTGATTCGGAGATGTAATCTTTGTAGGCTTTATCACTAAGTAGATACCTAGAAGAGCTACACGGACTAGTCAAGTCACTGGCCTCCAGAGAGCTTTTTTTGTGTGAATAAGAGTGATGATGATCTAAGCTTTTGAGGTTTTTCTCATGGTAATACCTTTCCACTGGTTTTGGAATTATGGGCAACCGTGAGGAGTTACATGGAGGTTGGTGGCGGTGGTGAGGGCGGTAGCGGCGGCGGATGTCCACCGTGCTTGAACATATTGCGGTGGATGAAGGTGAAGCGCAGAAGAGGTCGATTTTTTTCATGGTTTTGGATGAGAAGTGGTCACTCCATGGATATTTATAATAGGCTTTTGTTTGTCTTTATATTTAAAATAAATAAATAAAAATAAAATGAATCACATTTAGTTAAAATTATATGCTTGTAAAAATAAACAAATTAATAATAATAAGGGTGATTTAAATAAAGTGGATATTAGGTCCCGATAAGTATGTGAGATTATTCTAGATATTAATTTTGAACCATCGAAATATGTGTGATCGACTTTTGATTTGTGATTGATTGATTAATTAACTAATGTGGGGTTTGATTAAAAGGTAAGTTGGGTAGCTTAATTAAATTAAAAGTTAAAATGAACTTTCGTGTGACATGAAATAGGGGACCGTGAAGAAGCATCTTGTGTTTCGAAAAGTGGATTAGTATATCTATGTAGAATCTTAACTATTTTCATTATTAACCCATAATTGTCTCCTTCGTAGACATATATAGCTAAACATATTTAATCATTTAGAGCTTCTCATATCTAGGGTTTTCATTTTTTATTATATTTTATAGGATTTAAAAAATATACGAATTTAATGTATCATAATCAAATGCAATACATGACAGAGATAATTAGATTTTCTCTCTTTTTTTTAACAATTTTTTTATTAACTGTTGCCCTTTTGTGACTTGCATGAAGAGTATATATAAATTAACTTCAATCCAATTTGATAGCAAACAAAAGTTGATAGAAATTTGTTTTCTTGTGATGAAAATGAACCAATATCTCGGGATTGCTTTAGAGACCAAGACAAAGTAACAGTCAAAAGTCACTAATTTTGTCTCACAAATCAAGTCTAATGACAATAATTAATAACCAAATTCAAACTCTAACGACGATAAAATTGATCGTGATAAGATAATATTTTATAAAAATAAATATTTAATAGTAAATTTTAAATAATATCTAATTTTAAAATTACAGTACTGTGAATAGTATTGAAAATAATATTTTTAAAATACAATATAAATTGTCATTTTAACAATTTTAAAATATTTTTATATTTCATATTATAGCTGAAATAATTATATAATCTTACATCTAATATATATTTAAACTATTATTACTATAAAATAATTATTATATCATCAGATTCAAACCATTACCTACTGTCCGACCTGATAACTATAAAACTATTAGAATCACTATTAATGTCAACTTAGAGCAAGTGAACAAGATTAAACTTGGGATACAAAAGGCTTACAAGAACCCGAAAGAGATAAAGATCAACAATGGAATCAATATATATTATTTTAATCGATTTACAAAAAGCGAAGAAGATTGCATAATGATGATTTTTTGTTACTTGCTAAACCCAATTGAAATACTAATTAATCTTTAGTAATATTATATTAATTAAAACAGAATTATTGGCAAACTTTTGTATCTTTACACATAGAAAACAAATGGGTGTAATGATGATTAAGTAAATGGTTTAGGTGTGTTCCATCATATGGGTCCTATATTAACATTTTTGAGTTGTTGAATTTCAATGCTACAAAGTACAATTATCATTGATTGCTCACTCATTACTAATACTAAAATTAATAACTTTAAATCACAATTTTGTAAAAATAGAATACAATAAACATAAATAATTTATATGATTGGGATTTAAAATAAGTCGATTCCCTCATTTAAATTATACTTGATTAAAATTTGATTTAAAGTTGAATTTAAGTAAATTTATAATAAATTTAAGTTTGAATCTAATTTATACGA